>VWZK01002251.1:126183-141108 GCA_013396935.1 Baryphthengus martii
AAAAAAAAAAAAAAAAGAGAAGTTCTTAAAAATAAATAAAGAAAACCAAAGAAAACCAAAGTTCTTTCCCAAAGTTACTGAGACCCTGCCCCGAAAAGTGCCGGTTTTGCAGTAATCTATTTATTGTCTGCTGCACGCCGGCCCGCGACAAGATGGTGTGTGCCGCAGTGATTGAGTTTCCGTGGAATTCTCGACGCATCGATCTTCTGTAACCTTTCTGACGACATAAGGTGTCACGGCTCCGTGATCCTGCATTATGCTCAGTTCTGGAGAATGCTGCTAAATACATTCAAGTGACTACAAGATGACCTAGTACACCAATGATAAGGGAATATTTTAAAACCAGCTATATTATATATATTATATATATATAAGCTATTTATTTCACCTCTCTGTATATTGCAGTTCCATGAACCAAGTATTACTGCCTCAACAATTAAAAAAAGTTATTTAAAACCCATGTACATATTTTTGCTGTTGATGCTTCTTTCCCCTCCCTGAGCAATGGTTTTTTTTAATGCATAATTATATTTTATGTGAGGGCAGCAGGATACGTTTGGGATAGTTTGTTGGTTTGTTTGGGGTAGTTTCCCTTCTATAAACTTCATTGCTATTTCTGTAATTCCTCCTTTTTCTTAACACCTTCTTCCCCCTCCTCCCCCTTTGTTCCCACAGGGAAGGAATCTCGCGCGGGGCGATGATGGGCTGAGAGTAGGGGAATCCACGCTGGCATTTTTCAAGCACCGGGGGTTCAGTTGGATACTTTTCAGTCCAACGAATACTTCCTAAAGCTTCAGCCAAGCAGAAGGTAAACTGGGAGATCAGCATCTGACTCAATTAACAACGTACTTTCGTGTGGCTTGTGTTTTCTTCACTGGAGGTTTTGAGAGGGGCTATTTGTTTCAGCGACTTAATTCAGTATTGAACTTTTAAAAGCATGTCCTTGGCCACACAGCCCCCTCTCCCCTTGCCTGCGTGGTTCTCCCAGTCCATTGATGTCAACACAAGGTGTGGGGGGGGTGAGGGGGCGTTAAACAGAGACTAGGGAAAAGAAGCAAGAGGAAGTAAGATGTCAAAATTTAGCTGAATGATAACTGAGCCCAAGTGAAGCTTTAAGAAGGAGTTCGTTTGACTTTTTTCCTCCTCTCTGTGTGCAGACGTTGCTACACTCCTTGATTCCAGCCAGGGCTGAAAATGCTCAAAGCCACTCAGAAAGCTTTTTCTTGTTAACCAGAAGAATGACTCTCCCCAGAACAAGCTTTCTCAAGATAACTTTGAGAGCTGCAGCCAAATCCTGCAGATGAAAGCTGTTTGGGAGATGGTGCCGATAAGCGAGCAAGCTTGAGGATGCTTATCTGAACCAATCTCCAAACCTCTCAAGTCTAGAGAAAAATGAACGGTGCTAAGCAGGGTCCCTCCATGCTGCTCCACGGAGAGCTGGGCAGCCTTACAGGTGATGCCTTCACCCCAGCTAAGCACGGGTAATTGCTTGAACAGCCCTTCTCCCATTGACTATACTGGGAGCTGCTCTCCTGGTGCACCTGGAGACCGGCGTGGAAGCAAGATCTGATGGTACGGTGGTGGAATTGGTTGGTGGGGGCTGGAAGGCTTTGCCAGCTTTGCCTTCAGATTGATTCATGTGGGAGAGATTTGGGGAAGGTTCAGAGGAGTGCTGGGGTGGAGGATTGGGAGCGGCTGGAGATGTGCTGTGTTAGTACCTCCAAGAGGAGAAACCCGGTTGAGTTCCAGAGTAAGAAAGGATTTATGGAGGCCTTTTTTCTCCTTGAAATATCGCCATGGCCCATGGCACTGATGGTTTCGCTGTCAGGGTGTGTTTGCCACCAGGGAAGTTTGAAGGGGTGGAGGCGGTAAATGCTGGATAAGGCTGGGCAGAAAGGATCTCCTTTGAGGCCAAGAGCAGCCCAGGCAGATCTGTTCTGTGGCCCACAATGCCCGTGGGATTTGGAGACTGGCACGTGGGAACTAGGGGCCGTGCAGTTGGCAGCAGGGGCCTCTGGCACTTGTGTCGTTGGTTTACAAGAGTATTTCCTGGAGAGCAGTGAGCTGGGTGCCTTGAAGTGTGAAAAGCCAGTGTGCTGAGGGGATAAGCTGCTCACCTGGGTTAGGTGCTGTCAGATTTGTTGGCTGAAGAGGATGTGCACTGAGTATTTGTGTTTGGACAGCTGCTTTTTAAGCTTTATTAACAACAACAAAAGCAGGGCAAAGATGAGAAGAATTCACATCAAATTCCCTTCAGAGCACCTTCGTGTTGGGCAAAAGGGTGCTCTGGGGAGGAGACGCTCAAGAAATGAACAGAAATAGGGGACATCCATCCCATGCCCAGTGATGGACAGCCTTGTGCTTGCAGCCCCAGGGCATGTGATGCTTTTGTGCCTGGGTTGTGCTTGGTGGTGAGGGCAGAAGTTGCAAGTGGTTGTCAACAACCCTGCTGGACATGTTCCTCTGTTGACCTCCAGACTCTAGAGAATAAGCTTGTCTACGGTGTCTAACCTTTCTTCCTTTCAGAAAGTCTTCAGGCTCCCTTTATTTGAGCTGAGATTCCCCATGTAGGCTATTACATTTGATTTGCTTTATAATTGAAAATTGTTAATGAGGATTTAATTACTATTGTGGAAATAACCTCAAGAGCGAGGGGCATAACGCCGGGTGATTGCTGGAAGCAACTGGTGGCGTTAATGTGCGTGTGGAGCTCTGGGCGGGCACACGTTAAAACAAATGCGATTCTTAACTGGATTTAATAAAAGCATATTGTAGCTACTGTTTCATTAATACTGCTAGATTTGTAGCAATGTTTTCACAGTGGCACGTTCTGATAACGCCATGGTTGGTGTGGCCGTGAAGCCGGGTGCAGGGGCCACCAGACACACCAGAATGTGAGTCCATCCCAGGAGGCAACCTTTGCAGGTCCAGGGAAGATTTTTTGGTCAATGTTTTGAATGTGTTGCACAAGCCAGACTGCTGTTCGGTGAGGCCTTCTGGGTTTTCCCTTGCTCTTCCTGTGATGGTGAAGCTGGGCTGAGCGTTGGACCAGTCTGGTGCAAGTAAGACAACACCTTCACCATGACATTATTGCACTCTGCCTGGGGCTCACCACTGGCCAAGAAGACACAAGGTGTCTTCCAGCTGATTGAGAACATTTCCTGGACCATCGAGCTGTCAGTTACATTCCTTACACGCCAGCATGTGTGATGTGGACGCCACTAATATTAGCTTCTGGGAGTGTAGCTGGCCTAGCCTACACCAGCTCTTGGAGCAAGGCTTGAAAGTGCTATGGGCAGTCTTTTGCCCCGTGGATGTGCAGCCTGGATTCACTGAGTGTTTTGGTGTCTCTCTACTTCCACAAAGGCAGAGGAATGAGATTTCAGCTAGGACCTCAGACTCCAGCTGGAGAAGATAGTCATGGAAGTTTGTCTTGTCTAGGAGAGTTTGTCCATCAAGGAAAAGCTGACTCTGAGGAAATCTGAGTCGGCTCTAGGTGAGATAGTTTGGGTAACCCAAAGCATATGTGACTTTGGCTCTAAGAGCATGCTTTTGAAAACTAAGATTGTAATATGTGAAAAAGTGTGTGTGCGGAGCAGTGGTGGTTCTTTTTTTAGGGCACCAAATTACTCTACAATGCAGGTATCTGCCGCTAAGGGGGAGGAGATGTGTGTATGTCCATATAGCGGTACATCCCTCCTCCAAAGCCCTTTGCCTGTCACTGCCCAGCCCAGAGTTCTGCTGGTCCAACGTAGCAGAGAGGGTCAGACAAAGCAAGGGTGTCCTCCAGGAAAAAAACAACAACTGTCCTTTCCTGTCCACTCTCAAGATATTAAACGTGGTGGGGTTCATCTGCTGAAGGGAAAGCAGGTATATTCCTATGCATAGTTTCCTGGTGTGGTGCCAAAGGAGGGAAGTTTATCCTTAAGATTCACAACAGCTGTTTAAAGTGCCTCTGTCCCGTGCCAGCCATACCACCTGAATGGCCAAGGGATATATATATATAAAACTTCAATTATTTTTTGAATGTTTGTTGTTATTCATTTGGAGACGGATGAGAGGAGATTCCTCCCGAATGATGTAACCTACGTAGACTCTGTTCTATCCAACAGTGTGAGCTGAAAAATTAGGGAGGAAAAATCAGGTCAAACTGAAACTTTTCTTTTTTTTTTTTAAGTGAGACAAAGTGCTGGGTGGAGACATTTGGGTTTACCAAAAGCATTTAGTTCACCCTGTTTAAGGATTTACTTCATCTCTTTAAATATAGGTAATTTTAAAGGAAAAAGAAAAAGAGAAATCAGAAGCTCCACTTTGAAAGCAAAAACCCAATATTTGATGTGTAAAAAAATCTCACCTGCCTATTTCTCAACTAACACCATTTTCAAAGTCTCCAAATAGATTAGAGCCACTCTCTAAAACTTCAGGGCCCAAACCTTCTCCAGGCTGGCAGTGTCTCACCGTTTCTGCTGTACCCCCTTTTTTCTCCAGAGCTTGAATCCTGGCTGATGGAAAAAAGTTCATAACACCAATTTGTTTCTCCCATGGAATTTCAAGCTCACGTTAAGGTGCCAAGCCAAGGAGATGTAGATCATGAGCATCTCCTTCATTATGCTATTCACAGAGTCCCTGTCCTACAGCAAGGTCTGGCATGGAGGCACATAGTGGGGTCTCCGCAGCAGTCATAATCCACAGAATTCGTGGTTGCCTGCAGAGACAAGCCACGCTGTGAGCCCCAGGCTGGTGGTGACCGCTGCAGTGCCTGGCCGTGTTTGTTTTGGGTGGGACTGGTTTCTACTCAGAAAGTTATGGAAAGTTGTAGTCCAACCATGGTAGCTGATGGCCGACACCTACCCGGACAAGAGCTGATTTCCAGGTTTGGAGAAGACAAAAGGGTTACTGTCTGCACATCCCCATGTCAGCCAGCCTGGGGAACCCGTGGCTGAACCACAGGAAGTGTAACCAAATTACACCGGGCTTGGGAAACGACCGGTTGAGTTTCCCAAGCCACATCAAACCAATCTGAAGAGAGATGAATTGGTCGGCTCAGGCCTAAAGGATAGAAAACACTGCCTTTGTTTTGTAAAAAACAACCGCGGAGGCCAGGAATAACAGAAGGTGTAACCGCATCGAAGCCGCTAATGGGAGTTTCTTCCTTGGTTAAGCACGCAAGTATCATGAGGTTTTGAGGGATGTCCTGGGTGGAGGACAGCATGTCCTGGCTGAGGGAAGCACCACAGGTGACGCTGCAGCTTCCTCTTCCCAGCCAGCCATCCCCTGGGTTGCATTTTCACTGGCTTGCACAGCCCCAGGCTTGCAAGGGCCACTTGTTTTTTTTCCCCAAAATGGGCACTTCTGAACCTGCTTCCGCTAATGAAATCGCAAGAGAAATTTGCAATTGGGAGATTTCACCCCAAAACTTCCCAACTAGGGGACACTCACCCATTTTAGGTTATCCAGGAGAGATGCACTATCAGAAACTTTGCCGTGCGTGGAGCAGAAAGGACTCAAGGAAAGGCTCTCCAAGTGTTTTGTGAGGCTGTGTGGTGAGCCGGCTTGAAGCAGCCCCCGTGGTGGCTGGTTGGGAGCCAGCTGTCTGCTGGAGGGATGTTGTGTGCAAGGGCAGGAGGAAGCAGCATCGGGAACAAGGAGGGAAAAGCGATGGTGTGAGATAGGCCATGGCCCCCGGCACGCCAACGATTAGTGCATTAGTTCCTGGGAGGTAGCACATGTTACTTTGATCATATGATCACATTTGCATGAATCAGAATGTAAAAATCTTGGCTGGGCTTTACAAAGCAGCCTAGAGGAATGAGCTGCCTATCTATCGATGTATCTGACATGAGCACATAGTGAAAACCCTTCCACTCTTCTATCGTGGGACTATTTTCCAAGGAGGGACAGCTATGTGGAGCTTAAATGTTGTTTACAGCCATGGCAGGCTTTCGGGCTGTGATCATCTCTGCTCGAGAGCTTTCAAAAGGATGAAATGAGCCTCCTATTATAAGAGCTGAAAAAGATCCTAAATGAATAACACACACGCAGCCTTCGCAGGCACACATTTCTGAGCCATTGGAAATGTTGGCACATGCAAACAAACAAAAACACATGTCTCGGGTCTCTGGTTTTCATAGATTTGTGCATGCCATGACATTTGAGGAGATGGCATTGCCAAGAGCTAACGAACCAGATTCCCAGGCTTGGCTCGCGGAGCTGGCTCGGTGACGCAGGGACCAAGAGGGGAGGCCTTTGGGCTGGGAACAGGGCTCTGGGGATCGCAGCACCCCAGGTAGAGCCTTTGAGGGGTGCCCACCAACTGGAAGATCAGGCAGTGGGGAGGTTTGCAGTCGGGAGGCTCTCTGGAGACAGCCTCAGACCAGGGATCTCCACCTGAAGGCAAAGAGGTGATGGAGAGCGATTGCTCTGAAACCCGCAGCCAACGGCAGCGCCTAAAATACTCCCTGGAGAGAAAGTCTGGGTGAGTTGTGCGTGTATGGCTCCATCTGATCCTAAAGTCACGCTGACAGTGCCATGGGTGATCACGTCAGAGCCAGCACCAGCCTTTGGGGAGACCGAGCATGGGCGACAGGGACCCTGTATCTGCTCGGAGCCCCTGGAGAGCTGGGCTTGCCCAGGCTGTGCCCCGCAGAACAGCTGGTGTGACCCACGTCCGTCTGCCTGTCTGTCTGTCTGGGCTGCTTGGGAAAGGTAAACCACCGTTTCCTGCGGGGCCAGATATTTTGGAGGGGGAAGAAAGCAATTTGTGGCTGTGTTGTCTGCTTGATCAAAAGTGTTACCGGACTCGGCTACACAATGTGCACTCTTTAAACCGGTCCCAATTAGCCCTTCTTGCTAATGCTGCGTTTCATTCCTGGGAGACTGCACTCGGAGAGCTGTTATGACTTTGTGATTGTGCACATACCTTTATGTGCTTTCATTCTTAATCCCCTTTTTGCAGAAGCCAAAAGGTCTTCCAGCCAAAAAGGAAATCAAAACCTTTTGTTGGCTGCTTCATAAGAATTAAGGGTGGGATGAAGGTTGTAGCAGGATCTTAATTAGCCATTGTAAATAACGAGAGCGGCAGTGCCTGCAACCATATACCACCTTGGGTTGAGATATTGTCAGACCACACAAAGCTAGGTGAATGGGCAGCACAATGGCAGATAAAATTCACCCCTGACAACTGCACGGGGAGGAATAATTCGAGCTACGTGTGCACTCGCTGGGCTCCAAATTAATTGTAATCATTTATGCCTTTATTGAGCTATTTGTGACAACTCCGGGGTTTTTTTATTTGGTTTGGTTTTTTTCTCCCCTTTTTGCTGTTGGAAAATGTAAACAAAATATGAGGCTGGTTAAAGAAAGGGATGTAAACTATTCCTGAAAGCCTGCCTGCTCACAGCAGAGATCCGAAGGAGAGCCTTGCTAACATGCCGAGCTCCTCTCTGGATATCTGATCTCAAAAGGGGATATAGTGGAAATAATAAGTGTTCAGAGGTTGACAATGAAAATGATTAGAGGCCTGGTGAGGGAATGCTTTATGGAGGTATTGAAAGGACTGTGCCTGCTTCATTTAGAGACAGGAAAGTAATGAATAGTCTAGACTGCAGAGAAAGTAAATTGGGATCTCCCACTCACCTGCTCGCCTAACACAGGCAGGGAAATTCAATGAAAGGCAGCAAACTTCAAAACTGGTGAAAGAGAGCGGTTCTTGACTTGGGGAAAATTAACATACGGCATGGCGATTAACCTTCGGGTTCAGACATGGGAGCCTGCGGACCGGTCTTGAAAGGGCAGGGCGCTGGGCAGCGTACTCCCTTACGGATGAGCGCTTCTCCCATCCCACCCAGCGAAAGCCATGCTGGTTCAACCTGGTTTCAGCCATGGTAAATGGCTCTGAAGGAAGCATGAGATCCCTCCAGTGTGCTTTGGGTCCTTTCCCTGTCCCATCACATAGGCCTGTCATTTCTTACACTCCTGCTCTGGTTGAAAGAGCAGCAAAGGTGCTCCATAATAAGGGTGCCTCTAGCACCCTTGTAAGGTCCGTCCTCTCTCCGTTACCTTTCCACCTCTCTAAGGAAACCTTTAGTGGGGTGGCAGCCACCCCGCTGGCAAATCCTAGCCTGTGTTTTCTTTTGGTGCGAAGGCCACCTTTGCCAGCTGGTTAGAGCTGGAGAGGAGAACTGCCTTTACAGAGTGACCTAGGTCTTCTCCAGCCCTCACTTCATTTCACACCGGCCACGCCAGGAAACTGAGGGCAAGTGGTCCTGCTCCGGGGGTGGAGAAGTTGAGATTACTCGTTTGATCTTGAACATGGCAAGTTTTGAGCTCTGTGTTTCACAGCCTGATTGTACAAGCTCCTCACATACATTCGGGCTGAGATCTTTCGTCGCCCGGAGGATTTGGGTGTTCCAGTCCCATCCCTTTGGCATGTTGCAGCCGGATTTCTCACGTGATTTCAGGAGATCCATGCACGCGGCGGGCCCTTTGCTGCAGGAACCTGAACACCTACGCAGCGTGATTCGCTAGGAAGTATCAAAAATAGCTGCTGGGTGGGAGGTGAGTCTGGCTCTGAAAGCTCCAGGGTGCTGCAGAGTAACTGGGTGTCCTCTCCATCACCTGCACAGGGAGCGGGTTTGCCCTGGCCAGCCCAGTCGTGGGGTGCTGCCGTCAGACGTCATGGTAGGTGGTCTGAACTTGGCCCGAGGTGCTCTAATCTATGATCTGCTGTAGCAGCCAAGTGATTCAGGGCTGGATGTTTGCTTCGTACCTCTTCAAGGTGTGAACTGAGATCACGTCATGCTCTTGAAAGAAGACAGCAAAAACCAGACCCTCACCCTTGCCAGGTGGCTTCTCCAAGCAGATGTCGGCTCTGCTCGGGTGGTAGGACCGACTGCCACTAGCTAAGCCACAAGCTCTGGAGAAACCGGTCTGCCTCCCCAGGGCATCACTCTCCAAATGTGTGGGATAAGCTGGATACCCGCTCACAGCCGCCTCAGGAAGCAGGGACTGCCTTCCAAACGTGACTGACTCAGGGAATGAACCAAAGCCCTGCCCTTAGGTAGAATTTGTCACATTTAAATTTATAGGTGGCTTCTGTGTAGCGAGGGAGCTGAGAGCAGGACTCTGTGATGGGCTCATACCTTTATAGTATGTGCTTTGTTAAACACCTTTCCACCCCAGCCAAGCGGTTCCTACACCAGAACAACAATCAAAGCCTTTTCTAGTGGCTTCCAGCCAGAGGAAAAAGGGCCACGACGTCCCCTAGGACACAGAGTAAAAGCTCTGGGGAAGAGGAGTGTTGGCACCTGGGGGAGCCTGTCCTGTGCAAAGGGAAAAAAAACATCGCTCCAGGAGAAATTACCCTGAGTTCTTGAAAATGGCAGCAATGGGAAAAGAAAAATGGATCAAAGGAGCACGCAGAGATGAAAGATTAACAAAAGATCTGGAAGATTCCAGCAAAGCAGCGGTGGGTGCAAGTGAAAATGTGGCTGCTGCCGGAGGGTGGAGAACCAGGGAAGGGCTGAGCCTGCTGGCAAATAACCAAAGTGGAGTATTTTCTTTCATTTTCTGCTTTTTGGGGTTTTATTATCGGCTTCACATCTGTCCTTCAACTTCTCTGCTGTTTGAAGGGTGTTTCTAGTTCCAGCTCTGTCTTCCCAGAGGGCTCAAGGACACCTGCTAGAGATGTTGAGTGGGATGCACTGGGATGATGGAGGGGAAAATGTGAGCACCCGTTGGCACGGGGACGGCGCTGGGTCTCTGTTGGAGTCCCTCGCTCTGCCATTCGTCAACACACACGCACGGGTGCCCTGCACCCGATGTCAGGGGTAAATTGAGTCAATTATCTCCCACCATCTCTTTTGAAAGTGGTACTTAATCCTTTCCTCTAACCCTTTTATCTGACATTAAATGGTCATTAGTTTAAAAGAAAAAAGTTAAGCTGACTCACTTTCCAGCTGGAAAAACCTTTATAATTGCAGTAAAAATGCACTGAGGGCATGTACTGATAACATTGTTTTAGGGAACAAGCTAAAACCACCATCAGTTTTGCATTAATTATTTTTCTGGGCAAATGAATTAAACAAACAGGACTGCTGATTTGTAACTTGTGGGCACATTATCGTGTTTACTATGAGACCTTCCTGGAAATTTCCCGAGTTAGAAGAAACATTTAAATTATAACCAGCTACATGTTTCTGGTGGGAATCGTTCCGAGTCATAAATAATAAAGAACTCTTTGGGCTTATGAGAAGGAATTCAGATTCATCTCCCCGATATTTCCAGTCACAACCAGGAATCCAAGACCCTGCCGCTTTTGGAGGAAGCTCTTGGGATGGAGAAGATGCTGGTGAGAAACAGAGGGATCAATGTGCTGGCAGGAGGGAGCAGGAGACTCAGCTCATCCACTTGTCCTGCTCCATAGGCTTGTTAGTGGTTTGTATCATTGAGCAACTGGGTTCCACTCTTGGCTTGGCACCTCACTGGCCTGGAGGAGCTTGCATTTTCTACCAGGACTGCTCCATCTGGGCTGTATCCTGCTGCTCTGGGGCACGTGGCTGTGAATGAGACAGGGAACAGAAACGTGGTGTAGGAGCTGGCTCAGGATCTCCCAGGCAGCGCCGTGCTGAGCACAGAGGGTCTGTTGGGCTTTTCCAATGCCCAAACTGGAGTATGATTAGTGGCATCACCTTCGCAGCACCCTCCCTCTGCACAGCTGGAAAATGAGTGGTGGTTTCTGTGTGGATTAACCCTTTATCCCCCTGCAGAGAGTTTGTGCTGCCTCTGCGCTCTGCCATGGTCCTCCACATTGAGAGAGCCCTTTCTGCTCTCTGACCATGGCATGACCCGGGACAAGGACTGGGGTGATGGCAGCCTGTGCTCTGGAGCATCCTCTTGCCCCACCGTGCACCCAGTGGCCACTAGCCCAGGGTGCCGGTGACACCCTTGCTTGGTGGCTGGTGCTGGCATCTGTCTCAGGAGAGGCCTTCAGCAAGGCCAGGGCTGAATCTGGGATTGGACTGGGGTGATTCCACAGGACTGAACATTAAATCAGCAGTTAGGGGTCTGCTGAAATGTAACTGGGAATTTTTTCCTTTTCCCCTTGAAAAGTACAGCTAATGGATTAAGAGTGTTGTGTTTTTTAACCAGATCTTTTTTTCTTGGAAAGTTCTTTGCATTTTTCCAGCCTAGAAACAAAGTCGAGAAATACTGAAATGTGAAAAGAATGTGTTTCATGTCCCAGTTTTTCTACTTCTGATAAAACCAAAAGTTTCCTTTAATATGCAAAGTTTTTGTTTATCTGTAAATGGGTGGAAATTTCCAGCCAGCTCTAACTATTCACTTCACAAGTTTTGAGATAGAAGCCATGACTTTTCCCATGGTTAGCTCAGCTCCAGGACCCCTCCTTCTGCCCCGAGCCTTGCTTCACATGTGGCAGGGCAGCACATCCAGAGCAGGGCTCCATTTTTGATGGCAAGCGGGCGGTGTTGATGTGACCCACCCAGCTGTTGCTATCGGGCTATGTTGGGACAGCAAGTGCCTGAAGTCCCAGAGCAGGGTGTGCTGTGACCGCCCCAACTTCGCTGGACCCTCTGCAGCTGTGCACTCGGTGCTGCAGGCACCCACTCCAGAAAGCGGGACTGGTTGACTTTAATTTACTGGTCAATTACAATTATTGGTGCTGTTGAATTTGCACGGAAGGGATGAAGTTTCTGTGGTGAAACCTGGGAGGTCAACCAAGTCACTCAAAGTCCTGCTGATGCCCAGGAAAGATTTGCCACTGGGCAGGTGAGTGGGAACGGCCTCCAGCCTTTTAGGTCATGCCCTGTAGCTGGGCCTGGGTCTGTTATTACTTGAGGACCTTTTATTCCTGAGACACGTGACCCAGCTGTGGCTGCCCCAGGAATGCCAGGGGTTGAGATAGTGGGTTATTTGCAGTTGTTGGAATGCTTTGCGCGTGCTGGCAGCGAGCCCTCCCTTGCTACCTGCTCTGCAAGCGGAGGAGAGTGGTCTTGTGCGTCACCTGCTACAGCCGGGCAGCTGGCAGGGCCAAAGGCTCGGGCAGCACCGCCTATTTTGTGGGAACTCGGTCCTGCCCCGCTTTGCAGAGTTATGTGGCAGTAACAGCAATAAAACTGATAGAAGGACAGGGGAGAGAGCAGCCCCCATTCAGGTGCCATGGCTGCTTGTGCATGAGTGCAAAGCTCTCCACTTTGCTCATGCAAAGACCCTGTTGTGCTGTGTGCTGTACAAACCTCCAGCCCTTCCCAAAAAAGCTCGGTCTCAATAAAGCACGGCCCAAAGTCATCCTGACAAAGCAAGACAGAACCGACACGGAGCGCGACCCCCTCCTCCACGCGGCAAGAGCTGCGGCGAGAGGCTCCCGTTTGCATAATGAAGCAGCTCGGCTTTTGCCGTCTGCCCGACTCAGTTCTGCTTTTTCTCCAGCTCCCAGCCCCAATCCAGCCAGACTTGACATTAGCAGATGCCAAATGAATATTTGCACAAATGTTCACCAGCGAGTTTTCGTGCCGCTCCCTCCCTCAAGGTGGCAAGTGTGGGTGTGGAGAGCGCTGCCCGTGTTTGCGAACATGTCCCTTTGAACTCCCCGGCGGGGAGGGTGAAAGAGAGGGGAAAAGGTTTTCCAAGCAAGAAAATAAAAATAATTAATTAATTAAAAAAAAAAGGTTATCTGAACAAGTTCCAGCCTGTGTGATTTTGTTGTTAACCCAGAAACCTGTGGATACTGGAATCTGGGAAAGGAGTGGAGAAATGGAAACAGACTCAGTGAGAGTGGGAATGTGCCAGGGAAACAAAGCAAACCCGCAAAAGCTCCGCATCATGACTCGGGCTTTGTTGAGATGAGAATTAGACACATACAAATCAGTTAGGAAATGTCCTGTTTCTTTAGGGGGAGGGGGGGCTGGGGGAGGAGAAGGTATTAACCTTATAAAGAGAACTCTCCGGCCACCCCTGGGAGGGTGTGAAGTAAGTGTTGGGTGATGCGTTGACTTTAATGCAGGAAAGGAGCCTGCTGCCGAGAGGAGCGGGAATCCTGCGCCTGCATTTGGGCTGCAGTTCTCGGCATCCTCCTGTGTCACCCAAGCCCTGGGTACGGTGACTCCCTACCCTGGCGGTGGCTGGGGTGAGGAGGGGATTTCCAGCTGAGGGCTCCAAATCTGCTGGTGGTGGGGGAATTTGACACAGATAGGGCAAAATTTGGGATCACAGGTGGTAGTCCCCGAGGGAGCAGGACAGACCTCCCCATTCCCACACCTTTTCCGCAGTGCAGGTGACAGCGGCCCCATCCCCAAGGCAGGATTCGGCCCCCTTCCCCACACTTCCTCGGCCTGGCGCTCGCCGGGTTTGCCGAGGAGCCTGCGAAGGGGTGGGGAGCAGCAGAGAAACGCCTGAAGATGGAAGAGTTAAGAGCACCCTGGCAGCGCTCCCCGGCCTCCCCTCCCCGAGCTAATCTAGCAGATGGGGGAGATACTAATTATTCCCCGAGCCGGTAGCTGCGCGCTGAGGGCGATGCCGTCCTGGAGCCGTGCCACGCAGCGCTTCGGAGAGAGCGGGGTGAGGCGTTGCGGGGCGACCTGCGGTGTGACCAGCCTGGGAAGAGGAGGCTGCTGTCAACCCTGCGTTCAGGAATAAAAGCAAAGTGCTAGCGGGGCTGGGCTGGAAGTAAGGTTGGCTTTTCCCAGCTTGCCATACCCTTGCTTTGGACGTGCCGGTCGATATCCTTAATTCCTCCTAGGAATTCCCAAAAGAACAAGAAACTTCTCGCCGCTGCAGTGACTGGAAAGCTGCTCTGATAGAGACTGTTTCCTTAAAAAAACCCCAAGCAAATAAACACACAAACAAAAAAAAATTCCACGTGTTTAGCATGTCTGAGAGATGCGGAAGATGCTTGTCAGCTTGTCCCCGGTGTTTGCTGGGCTGGTGGGACCGGTTCCAGGTCCGCCTTTTGAGTGGGGGGCTTTCTGCCCCGCACCCCCACTGACACTCGGGGCTTTGCGGACGAGCCGCGTTGGGAACAAAGCATTAGTGATCGTCATCCCCTCGAGTTTCGGCACGGAGCGGCCCTCGGGGGCGCGCGGGACAGTCCGCGGGCTCGCTGGAATAAACAACACATGGGAGCTTGTTCCTGCGCCGAGTCCATAGGGAGCCGTCGGCTTACACGCGATTTCACACATTTTTTCAGCTAGCTCAGCAATCCAAATGCAAAAATCCGGCAAAAATGGGGACGTGGTGTTTATTTCTGACAATCCCTGGAGAGGGCTGGAGCCGTGAACCGATGAATGGATTACACTCATCCATAGATGGTGGGGGTTTTTTCCATCTGTGACAGATATTACATGGAAAAAATCTCCATGTAATATCTGATCCAAGAATAATTCAATACAAGTGAGTAATAGAAGTTGAAAATATTGTGAATTCTTAACTCTTTCAGGGCGGTGCGTGCGGATGGAAGGGAGAAGCCGGTGGGAACGGGGGGCGGGGAGACTGCTGCTGATGCTTTGCAGGGTGCTATACACAGGCAATTCTATACCTAGACATAAACATACTCCTATACATACACAGATTCCTTATACATATATATTCTAGCCCCAGAACCCCCCCATATACCTATACCCAGCTCTATACATACACACATCCCCTATACTTATACATAATATGCACGTACACCCCCCCAGTGTATTATGTAGTACATACATATTACATCTACATATAGATGTGCTTGTATATATAGGGGGGGGCATGTATGGGGATTTATGTGTGTATATATGGATGTGTATGTATATGTATAGGGGTTATCTGTGGTGGATGGATATGTGTGTATATATGGATGTGTATGTACATGTATGGGAGGGAATGTGTCAATATATGGGTGTCTAGGGGCGGGGGTGGGAGATAGATATGTAT
>VWZK01002252.1:9940-114024 GCA_013396935.1 Baryphthengus martii
TAAATAACCCATGGGCCATTTTTGCCATTGCACATGCACAAAATTATTATATTGAATATTTATAAAATATTTGCATAAAGACATGAAAAATATGCAAATAATGATATTGTTGATCAGAACACAAAATCAACACAGGACAAAGCCTCTGCCTGCTGTTGTTTCTGTGAGCTCTTCACCTTGTCCATACTAGGCAGAAGAATTGAAATCTTTTTTACTTGTTTGCATTTATGAACCTACATCTATCAGCTCTATCAGCAGCCTAAGACAGACAATTAGCCTATATCATCCTCTTTTTAGGGNTTCAACTAGTCTAACCAATAGTCTAACCAATTAGCCTATATCATCCTCTTTTTAGGGCCATAACCAAAATCCATTAGTGGCTCTATAGAGCCTCCTATTGACTTCATGAGGCTTTGGATCAGGTTATAAGTGCATGCCTAAAGCGAGATGAACATGCCATCTTCTGTTTTCTCTCATGGTCTGATTTCTACTCTCTAACCATTCCTTTACAATTTCTGGTGGGTACCCCTCTTTTTTTTTCTTTTTTTTCTTTTTCTTTTTTTTTTTTTTCATTTTATATTTCACCAGCTGCAATAGCATTCTCTTCTTCACTACCTCTGTGAGTTATAAAAGTACAAAATGTTGTCCTTTCTCCGGCTTCTTTTCTTTTCATAATATTTTCAGGTTATAGTTTGCTTTCTTTTTGTTTGTTAAATAGTCACACACTACTTACTGTATGAGAGGAAGCAAACAGTAGCACACACTTCTCTCCTACAAGTATGAGAGGGGTCTGGTTTTGGTAAGCATAAAGACAGCAAAAGTGATTTCCTGAATGTGGTCACTTTGCAGGTTTAACAGAAATGCTACTTAATTTTATTCTAAAAAATACTGCTGCTTTAGTAGGCTTCTTTCAAGGAATCTTTATTGCTGAGTACTTTACTATTTAACTGATACATTACAAAGATAAAAGCGAGAAAATAAATGAAGAAGAGAAGAAAGGGAAGGAAAGTTACAGGCACTTGTCTATGCTTTATGCCACTAGAACAAAATAATTATAAATGCTGGTTTCTCCATACATTTCAGTTTGCATACTGCTTTAAATTATTCACCGGGTTAATGTCTACTTCCTCAATATCTCCAGAACAATGAACTGTTCTCTCAAACAATTTAGTGCTACAATAACAAAATTATTTAAGAGTAACTTACTTTTTTCACTCAAGTCTTGCCTGTGTCTAATGCCTTCAAACTTGGTTCCCAGTAGCAGTACAAAGAATTCAGACTCTGCCTTGCAGCACAGAGATGTTCACTCAAAAACCACAAGAAAAAACTTACTAAATCAGCTCCTGTTTTCTGCAGTTGTCTTTTCAAATTGATGTTGACATCATTCTTGCCACTGATCAATTAGATGATAAATGTCTGACTGGGTTTTCTACAGTATAAATGTTAGAGAACCCAAATGTTGTGATGGGGATACGCTGCCCTTTCTTACATCCAAAGAGAACTCTTATATATGCTTTCCATGCAGCACTTTTGTTTTGAAGCATACACTAATGTCTATGATGCAAACACTGTGACCTTCAAATCCCTGAAATGCTTTGCAGTGCACTTTTAAAAGGCCTTGCTGTTGGAGGAGAGGTTTGGAACAGTTGTTCTGATCAATACAACAACTGATATAATTTCCCCAAAGTGCTTTGGATACTGTCAGAAACTGAAAATTAATTTGAACAGTCTCCCAGATACGTTGAGGTTAGAAATGTCAAAAAGAAAGATTTAAATTCATTTGTTAAAATTTCTAGCAAGGTTTGCCCAGCTGGTATTACTGTACTGCAGCAAATGAGGATTCATTTATTTAGAAATGAAAACAAATCCATATTCCTTACTCTAAACCAGGCATCATAAATAGCATCCTGAATAACAATTTTAGCAAATCTTTGGAATACTAAAAAACCCAGCACTTCAGGAAGAGATAATCTATTGCTGCTGGAAATACAGAGATTTGAGATCCAGTTTTCTACTCACTCTTTGAGCTCACACTTAATGCTGTTTTCTGTATTTTAGATTGGAACTTTTAAAAAAGAAAAATATCCTAGTATTCCTGTAAAACAATTGCCAGTCTCCCTGGGAAAGACTAACCTCCTTGGGCTACAGAAACAAGTTCCCTCTAATCCATTTATTTCCTGGTCCTGACAACAACAAATTCTTGACTCCACAGTAGCTTTTCTTTCCTCTTGCACCTCTGAAAGGAAGGCTCAAGCATCTCCATATTATACAGATGCAAATTGCCTGGGGACCAAAGTGCTTTCTTAGGAAATGAAAACTTTATTCATAGCTCCCCAGGTTAAGGAGATCTCAATCACCCATGTCTCCACCTGAATAGTGGACTAGGAACAGGTAGGCAGTTTCCACATGTCTTTTCTTCCCTCCCTATTAAGTGAACAGGTTCAAAGTGCCTCTGGGAAATCAGACTTCTTAAGTGACTCAAACCCAGAGACATCATGTTCATGAATCTTGAATAGTGCCAGTTGAAAGACAATCAGTGGTCTCTGAGCAGCTGCACTCCCAGGAAAGCACAAGACTGGAATTAAGGTCGCCAGCATGAATGGCAGTGTTTTCTCAATTGCACAGGGACCCTGTGGTACCTGAATTGATAGATTTTTTTTTTAGAGTTGGAAGCCTGCTTTTCATCTATGTGGCTGTTTTGGCCATCGCAGTCCCTCTATGAATCTGAGCCACAAATACCACCTTTAAAAAAGGTGGCAGCTCCCTTTCTCTCAAAAATTGAGAGGATTAATGCATTATTATATTATCCAGGTGAATCATTGCCTTTACTGGGGGACTTGTTAAATATCTTATCCACATAAATAGTATCCACTAAGGCTAAACTTTGAGATGCTTTGTATTCAACTATGATTTTTATCACTGATATTTGCTCAAAGAAGTAACAGCTTTTCTGCTAATGTCACTTTGATACTTATTTACAAGACCAGCATGTGCAGGATAAACAGATGTTTTTGAATCCTTTATTTTTCTGGAAAGCTTAATTGAAAAAAGCAACACACACTAATGCTGAGAACTAATTTACCAGGTATCTTTGTGAATGCATAACTTTACTTTCTCTTTATTATTAAAATTATTTACATAGTGAACTCTTACACTGTGACATCTCCAAAAATATTTTTTTTCTGAAGGCAAGAAGCAAAAAAATTAATTATCACCAGATTTTAAAGACCTCTGAAAGCTAGGATATCAATAAAATAAAAGCAAAAGCAAAACCAAAAAGAACACACTCTATGGAAATGGAAGAAATATAAGAAAAGAATAAATTTCCAAGGAGAGAGGATTTAGGGCCATTCAGATTTTGATAAAAGCTGTAATGTTTAAATTTTTACATCCATTTTCAACTTCAGTCTTAAAAACTTTGGTTTGCCATTCAATTTCTCAAAAATTCCTTTCTTTCTCATAGGCTTCAGATCTCTGTGCAATCTAAAAGTAACCTGCAACTAAGCCCATCTGGTTTGGAGCTTTTTTGTTCCACTATTTTCAAGCTCCTTTTAACATCTTCATGACTTAGTTTTCACTGTACACCTGATCTCTAGGGCTTTTTGTTGGTTTTTTTTTTTGGACATTGTTATTCTTCAAATATATTGTTACATGAAGAACCTTGAACTAATGAATCTGGTGTACAGTGGAGTGTATTGACTCTATTTAGCATCACAGTCCTGTCAGCGTGCCGTGGCACAGGTTTCTGTAGAGAAATAGTTAATGTGGTGGTTTTCCCTTTTGTGCAGCTGGCCTCCAGGATCCAGCTTGGTTGCAGGATCCAGATTCGTGCTTCATTATTCACTTTGACTAGTACATTTTTCATACATACACTCTGTTTTCCAGTTAAGCAAGAGCTTTTGTATCTATAAATCACTTTTGCTACTTTGCCATGCTATCTAGAGAGTAGATTTACCTGGGAAAATACAATACAAGCAAAATGCTTGTTAAGCATAGCAGAATAATATAACAGGAATTAAAATCTGACCATTTTCAAAGCATACATTTGTGTCCCATAATAGCTATTACTGGTTTTATTTCCACTTCGGTTAGGATGCTTTTGTCTCACGTTTATTCCTATTTTAAAATTTTGTTTATTTCAAGTGTGTATTATTTCAACTACTTTTTCCTGACAATTGTGTTAAATGAGCATATATTTTTCACAAATACATTACTTTTTCTTTATTATTTATTTATACATTACTATTTTCTTGAGTTATTAAAACCTCATATTGAGCTTTTTCTCTATTCCTCCTCTACTGTATTATAAGCAAATGTGAACAAGCTGAAGACTATGTTTCCTTAAAGCTTTAAGGACCATATTAAAAAAAAAAAAAATCACTTTGGCCATACAGAATTCAGTCTCCACTGATGGAAGACTGGTTTCCAGTGAAGACACTCTGATATATCATCTAGTAAACATTAAGAACTTCTGGGGTTGATCTATAGCGACGCTGGTCACCATTAAAATGATAGCATTGAGCAAAAGTCATTACGCTATAGCACCTGAAATACCCTGCTCCTCCGAAAAAGGAGATAAAAATATTTAATTTATAAGTACAGTTTTGGAAAAAATGTGACCTTTTTAATTATGTCCAAGTAGGTAATCAATGCCTCAAAGGTAATCTAAGACAGAGGACACAAATGGATCATTTCCCTTGAACTCCTGCCTAATATAGGCTGTAGGACCTACTTAAATCATCTCTGGAGAAAAAGATCACTTCATTCCACAATGTCTCTTCCTTATGCAGAGCAATGGCTGCAAAAAGGAGACAAAAGCCTTGCAGTTTTCCTTTCTTATAGAAACTGAGCATACGTCTGTCTCCTTGCACTTTCTGATAACATAATTTTTCACACAAAAGCTGTAGCTTTAATGCCTTAACTTAATGTCTTCTACTTTTCATAAAGTAAAGTAAGGAAGATAGTAAAGAATGCTATGTTACTCCTGAGCATTTTGTTTGCTTTGTTAATCTTTCAAAAAAGATGCTACATCCACAGCTGTGTGTCACATGTATACACTAACATGGCTAAACCTGATCTTAACCACCTGCAGTGCCCCTCTTCCTTTCTAAAATGTCCATTTTTGCCCTTTATCAGATTGGTTAGTGTTTGACAACCTTTTTGGCATTTATTAATAGTCTCTTTAGTATTTTCTTAATACTCTTAGTGCTTATATTATGCTCTTTTTTATTATTTTTTTCTTATCAGCTACTGTCTTTCTGCCCATCATCCTTTTGCCTTTCCTAAAACTTTAATCCAGTCCTTCTCATTTGTCATTGCTATCCTATTAACATATTTATGTCCAGTCAGCCTATCTAAATTCAACATCAAACCATCAGCTCCTTTCAAGTAGGATGAAGTACACTCTCTTAATGGTTACTTCTCATTTTGCTCACCAGGTCACCCCTTAGTTTCCGCCCCAAGAAGCTAAATTCATGAAGTTTCCAGTATCTCTCACTAAAAGAGTGTGTTTTTCAAAGTCACAATAACCCTCAAGGCCTCCCGTAAAGACACTTCAGTAACCAGTATATTTTTCAAGCACGGTATTCCAAAAATTTTATATACCAGGTCCCAAAACCTGTTGTATACCACATCCTAAGACCTGTTCTACTCTACAGTCCTCAGTTATGCACAAAAGGTCTTCACTAGGCCTTTGGCTACAAAACTGGACTGAAAATTTGTTTGGCCGATGACCAGTCAGGAAGGCCCAGGACTTTCTGCAGATTCATTGCTTTCCAGGCAGGAATTCTTGATTTCATACACAGGCTGTATTCTCTTTCTTGACATATGACTTCAGATTTGGCTGGTTTATAATACCTAACTGTGTTTTACCCAGCATAGTCTGGCACTCCTTTTCCTCTGACCTACACAAATACCATGATGACTCACAACATCCCATTTACCCTTTTTAAGCACCACCGCCACATTAGCTCTCTATCAATGCCTTGAAAGTTCTTCAGTACTCAAAGATCTTTTGAAAACTCAGCATAACAGATGCAGACGCTGTTCAACTAACTCCTTTAGGAATCAGATTGGAAAAATCAAGGCCCTAGTTCATTCTTATAATTAAAAATAGTTTTCGTTTTATTCATACAAAGCTGCATTAGCCTCTGTGTCCTTACTACATTTCGATTTGTCTGATTTCCATCCACCAATTAAACTAACCTTGAACTTTCAGGAATACTGTGGTTTTCCTCAGATAGATATTTCTGCTGCTGGGAGAGATGAGTAATGGCATTGTTTGGAGGTGGAAAATCAGGGTAGACATTGATTTTTAATGGCTTCTGTTAATTTAGCTCAAAATGGATAGCTCAGAGCAGTTGCAGTGTCTTTTTACTATAGGTCTACAAACACACACATGCACACTTGACTCACTCATTTCTCCCTCAGGCACGTTATAATGAATACACCTAGAAATGTTGTATTCCTTTCCTAAGCTTCCTCTCAGAAAGATACACCCCACCCCCCATTTGAATTATAACAATAGATCTCTAGATTTCCCATGAGAGAGCTTAATATGAAATCTCTAAGCACATTCATTATTATGTAAGTTACATAGATATAGCATTTCTCCTTGCTTAAAAATCCAGTTATTATTTCAATATTCATTGGTTTAATTATCTTTTACATCTATTGACAAAAACATGTATAAGTACCTTACTATGTAATGCAGTCCTAGTTCTGCTTTTGAAACATAACTAAAATATCTGTGGAGCAAGTATTTATTTTATAACTACATTTGTCAATGTTTGTAAAATAATTATTCATATTACATTTCTTATTCCTGAATAAATATTGGATGGACAAGTATTTAGTGCACATATTTTAGCATTTTTTAAAATTCAAGGGACATTTTAAGAATTTAAAAACTGTTATCTATCTTCTTTCCTATTTATCCTAATGTTCTGTAAATTTTGCACTACTTTTAAGACCTTTGGTATCAATGGAATTGGTACTTTTCACTGTGTACTCTTCAGAGTGGATTTCATAAAGTAGGGTACTAGACTACAGATTAGGATATATGTATTTTCACGCTAATTTTACAGATGGCCTGCTTTTTGTGCTTCAGGTTTTCCCATCATGAAATATGATGAAAACACTAGGTACATCATCATCATCATATTTAAGAGAAATATTTGCACTTCAGAAAATTATTTAACATCAGTAAAGATTAAGGTGACAAGCTCATAATTTATTTTTGTGTTCTGAGATTTTTGGGTGTTGCACTTTTTTTGTTGTTGGTGGTTTTTTGTTTTTTTGTTTGCTTGTTTGTTTTTTTTCCCTATACAGTTTAATTCCTGTTAATGGCAATTTATATATTAGACTTCCACAGTATGGTAGCAGGACCTCTCTTCTGCTTTACAGGTAAAATATAGGAGATGGGTATTCTGCTCCAAGTGCAACCAGTTGAACTCTTCAAAATTAAAAACCACTCCAAAAAATAAATTATTCATAAAATTCAGTCAGAATTCATATATCAAATTAAGCTGTATAAGGTGACTTTCAAGCCATGCTTGAGAGTCACCAGCTAGGTGAAATTCTTAGGGTAAAGCAGTATTTTGCAATATAAAACATGCATGAGCAGCATACAAATGTTTTTCAGCTACTTCAGCTTCAGCATACCTGAAGTTACTTTACCCATTTGACATTTAGTTGCAGTTTTAAACACAGGGACGCATTAGAGAGGAAATGGGTTATATCCTATAACTCCAAGGAACTTCTGCAAGCTACATTTGGGCCATTGTTCCTGCAAAACTACTTTGCAAAAAAAAAGTATACCATATAATTCTCAACTCTCTTTTGATGAGAAAGCTGTTCTTCCCTTCATAGAGTCAAAGAGAGGCTGGATGGTAGTTACAAGTGGAAGACAAATGATCTTCTGACAGCTTCAAATATAACTGCGTAAGAACAGAAATAACTGCAATGTTGCATACAAACAGCAAATTGGAAATTTTTATTGTAATAATGCTATATTACTATGTCACAATGCACAGCAGTGACAGTTGTGAAATTCAGTCGGGTGAAATGAGCAGATTATTTTCTTGTTCCCCCCCCCCCCGCCCTTTATCTTCGTCTTTGCATTGTCATTCCCTACTGAAGTGGCATACTGATTTCTGAAACGCTGAGTGGCCCTAATTTATGCATTACAATTGATTCTAAATTAATAACGAAAAAAGAAGACAGTTTTCTGCAATGCAAAACATTGGGTTTTTTTTCTGAAGAGATAAATCCAGTACATCAAAGATGCCTTTTAAAAAGCCCTACCTCAAAAGTCACCATCTTTGCTGCAAGATGATTATTATCATCTCTGGAATGATTCATTTTGTACCAGTAAATTGAAGTTCATCGCTCTTATTTATTTAAATGTCCATATCATTTAAAATCTACATATTATTTCCCAATGCCAATTGCAAAACTAAGTGAAAAGCGAGACAAACCACTGTTTTGTAGTTCTTCAGTTTGTCATATTTTTTTTCTGTGCTGCTTTCTGAATCTTTTTACAGGAAGATTCCTACATACTTTCTTGGAAAAGGCAGCATTCCAGACACACATATTCCAAATATCACAGCATAGGACACTTCAGGTTTGCTTGGGTGATACACTTAGATTAATTCTACTGGTAGGCTTTTTATGTTAGTTTGGAAAAGCTAACTGTGTGGAGCAGAATACCCATTTGTTTGCACTTCCTGAAAACTGGAACACTACCTAAGCACTCAGAAACCCCCTAAATCTCTATTAAACTCTCAAATCAATAAAGGATTTTTTCCTGCAAAATTATTTCTAGGCAAAATTATTGTCTACTAACAACAACAAAAAAAAGCTGAGCTGGAGGGAAAAGATCTGCTTTCCTGCATCAGCCTAGAGGTCTGGACTACAGCTCCAAAAGGCTGCCCTGCTTCACTGTGCAAAGCTTGTTTTCATTAGGCCAGCATTGTCTATGGCACACGCAAGTATTCCTTTCAGAAACTGCAGTATTCTGCAAGTTTAACTCTAAAAATCTCCATGAGCCATTGCGATTTGCACCTGCAGAGGGAGTTTCACTCTGCCTACTATCCTGCGATGGCACAAGACATCCCCGTGATGCTTTCTGTTCTCTTTTCACTACCAAGGCAGCTTCACCAACAGTCTACGTTAGATGCTCGCTTTCCAGACACCAGAGAGGAGTGAGATAAAGCTTGAACTTCGTCAGCTACAGATAATAGAGTAAATAAGCTGAAAGGCCACATCCTAAAATACTACATCTAAAGTAAAGGCAATTTTCATGTAAGGCTGTAAATAATGCAAAAAAAAGCAGCAGCATTACTCACTGCAGTCTGTCTGGTGAGAGCAAGTGAGTTAGGAATTGAGAGAAAGGCAATAAATTCATGATATTACCTGAAAAATAAAATGTCAGTTTAATAATAATTTAAAAGAAACAGCAGCAGAATGCTGCCTCTAGGCAGCTATGAATTGCATGAAATAGCTTTTCACATAATAGATAACTCAAGGTCTTAGTGATCTTGACAAAGTTAAAGGGATAACTTTCAAGTAGACATGGACATGAATTCTTTTTTCTGTACACACATAGGTAGGTTTTGCACTCTTAAATGCTGCTTAACTTTTCTTTTTTTGATATAGAGTATACATCATTATCACTATTGGGGAATTTTTTTCTGTGGCTGATTTTTAAATGTGTTTTTATCACTCTCAGAATACATTCTAGTATTATGTTAATGCCTTCTTTCTCACATCTGTATTTTCTACTGACATGTTTTCCCTGAATAAATTCCCTGTCAGTTTTCAATGTAGAGAGTTTAACTAACTTCAGGCTTGCAATTCAATATATTGGAGAATTAAATTTATTTTTATCCTCTGGAAACAAAATGGCTCAGCGAGTCGAGTCACTCTTACTAAATTAAAAAGAAAAATATCAAACAATCTCCACTTCTGCTTGAGGATTATTCAAAGCTTCAAATTATTTTGAAAATGTTAAAACACCACAGTTATCTTTCATAACAGAATATTCTGTTATTTAAAATTCCTCATACAACAAGAAAATTCATAAACTTTCCTGGACCTGAGGAGTCATTGAAACAAATCATAAACCCCTCTTCTAAAGAAATACCCTGAAGCTTATATGAATTACTAAAACCAGTGAATACATAGGCTTTTAAAAGTAAATATACAAAATAATAAAAGACTAATTCATAACAGTAAAAATATTCTTTGCCTTGAAAAGCGTGAATCATCAAGTTCAAATCCAAACTATGTCTTTTTTTTTTTTTTACTATCCAAAATATAAAACCAGCATACATGAATGGGAGGGGACATCCTTCACTGAGATAATGCCCTGAGGGGAGTTGAAATGGCATCACAGTGATAAATCCAAGGAAATACACTATTCTGATTTAACTGAGCTAACATCCATGAAATGCTTTTCAGACATCTAGATTTAAAAGCAAGATTCTAAGATAAAAATATGAAAATATGAATGTCTTTGATAGGCATCCAGAGGGAGCTAAATGTATAGTAGTATTTCAATTTCTTTTCCTAATCACAGTGTAGCAGTTAAATTTTTTTTTGCCTAGTCACTTTTGGCATTTTCCTCTCATTTGTCTCCCCTTTTGTGGCTTTGCAGCTTTTCCATTGTGACTGTTGAGATGAGAAGCGCTGCCACTCCACAACTGGAAAAGGATACAACACCTGCATAGCTGTAGCAATGACAAAATGTAGGGCAAGTCTTCCTTATAAACAGAGGCTCCATGGAAAGCCAGTGCTTTTTTTAGCATTTGCCTTGGATAACTCAAATTCTTCTGGCAGTGCGTATTCTGAAGCACTCCAGATCATCCCGATCTGCAGAGGACGTTAAACAGAATTGTCTTCCTGGTCTCTCCTGGTTGAGTTAAAACAGAACAGTCCTGTTCAGTGATTTTTACTTTTCAGCTCAGTTCCTTTAACTAACTGCACTTTCTGAAATTAGCAGCATGTTTTCACAGGCAGTGCCTGCTTCTAGCAATGATAATGCCTAATGTTTAGAGTTAACATCGGGGACTGGTGTGCAGACCAAGGCCACTGCTAGATCCTGTGTACCACACTGGGGAGTGCAGGAAGTAAAAGCCGCCCCTGCAGGGAGGAGCAGACAGATCTGTGCCCTTAAACTGATCAAAGGGGTATTCCATCCCATAGACACCATATTCGGCTGCTGGGGGCCCTTGCTCGGTTGCTCTCAGCACGGGGGCTCTTGTGGGTTCTTGCTCGGATTCTTCCTCATTCCTTCAACAGCTGGAATCCAAAGAGGACTCCGTTCGTTCTGCCTTTGATCCTGATCAGAGTGTTCCTGAATCCACTACCAGAATTCAGCTCCTGAACTTGGTTCCTGTCTGCTGCTGGGCCCTGTCTGGAACTTCCCCCATGCCTGCTCCACAATATCAGTGGTGATAATGACATACTTGTCATCAGGGTTCGACTTGTCATTTGGGTTCGATACTGGGTGTATGTTTGTATATATGCCATTTTCATTAAAGCTGTTCTAGTTTCCTTTTCTAATCAATAAGTCTCTCTCCCTTATTCCTTTTCTCTTCCCCTTTGGGGAGGGAGGGGGGTGGTTAACAGAGAGCGTCTGTTAGGTTTTGGGGCTGCCCTGACCCTAAACTGCAACATGGTCCTATCACTGCTTTCAGAACAACCGTGGGCAGCTCATCTGTTCTACTTCACACACTCTCAACCTGTAGCAGTAACAGCAATAACAATAAACAAAAAGATTTCATTCACATCTCTAAAAAGGATATAATATTAACAGATGCTTCTTCACTTCTTTAGCTGATAGTCTTCAGTAAGACAGTAATGTGGATTTATTGAGTTTTCAGTCACAGACACTGAATGTGGAGAATGACAGCTAACAGCACCAAGCAGGAGCTTCTGTCCCTCAAAAGGTTCAACCCTCCCTCTCCCAGCTCTTCTGACTTTCCACGCATACTCCAGACTGGCACGTTTTGTACCTCTTCCAAGTACAGGTGGAACAGGCCCCCACAAGACACGCAGAGCTCTACAACCAGGAATAGTTTCAGCATAATTACTCTCTGACAGAATAAGAACAAAGAACAAAGTTTTCCAGTGATTAGTTATATTTTGGGTGCCAAATTAGGGCTGCTGAGAGGTGACAAAGTCACATGCTTTGGGTGAGTAATATTACAAATAAATCAGACTGTTCCAAGTAACCTTAATTTAGGTCATTCAACTAAAGCGACCAAATTCTGCAGTTGCTTTGTAAAATGTTGACCTGATATTTCAGTGTCACATTAGCAGGACTGAACACCAGGCTCCTTCAGCATCTTTCATCAACTTGCTCCTGCACAACCTAAGGTCAAAGCAAAATCTGGTAAGGTACTAGAGAGATTGAGGACCTTGCTTAAACTATTGCATCCAAAGCCCAGAGATTCTCCACTTTCCAATGCTTACAAACCTCTCTGAAGGTAAACAGTAGCCACTGAAACAACTGCTTGTGAGTGTCAACTCTAAACTAAGATGTCACTGGAGTTAGAAAGCATAAGAGAATTTCCTGCACAGTGATTTCATGTATTACCCCTGTATTTTCAAGGATCTTACTTACGTTCTTTTTTTTTTTTTTCTTCATTTTACAGAACTTGGTGTTACATATATACAGAGAAATATGCTGTAAAGACTCTATATGGATACACAAGAGATCAGTGTTTCAAATTTTGTGTGTGACAATAAAAGAGACGGGATTCACATTGTCTGTTTGCTGATAACTCAGCTTCATACACAGATATTGCTGTCTCTTCTTGTAGGCAAACTGTGCTGGTCCCTTCCAGGAAAAAAATCCTGTGAGTGAGCTTTATTGCTATAAACACCCATAGATCACTATTCTACTTGATATAAACTAGGCAGTAGGAAGGATTCTGCCTTTGAATTATAATTGATTTCAGCCTAAGGCTGCAAGACTACTTCTTACTCTCACTTAGGAAGCAGGTAGAGCCTAGCAAAGAAGAAATGTAATAAGGGCACCCAGTCAGAAAGCTTTCACTAGTGAAGAAAACATCTACAGTTATACAGAAATAAACACTCAGAGAGTAACACTGCATTTGGAGGAGCTAGGCAAGTACCTAAGGGACACTCACTTCAAAAGATTTACTTTCTCCTGTTGGAAGATGTCAGACTACTCCACTGGGGATGTTGATGGTTGGATATCGATTTGTGCACTCTGGGTTCTCAGAAGGTATGCATCTATGGCATAAGCTTTTAAACTTTGAAAATGCCTTTTTCTAATAGCCATTTTTTGACCACTCTGTGTTACTTATGAACCACATAAAGGAGGACTTTCCTGCCACTGCAATATTCTACAGTCTCTATCCTGAAAGGGCAAAGCACACTGATGCATGAAGAACTGATGTCTAACACCTTAAAAAAAAACCAGACAGAACGTAGATACATTACTGACTAATAGTGAAAACCTTATATCCTAGATGTACAAACAAACAGTGATCTTGGTGGATGAAAAGCTGACCATGAGCCATCAAAGTGCACTCACAGCCCAGAATGCCAACTGTATCCTGAGCTGCATCAAAAGAAGCATGGCCAGCAGGTCCAGGGAGGAGAGTCTGCCCCTCTTCTCCACTATGGTGAGACCTCACCTGGAGTACTGAGTCCAGCTCTGGAGTCCTCACCACAAGAAAGACATGGACCTGTTGGAGCAGGACCAGAGGAGGGCCACAGAAATGATCAGAGGGCTGGAACACCCACCCTATGAAGTAAGGTTGAGAGACTTGAGGTTGTTCAGCCTGGAGAAGAGAAGGTTCTGGGGAGATCTTATTGCCACCTTTCAATACTTAGAGAGGGCTTATAAGAAAGAAGGGGACAGACTTTTTAGTAGATCTTATTACTACAAGACAAGGGATGATGGTTTTAAACTAAAAGAGAGTAGATTTAGCAAACTTAGAAGATGAAATTTTTTACACTGAGGTTGTTGAAACACTAGCACACGTTGCCCAGCATGGTGGTAGATGCCTCATCCCTGGAAACATTCCAGGTCAGGTTGGATGGGGCTCTGAGCAACCTAATTAGTTGAAGATGTCCCTGCTCACTGCAGGGGGTTTGGAACTAGATGACCTTTAAAGGTCCCTTCCAACCCAAACCATCCTATTATGCTATGATCTCTGCCAAAATAAGATGGATAAACAGATGTAAAAATTAAGACATTGTGTCAAATCGAAATCCTTGTGTGTTTGAATACAATGTAAGTGCCAGTGCTCTTCAGCATTCAGTGGAACACACTTCCTTATATTTTTGCAAATTTCTGCATTTTCACAATGGAAAATATTGATGAAAACAACACAATTAATAGTACAGTATTAATTATCCCTTAGATTTACAAACTACCAAAGTAAATAAAAGCCCATGCCTGAAATAAATTCCTTACTCTACCAAACTGTAAGAGGATTGCTTTTTTTCCCACTCAGGTGTTTTAGTTTTTACACTTTAAGTTTACTTATGATTACAATTTTAGCCTTTGTAGTTTAAATCTGGTGGAACCTTGACTTTGGTGGAAATGTGGAAACTCAACCTTTTAGAGAACAATAATCTTAGAATTATAGAATCATATCATGTTTTGGTTTGGAAGGGACCTTGAACATCAGTTATTTCCAACCCCCCTGCCATGGGCAGGGGCAGCTCCCACTAGACCAGGTTGTTCAAAGCCCCATTGAACTTGGCCTTGAACACTTCCAGGGATGGGGCAGTTCTAGTTTTTAGTTCTTCTCATGGCACTTGATGTCACTGAAATATCCAGTTAAAGGAAAGAAGAGAGAGAGTAGATTTTCAGTTTCTCCACTGAACAGAGCATGCGGTGGATACAGAATTATATTTATCAGAGTTATCACAGTACCCTCCCAGATTATAAATCATTATCAAGAATTTACTCTTTTGGAATATCTTTAACCTTATTTTCTAAGGAAATAATTATGCTATATGAGCATCCATGCCTGTGTCTCCCTCAAATCTACTCAGCCCGATAGCTAATTGCTAGCAAATCTAAAAACATGAGGAGGAAACAAAACAGTAAGTTCCTAAAAACTTTATAAAATGATGTGGTTCATCAAAACCAGGGACATTCTGCAGTGTAACCTGAACTGTTATCATAGGCCAGAGAATCCACAGGAGTATAAAAGAAAAAGAAAGAGAGACACTTCTTGCATGTCTCAGCCTTGGAAAAATTCTCACTCAGAGTTCGACCTGTTCAGATACCAAGGTCAGGCAATCTCATAATGCAAATGCCCTGGGAACTAAAAGTCTTTAATTCCAGGGTTGATAGAATATATTTTTTCTAAACAGTGTGTTCCATGAAAAGCACTATAGTTTTACTTTTATACAGATACAAGATGAAAATACGTTCTTAAGCATCGAAAGATTCTGTGAAAACAGTTTTACTAATCATAATTGCCCTCTTTAACATCGAAGGAATAGACAAGATTAGATGAGCAAAAAAGTACTGAGATCTGACCTCAGATGTTGAACTCGGCATGAATCCAACATGAATCGTTAAGTGATCCACCATCTTGCTTTACTCTTCAAGGTAACTATTGATATTGGCTGAGGGTTCTATTAAAACCCTCTCTTCAGCAAGTCTCCAAGCTCAGTGCTGTACCAAGGAGTAAATCAATTAAAACTTTCCTCCAGCTTAGAGAAGTTAGGCTAGGCTTTGTTATAGAGTCTAGTCAGTTATCTCTTACACTGACCACTGATTACAGTTGCAAATTGGTCTCTTGAAAGCACTAGATAAATTTTTCAAGTCCTGTAGTAATGGAAGACTAATATCCTTGCACTAATATGAGTCATTTTATGTAGAATTTCCTTTTTATGGTGTCTAATATTCAAGCTAGAGCAAGGCGATGGCTTGTTTAAAGGAATTCTGTGTAAGTGTGCATTTGGGCATAGGAGTTCAGCACAAATCACCAAGTCTTAGCCTGGATCTGTACTTTATGCCTGTAAATTAATAGAGAAACTCACACATTCTCTGAGGTAGTTGAAGGAATTAAAACTGGGTTGTGTTCATTTATTTTTTTTTTCCTTACAGAAGAGAATTTGTTTGATTTCTCTTAACTGTGTAGTTGTGTTACTCAAGTGGGTTCTTATGAGAGCTCTAAATGAGGATCACTTACTTAACAGTGATCCTTGTGGGCTCAGGGATTGATGGTGGTATCTGATAAGTGTCTCACAAAACTGAAGACTACTAAAAGCATAAGAACATGACACTAAGGAGGGGGCTGGTGGAGGCGTACTTCAAACTTCCTTAACTCCTGGAATACCATCGATAACAGCTTTAAGGTGGATCTGCCTCAAATTCATCATCTTTGTGACCTCTCACTGAAGCCTTTTAAGCTCAAAATCCTAAGTGTTGTTAAACTGTAAACTAGGACAAAACATTTTAAATAGAAACAACTGAACATCATTATGTCAAAGAGGAAAAATAAAATAAAAGCTGTCTACACAAGCCAACTGTATCCTTGCAGTTACTTCTTGGAATGCCAGCTGGGTCTCAGGCAGCTTGGTGATGCTCAGCAAGCTCTGCACTGTCTGTCTTAGCAGGATTCCCTTTTGGCATTTTTGAGACCCTGCTGATCTTGTTCTTAGCTCCACATGGGACACATTCTGCCAGCATGCACATAGTGGTCCTATGTTACCCTAAGGGATGAAGCCAGCTCTTCATCCTGAGAAAAGGATCATACCTAAGCTGGTAGCTCTCTTCAGGAATACATTCCACAAATTCATGTAACCTATGGATAAAGGTGACCTCCTATAACTAAGTTCATGGTGTCCTTGCCAAGTCTCTAGAGAATAGAAGATGCTCGGAAGTATTCAATTCTTTACCATCTTCCCATTCATTATCCTACAAAAAACCCCAACCCAACCAACCAAACAAAAAAACCGCCAAAAACTCCCCAAAAAATAAAGCAGAAAAGAGTGTACAAGCCCTAATACACCTTCAACCAGTTTATCTTTTATGTTGCAAAATCCTTTAAATTATATCAATTATTTCAAAATGTAGATAAATGTCATGAAGAAAATATCTGATGGTTTTAGGCATGCAGAGTCTGTACCTTGAATAACTGGACTGAAATTGAAAGTTTAATACCAATTGTTTGATATAGGCAAACTACATTTTTATCTCTCAACAACAGCAACACTAACACATTTTGCAGCTTTGCCATTAAATACAGAGAGACAATTTTCCATCTAATTTCTAAGAGCAGTTTTGTGGAAGAAAATGGGTAATCAACATGGAGAATGTCTTTCTTCTGAAAACGCTTTTAGTCTAACATAAATGACAGCTACTTAAAGGCAATCACTTTTGTTTTATATCTCATACAAAAAAAGCAGACACAGTACCCTGCCTTTGAGACAAAACACTGACACATGTGACAGAACATTTCAAGCAGTAATAATCAGAAACCACAGATTCAGCGGCATCCAGAAAACAACTGAAACATCCTCCATTATAGTCTGTAGATTTTTCAGTTATTGTTGTTCAGTCTTTAGCTGATACTATGTTGTATTATATTATGAATAATTATTTGCATCAGACAGGTACAGGAGATGCAAATCACATTCATTCTGCAGTAAGTGCACCAATAACTTACACATCTGTTAAAAATAAAGTGGTTTTCAAAATATCACCCAGGAGGTATGTGTTCTGTTCAGTGACCTTTGGAAACTCTAGTCCGATGAACAACTAGTGATGCACAAATAAGTTTAGAGACAGCAGATAAAAAGTGCCTATAACCTTATATGTTATCTGTTATGAGAATGGCTATGGTAAAAAGACATATTGCTCTTTCATAGTTTGCCTGAGAAAGTAAATGAGAACATAAACTTGTATCCCTTTAAGTTGAGTGGTAATGGAATTCATTATCCTGGACAATTAGAAATACAACATGCAGAATAAGTGCAATGAATTGCATAGTATAAGCATCTAATTTAATGGTAATTTGCTACCTTACAGGCATTTGTTCATATAGCATCAGTCACATCTTGGTAAATCCAGCCTTGCATTCAAACATTTAATGTAGAAAGAAGACTAACTGTGCTTGCTTCAAGATGACAAAACTTCATATTACCAGGATGTTGGTGGAATATTGAAAGTATTCAGCAATGACAATCCCGTATCCATTAGAAACCTTTGTAAGTGCTATGACATGTGACAAAGCTTAGACTTTCTTTCTCACACAATATGTGGTCTGTCTGGTCTTGATCTTGCATCAAAGAAAGTCCAGAGTTTAAAGAAAACAGCTATGTAACCATAAGGCAAGGAAAAAACACCAAATCCAGAAAGATATGATGCAGCACAAATGTATCTTTTTTCTTTTTGTGTGTGCATCTTTAAACCACCAACAAAGCCTTCACTGTCAGACCTGATTATAGCTCACGTAATTCAGACTTGCATCAACATATCATTTATACATATATATGGTCTGTAGCTTTTATATAGTCACTTCAACATTAAAAAAAATTCACAACTGTTGTTTTATAGTATTAAGCTACATGTCATATATTATGCATATATTCAAGGAATTCAAGAAGGCTAAAAGAGAAAAGATGCCACAATTCCAATTTACAGGCTAAAAGGGAGACACCAAGTCACATGAGCTCTTCTCAATAATCAAACACGTAGTTGAGCACTGACATGGTTATGGGGAAGAAAAGCATTTTGGATACTGATCTGCAGGTAGCTATATCTGAAACTTTTTAAAAGCATGAAAGGCTTATCCTGTTGCATCACTCACATTTGTGTGGTTTAGAAAAAAAAGTGAATATCTTTACTCAAAATATAAATCATTTAATTCTTAACCACTTTTAATTTCATATGCAATTACATTATTTTTATTATAGGTTGTATTTTTTCCTATAAGAGAAAAATAAATTATACTTACCCTCTCCAAAGTAATTTCTTCAAATTCATATTCAATTTCTGTTCCATTGACCTAAACAAAACAAAACCAGAAATTTCCTTAAATGCACATGGAAGGTAATTTTATAGGAATATTGTACAGATATTCCAGTATGATCATTTTTAAGCATGTAGATAAGCCTATCTGAATTATAGGCTACTTAACTCCCATTTGTCTTGAATGACGTGTAACCAAGCCTATAAACAGTAGAAGTTCAGTGTGGAAGACTCTGAAATAATGGATGACTAAGTCACATAATATGACTGATATTTGATACAGCTTGTTTGTGGACTTGGTGCAAATGTCTGAATAGTTCCCAAGGTAATAGTTTCGTGTCAAAAACAGAAGACCTGTTTCTAAAAAGTATTCACACAAATGGAAGAAAGATTAATAATTCATTGCTTTACAAGCTCCAATTTACTTTGTGATATAAAACCAGGAAATTCATAGCACTTATGTAAAAACCAGTTACTGATACATATACTGAAATGCATCTTGTTTACTGTATTAACCTAGGGCAAGAACATGACAGAGGACCTTTGCAGTACACAGCTGAATGGCAAAAAGGCACAGAATGTTAATGCAATTCTTATGTTGAGTTTCAGTGTCAAAATAAATTAAGCTACAAAATGTAGAGCAGCAAAATGGATTGCACTGGACAAGAAATCTATCGACTGAAGACATGACACTGATTTAAGCAGTATTCTGAAACCTTGTTCCAGTCTGACATGGATTTTTTCTGTCCCTCTAGGCAACTCACTTAACATCCCTTTCTTAATTTCCTCATTACTTAAATGGGTAGAATATCACATCTGAGAAAGGCACAAAAGCTAGCTATATTTTAAGTAAACTGTAAAGTAATGAAAATATTTCTGTTTTTAAAATCTCAGAAGAATTTCAGTGTCCCTTAGCTAGAGCTAGTCAGCAGTTTTTCTATTTGGCCAGAAAATATTGATAATTCAAAAATAATAGATACTGCCCATGAATCCTGCTGATCTAGTTTTTGTGATGATAGGAAATTTCCTGGAAAATAGTTTTGCTTTAGTGTTTTACTTAATTTACACTTAAGGAAAAAAAAATATTTTTTTTAAGAGCAAAACTGAAGTGAAGCATTAGGATTGATGTAATCTTGGAGAAAAAAAAAATTTGTTACTTCTCAGAACAAGAACATTTATTACTCCTCCCCACTCCCAGCTGCTAATTTCCTACATTAGCTTTCTAACTGGAATTAGAAAAACACTGTACACAAATCATTCTTCATCTAGTAAAGCACCCCTCAAATGTAATTAGGTTCTTCTCTTGTGAATTTTGTAACTAGATACTTGTATCTACCAAACCAAAGCTTCCTATAAAAGCCACCAACTATTTAATTTGTCTGCAATTCAAGATCCGATAAACCATGAAATCAGTACTAGAAATACAATTCCCAGAATCTGCATTCAAAAGGAAAGCAGGAGAGCAAGTAAAGTCCAAATAACTCATCCTTAACAATGAAATGAAAACACAACATCAATGAATACAGTATTTAATACATGACATTTGTATTTTTTACATTACTGCAATCTAGTAATCACTTTACACCACACTAAAAAGTGATATGAACAAAAATTTTACTATAAGATCTTTCCCTGTTCTATGTTATCACTTTAATGCTTCCTGCATAGACTCTTTTATTAATATAGACAACTCACTAGGTATGAAAAGCTTTATAGCTATTCCATTTTTCATCCTTTCTTGTCTAATGATAATGAAATCAAAGCTATCTATATGTCTCTGTTTTCACGATCTTCTCTTTTATCTTAGGTTGGTGAATAGCTCTGATCTATCTCTTCAGTTCCTCAGTCTTGCTCTATAAAGTTCTCTTTGCTTCACTGCCTATAATCACTTTTCCTTTGCATTAAAAACTCGTTAGCGCAGCAAAATGGGAAAAAGAGGGACATGAGAAGTGAGCAACCTCTGTATAAAGATGAAAGGAGGAAAAACAAGCTGAATACTCAATTTGTATTTGCACACAAGCAGTATCTTGATTATGATCATCTGAGGGGTCCTTTTATCCTCCACAGTCATGATTCCAAAAAGTTCAAATTGTCATTAATCTCGCCAGAGATCCATTACCAAGTTCCGTAGCAGCAAGGATGATATGAATTAAAAAGCTGTTCTTGATCCAACTCCTTTTGTTATTTAAACATATATATCTACATATGCAGTTCGTTGCCCTGCTTTTCTTGCTGGTTGCTCAGAAGGCCAATGCAATAATTTCGTAAAGGATCTAATAAGATATTGCATCTACCCGAGGCAGGTGGAATAATGATGTATGCAATACCATTCATTGCTAGCACCATTTTATTTCCTATTTAGACTCTCTGGCTGCACCTACACTGTTAAATTAGAGTCAATTTTCAGCCAAGTCTCAGTGCTTAAGGCTGTTTCTGTCTGGAGTCTGCTGGAAACAAATAACCAAGGAGTGAGCCAACAGTTAAGCAGGAGGAGAAGCATTGTTCCAGTGCTGGAACTGTCTTGTCAGTCCTCTCATTTAGCAGCATATGGACATATCCTCTGTTTTTGTCCTTTTTAACTTGACAGTCTCTGGCCTGAGAAAACACCTATACAAGTTGTCTGAACCTGCAACTTCCTTTTCTTGCGAGTAGTGGGAACCTGTTCCTGTGAACAAACTCTTTACATTCTGCTTTTACATCAGAATTCTACTTTTATATCAGATTTCACAAGAACACACAGCAAAATATACTATGGCCTGCATGATTTTAGAGAACTATGAAAAGTCCCAAACATTTTCATATGATTTTCTCTTCACAGACACAGAAATCATCAGCATTTCCAGTTCAGTTTGGGCATATTCCTTCCCATCTTTCAGGGGTGCAAGGCTGACACAACAGATACCTTTAATCTCAACTAAATTTTGATATTTATAATGCTGAAATGTGAGGTTGTCATCCAGCTCTGTTTGTACTCAGTGAGAAGAAACTGGCACTTCCAGGTCTTAATAAATTTCATCCTACATAAGAAATCTCAGGTAGCTTAAATGATTTGTGCCCCTGAGGTTTCCTTTCACTATGCACAGAGTTAAAATGATGCATAAAGTTTGGTGAGCACTTGCCTTAAATCTGTTTTCTCCGCATTACTCCTAGCTATAGACTGGTAACACCGTTCTGCTTACGGGATGCTGTGTGTCTCATAATTATACACCAGTAAAAGGCCAGGTCTCTGGTTTGGAAGGTTTTCTGATTGCTTTTCTGGACTTGTCTGCACCTGTGCTGGCAGCACATACACAGCATGATATCCAGCACCTGCTCCCACAAGCCCAACTGGTTAGGATGTCCACAAGGAACAATTCAGTCTCTCTCATTCTCCAAAAGCTCAAGGCCAATATAAACTGCTGTTGGCTTCCCACTCCAATTTGAAACACTGATGTCCCCTCTTTGGAGAAAGAGTGTTCAAGAAGAACACCTGTGACAGTAACAGGGCCAGAGAACTCTGGCAGAAGTGGGTAAGAAGTGCACAAGATGATGTTCAAGGGAGGACTCTGTCAACCATGTCAGCCTTCAAGGCTCAGGGTCTGGAATCAAAATTTGTCTCATCCAGGAACATGTTTTATTTCCAGCAGAAAAAAGAAAATATACTATTGACCAGGACAAGATACAGAAGTGCTACATGAGGAACATGTTCACATGAAACATTTAGATAACTTTGAGAGCACTTTTTTTGCCCTATTGGTCAGAAACAGCATCACCAACATAGACATCTGATGCAAGAAGGCTTTGCAGTTTCCTGATCTTACGTATGTTCATGGTCCAGAGTGCGATGAACTTACAGCCCCTGTAGAATAACTTACCAAAAATCAACTAAGTCCCGATGTTTAAAGCAACTACTGGTAAAGGTGAAGCAAGGGTCACCTTTTACTTACAGCTGCACATGTTATACCAGAGAACACTCCCAAACTTTGGGCAAGAAAATGTCTTTAAGAAAGATATAATGGACAGTAACCATGTAGATTCCATCACTGACATTGAAGCTCTTATCACTGCTAGAGTTCATTCATCTTTCTAAGAAGAAAGCACTAGGCATCTTCAGATGGCACTTTCAGGAGAATGAGGAATAAAGAACAGGTAAAAACAAAAAAATATATATTTTGTGAAAAATCTGAAATAAAGCACATAGAACACCAAAGTAAGGACCTGACAAACTCCGATTTGTTTGCTCTTTTATGTGAAGAATTTTACTCTGATTTTCCAAGTGCAAGGTCGTGCATCTGGGTCGGGGCAATCCCAAGCACCGATATAGGCTGGGCTGTGACTGCCTTGAGAGCAGCCCTGAAGGAAAGGACTTGGGGGTGCTGGCGGACAAAAAGCTCAGCATGAGACATCAGTGCACACTTGCAGCCCAGAAAGCCAACCATATCCTGGGCTGCATCAAGAGAATCATGGCCAGCAGNTATGATTCTATGATTTAGTGCAGTTTAAGGATGACATAAGCAGCTGAACTAGTCCCTTAAAGAAAATCAGTTCTACAGGTTATGACGGATTTCCAATATCCTGGAGAAAAATATTCTGTTGGGTTTTGCCTTTTCATGTACTCTGTCACTTTGTTAAGATTTTTATAGATATGTTGGGTTTTTAGAAATAATAACTTGATACACTTCTTACACTTCTGCAATTATTTGATAGATCTTTTTATACTCAAACAAATATGCATTGTCTAAGTGTTTCTTGCTACACTTCAACATATCTACAACTGCATCCACCCACTCATAAGATAAAGATGTCATCATATGAATTTTAATGATAAAAACTATTATGATAGTGGTAATAACAGCATCGAAAGACTTAAAATTTATACAACTGCTGTATTTAGAAACCACCGCACCTATTCTTTCCAATAAAATTTATTTCATTAGAGCTGGTTTTTATGCTTAGTCTTATTCTCAAGAAGAAATTGTTTTGCCTAAAAATTGCAGTATATGTAGACTTTTATTACAAACAAAACCCATTTTAATTACATGTAATTGTATATTTTTTTCAGCTGTCTTCAAGAAAGAAGATTACTTCTTTTATTTTTATTATCATATGCATAGGAAGTGGCACTGTGCTGCCACTGATTTTCACTCAACATGCAAATTTTATTCTTTTGGCTGTGTGGTTTCACCAATTGCCTAACCACCCAAACCTCACCAGAATACAAGATTGCCAAATTCTTACTGTACAAGTAACCATAGGATATATTTGTCATGTAAAAGCTTCTTATTTGCTGGATAATTAAGACAGTTCATTTCATGTTTTGGAAACATCAAAGCCATTTGAGTAATTTAACAAATATAAGATTTAAATAGCCCTTCGTGATTTCTGTTTTATCAGTAAGAGCAAAGAATAAGCCTTATATAGCCCTTTGCCATCTCCAGATTTAGGTTATTTCTTCATTAATTGTCCAAGGAAAGCTATTGATATCCTTTTGATATTGTTTTCCAAGAGCATTAAAAGTTTCCTTTCTCACTGCATATAAACATACAGAGAACAGTCTCCCGTGTTCTCTGACTTCACATACAATTATTTTGTGTTTTCAAACTGTTCTAAAGAGGCTGCCAGAAAGTTTTTCATGCTACTTTTCTTTCTCTGAGTGAGTATATTTTATGGGCTGTTTATACAAGATACTCCACATCTATTTTTAATCACTCTGCATAACTAAGCCGACTTCCTCCTTCTTTGAATGAATATTTACCATAACCTAAAACTTTCTTGTCATAATATGGCTGTTCTGGTATGAAGAATGGAGAGTGAAAGACCATATGGTTTAGAAAGAAATTTATACTTGAAGTGTAAATTTGTTGTCACCCTCAAGACACAATTAGCAGATCTCTAAGAAGCCAAATCCAGCTCTTGGTCAACACCTGCAAAGACCTGTAACAGTCATGATCAAATCATATCCTGCTTAACGGGTGTTTTTTTTTTGTCATTCTTTTCTTCATAGACGACTCCTGTATCCTTCTCCAGATCTTAAATTTTAGTAAGCTGCCTTCTTCACTGTTTGTGTACCGTACTAATCTTTTCCTCTTTCTTCCTCCTCAATGTTACCTGGGTTTTCTTCTTTTCATTCTCTTGGAGGAAATATCCGTTTAGTAAGTAACCATTATCAACTCTGGTTGATTTCTAAGTCCTTAACTTCATTTTACCCTACTTCATTTCCCAAATCTTTGTCAGAACAAAGTCATGTTTTCTGTACTACCTGTGTTTCACCATCCCTTAACGCTAATCACAACTTCTCATGTATCCACTTCAGCCTCCACTGCTTTCTCTGATTTTCATTCATTCCATGTTTTTTACATTCTTTCTTGTGCAGGTCTTCTACTATATGGCTTCACCAGTTCATAGCCATTCTGCCTTTCAGTTTCTTCTGTGCTTCTGCCATTGCTGACACCCTAGCATATGAGTTGTCATAAACTCTCCATTTGTCAGGTTCCTATATCTCTGTTCCATTTCCATTTTAGAAGAAAATCCATTAGACTTTTCAACAGTATGAACAATTCAGACATTTCTAGAAATTATTTTCCTGTGCAACATTTCATTCTATGCACAAGATACATAAAAATGGAAAACTGCTATTACTTGATTGACATTATTTTCATCAATGAAGCTTATGAAGTACTTATAATTTAGGACTTACAACGTTATTTTAATAATGTTTAATACTGTAATTTGCATAATTTTACTTAAAAGATTGATATCTGTAGTTAGATTGTATAAAAGGCAGAAATTAATACATAAACTGAGGGTTTATGTACAACTTATAAATATTATTCGTATTTTTTGTGCCTAAAATTGTCTCCAGTACCTTTGTTTATCTGCCCTCGCCTATGAACAAATCACAATCAATGAATTTGGAGGAGTTCTTTTCTTCTTGTGTGTTCATACTAGCACAAGTGCTGAAGGCTAAGACACTCTCAGTAACACTGATGCAGTCCCAATGGTGTCACTGGGCTTGTACTAGTGTAAATGTTGTTATATGTATTTGTCTGTGGATGTATTTACACCTGCAGGAGGAAGTAGGACTGAAAAGGTAAAGATAGTATTTTTCACAAATAATTAAAATAAGGAATATCCACGTAAAGTATATGTACATTTATAAGCAAATATTCATGTATTCCACAAGACAAGATTTTTATGCATGAATCACTTGCTTTACAAGTATTTTTATAGCAGCAGAAAGGTTCACTATTTCTCTGAAAATCTTGGAAGACTCTTTAGTGTATGTATGGGCACTCTACAACTAAAAGCACAGCAGAACAGCTCCCTCACGCCCAATTAATTTTCCTGCAGAAAGAAAAGAAAAAAAAAAAGACACTCTGAATGGCTGAGATAAAATAAAACTGGTTTTCTGCTCAGGTAAAGAAAATTGATGTAGTTGTTCACAGGGATTAACAGTGCACACCCTGAAAAGCAGCTAATACAGCACAACAGATCATCACCAGTCACAATCTAAGCATGGTCAAAATTTAGCAAATTGTTCCAAGTGGTTCTCAGCTTTCTTCGTAGAAAAACTATTTTGTATCAGTTTGAGAGAATTTTAGTTTTTCATGAAAATATCTTCAACTTAAATCTGAGGAGAGATGGAACAAAGACTTTCATCCATCTTCAGTTTCATTTCCCATACAAAAATGAACCTGAATGTTACTTTTGAAATAATTTTCATGCATTGCCTCAGTATTCTAAAGAAAAATATCGCACTTTTAAGGTTATCTATTAGCTACTGTGTACAACAGCAGAGATGCTTTACTGAAGCACTCAGCAAAAAGCCAAAAATCCCTTTATAAAAATGCTGACACATACTGCTCTTTCTTTAAAACAAGAACAAAATGCTTGCACTGCACAATAAGCTCCCTCAGATTAAGAAAGCAATGTTGAAAAAACCTATGGCAGAAAAAATATTCTAATATTTTTAATATACTACAATGCACAACTTTCAGAGAAATACTTTGAAACTGTTTAATGTTATGCAGAACCACATTAAAATGTCAAATACTGCACCATCTCTTTTCAGAGTAGAGTGTAATTTACCAGTTATATAAAGTATCTGTAGTATGTTCTCCATAGGTGTCCTGACATAATCAAACCTATGATTTACACATCTGAACTGTAAACAATTTGGCAGCTGGGATTTGGAAAATATTCTCGTTCTTATCTCACCAATACATCAGTGCTCAGTTATCTTCATAAGTAGATTTGTGTATAATGTATCTTCCGGGCATCAAATTCTCTAATATCCACAAGGCCACTAAAGGTATTCCTGGGCTTTACCACACTTTACATGCTCTAACATAGAATCATAGATGTGTTTTGGCTGGAAGAGGCCTTTAAGATCAAGTCTAATCATTAACCTAGCACTTTCAGGTTCACCACTAAACCATGTCCCTCAGCATCACATCTATACATGTTTTAAATCCTTCCAGGGATGGAGACTCCACCTTTTCCCTGGGTATCCTGTTCCAAGGCTTGACAACCCTTTCGGTGAAGAATTTTTGCCTAATGTCCAACTTAAATCTTCCCTGGTGCAATATGAGGCCATTTTCTCTTGTCCTATTGCTTGTTACTTGGGACAACAGACCTCGCTACAACCTTCTTTCTAGTAGTTGTAGAGAGCAGTAAGGTCTCCACTGAGCCTCCTGTCTGCTCCATAGAAGTGTAATTTTTCAAGATTAAATTTATTTCTGTCTTATCCCATATTTCAAACCTATTGTGTTAGGGTATGCAATAAAAGCTCATCTGTACCCCCAGAAAGTTACACAGTCAGTGGCAGGTGAGGAAGCCCAAATAACACCCTGCCTTGCTGCTCCTAGGATCATCACAGGAGCCATCAGTCCATCAAAGGCACGCATACACACATGAGCAAGTGACGGAACTTCTGTAACCCCATCAGAGACCTGTTCTCTCCCAAAGAAGTCTCAGTTCTGTGTCAGATGGAGAGCACCTTACAGCCTGGGAAGGGTATCACTGTCAGTTGGGGTGGGACACACTGTGGGATGTGGGGAACTAGCATCTTGGCATTGTAAGAATTATGAGATTTTTAGGGGAGGAATCAAAGGTGTGGAAAAAGGAGGGATAAAGGTTGTTTGGGGAGGAAGCAGCATGGGAAAAAGGAAAGGCATAAGGCGATAAAAGGGGCCAGTCACATGTAAACAGGGGTGGTCAGTGCACTTCTCCATCCATGCCCTGAGTCTACTGAGCATCACCTGTCACGTCTCCTATTAAACTCCATTTCTTCTTATTTTCTTGGGTGAAGGATATTCTGCTCTCTGTCCTTGTGTGTGAGAATGTGCATGTCAATGGGTGATTGTCAGCAAACATCAAGGGGACACAAGGAGGTCATGGGTGGTGGGTTTTGTTTGTATGGGTGCTGATTGCATCTGTTCTGTTCAGCTATGTGTATTTGTGTATACACATCCTCTTTGCGTATGTGCTTACTGGGAATACAGGCTCAGCAGCCTCACTTCTATCAGGCTACCAAATTCAGCAGACTCCTAACATCTTGTAGTAATTCATGCACATATATTATAAACATAAGTATTTTTTTGCTATCACAGACTGCAACACAATAAAAGATTAAACTGAGAAAAAAAAATGTTTCGCTCTGTAGAAAGATTTAAAATGTGACAGGGAAGATTGTTCTCGTAATACAATCTTTTTGAGTCATTTTTCACTAAGAATTGGTAGGGAAAGAACAATGGCTAGAAAAAAGCCTGGAAATAAGTAGCTGCACTCAAAGTATAAATGATGGCAAACTGTACACAATTGTAAAGATTTAACTTTAGTAAAGCAAGGAAATCCCTACAAAATATAAATTAACTAGGTTTTAGGTACAGCCAAAAATCAAAATTATGCGGGATTCAATAACTGAGTAGATAGTGAAGTACCATTTTTTTTCCTCCAGTAGATCTGCATATAGAGGTAAAGTTCATTGAGTTATTTAATCAAAATGGAAGTCCCCAGTCCTGACTAAAGACCAACCTGTCTTATTGATGAGATCAGTCTCCTTAAGTCAGGACAATGGCTCCTGGAGACTGGTCCCTTAAGGAAGGTGGACATTTTTCAACAGTCAAAATATATGAAAAAAAGTTCCACCTACTAGAATATATTTGCACCCTTCTACATGAAAATCAAATACCTAGAGGTTGAAAGAGGAGCACTTCTCTGACTTACTTTACAAACTGCAAAGTAACACACAATGCCTGTGAAACAAAATGAAACAGTATTGAAAGCATCAGCTGCAAATTACTTTCGTTCTCCTCTGAGAAAGTAAAAAGTGGTCATATGGACAGTCAGAGACTTCTGCAATTATAGAGTAAGAAAGAGCACTACTAAGATAACAGCCATCTGCTTCTGCTGAAGAGAAAGATAATGGTGTAATCAGAGTGACTAATCAACTTTGTACATTGCACATTATTTGAAAAATTATTGTAGTTCAATAGTGTCAAGATAAACCCAGTGTGCTATGCTCACCTCTCCAACACCTTTGCGAAGTCTACTTCTTCAATTTGGACATTACACAAGATTAATTTTGTTGTGACCACGCTACTGCCCAATTAAGCTGTATAAAGAATAAAACAATCACACTTGCCAAAATCCAATAAAGTGAAGTTTTCTGCCTAGCTAACAGAAAACATCACATTTGCAGCACAAATAATTTCTGACTAAAAAGAATCGAAAGTTTTAAACTATTGCCATCTTTATGCAGAACAATTTACAGGCACAAATACCTTAACAGCTGATTGAATATGTTAATACAAGATACAAAAAAAAAATCACTTCAGTAGTAATTTCTTTCTATTAATAATCCCCACAAAGTGGAAATTTATCTCATATAAACATCTTTACTTTCTATTACCTTCAAACTAAGTCAATCTTCTATAGAAAATCATGAGAGCTGGGATTTTAAGATGAGGAAAACAGATGTATGTGGTATATATGGATTTGCTACTATATACAGAAAGCTAGGTCATCTAAACACTGATTGAAAATATAATTTAGCATTGAGGTCTTTTCACCTGATCACTGTATTATCATGGATTTTTATTATGTAAAATGAGTCACATTCCAGAACAGTCAACACTCACAACTTACAACAGTAGGGACTTTGCTGCACAACATGTCCTGCAACTGTGCTGAAGGTGTGTTAGTTTTGCAGCATGGATCAGCTAATCCCTGGCTTACACGGGAGGAAAATGAGAGGTAATTTAAACAGTTAATTTTGTTTTTTTATTAAAGCTAAATGGTGTTCAATCAGCTTTATTTATATTGCTGTTACTCAACATCTTACTGCAGTTATTCTAAAATTTTAAAAAAGTTAACATACATAATGTGAAAAACTCTCCTATAAAAACTGCAATGCATAATGTTAAGAGCAACACATAAAAGACTATGAAAGAAGGAAATCTTTTCTATCAAATGTTAACAGTATTGCATTATGTACTGCCAAGAAAACAACCACCTTGACTGAAGTTTAGGAGGTAGTTTGCAAAGCACACCACTGATCAAATCTAGACATAAAAAATAAATATCCTTAAAATTTCAAAGGTTCCTTGCAAAATAAATTTCAAATGTATCTTATTTTAAAAGACTGAGTCATCATTTTTTCCACTTTTCCACACAACTAGTTTTCTCTAAAGTACTGAGCAGTTACTTTCTCTTTACTTCTTAGGATACCCAGGGTCAAAGGAATACTGTCACTGTCAACAGCACTCTGAATTTTGCCTAACTAATGAACTCTTATGGAATGAGAAAGCTCTTTCTTCCTTTCATATAATTAAAACTATTAAGATAATGAAATCTGTGCTAACTCTTCTTTTACTTTCAAAACCCTCTTTCAATTAAGTTCTACAACTTTCTAATACAATGAAATCTACCTACAAGTGCCGTTGTCTCAAATGACAAACAAATTAAGTCTATAGATAAGTAACTACTCGTACTCTCTATGCTGTTTCCCAACTCAGTTCAGAACCGCAACTTCACGACAAAGTAATTCAGCATAAAGCTGTTTCTGTGGAAAAATAGTCTTGTGTACTTGAAGAGCTTTATCAGCTTCTTAAATATGTATCCCAATTAAGCCTTTTATGTAAAAGAATAAAACCTAAAATAAACAGAAACATTTATGGAAGACAATGGGTTTGATGGCTTTAGACTATGAATTGTACTATAAAAGCAAATTTTCAAGACGTTATGTTAAAGACTGGATACTTGCAAACCCCCACATCCTACTGATTTTAGCTTACTGCTACAAAATTCAATGATGTTAATTGTGGGTCTGTAGTAAAATATATTAAAAATTACATAAAAGCCAAAGCTAATTCAAGGCCAAAGAGTGCAAGACAAAACCAAATATAAACTATATATTTAATTTAGGCTTGTTTGGGCCATGCATTTCTAGGCTAACTCAAGTCTCCAAGTGCTTCAAACACCGTGTACAGACATACTCTGCATTCTGCTGCGTATGCCAACCCATATATCAACTTTGTGGACAAATTAGCTTGGATTAATTAAAAATGAAGTATAGCTTGGTGTAGAGGAGGGTATGTACACACATCCTCACATCCACTAAAGTATGTATGATTTTTCTCGTAATAATAAAAATTACTGATACAGCAGTGCCTTGCGGGCTTCTTCACAGCAGAGGTTACAAGGATAAGAAGAGCAGAAGCAGAAGAACAGATTTTTGAAAAACAAAGCATGCTACCTCTTTCAGGGTATTTATTTCAGTGTCACTCAAAGGAGTGACTGCGTGATAGTGGATAGAGGGTATCCTGAAGCCTATTGTTGGGTTCAGTTTTTTGTCAGAAAGACTGCTTCATAAGCTCCAGTGTGTGAACTTAAGATGAGTAAATGCAGGGAATTTGCTTCTCAAGCACACCCAAGGTCTGGACTAAAATGTTAAAGTACATACACTCTAAGTAGTCCAAATCCCAAAAGTAGGAGGCATTACATGTTTTCTGTGCTGTGTCCACCTGAAGCAGAGGGACACAGAAAAGTGTATGATGTTCTCACTTAACAGTTTAATAAGCTCCTCTCTCCCAGACTGCTAATGGCAATGTTTCAATCAAACGTCTCTAGAAAGAACTTCTCGATGGAATCTAAAGGCTAGGATTATTCACAGGCAATAGAAAATGCAAAGTATTATAATTTTGCAGGATAGAAGTGTGAAGGAGTAATTAGATACATGATCAAGGGATGCTTTTACTTGTTGGATTGACAGGATATTGATATTCCTATCTATATCCAGACATAATGAAGGTTTTCTTCTTTTTTTTTTTTTTTTTTATGCAGTATGATATGTAGCACTCAAATATGCAAAGTAGTGCTCATTCCAGAGCAAAATAAATCTTCTCAAATCTCAGTTATTTTACTTTAAAGAATTCCCTTTTCCCCTAGTTAAAAATTATGTCTTTGATGAGGCTTAAATATTCAAAACTGCATCTAGAATTTAAAAGAGAAACACAGTAAAAACAGCTGCATTTTTACTTTAAAATCAGTTTGGCTGCTTTTGTAAAGATGCTTCTTTCTAAACCTGTGTATTTTAAAAGGTTTAAAAATATATTGATTTTCAGGAAGAAAAACAATAGATATGAAATAGAGGCAACATAAATCAGAATCATAACATCCATTCTATAGTTTTCTTTGGGTTTGGAACAGCAACACTATTTTTCTGCTATCCATCATACTAAAATCCATTTAAGTTGTCGGATGGCAGGATGAAGATTTTTTTATTTTTGCATATGTAAGGAGAATTGTTTTATGTTAGTTCATTAGTCTTGTATTATACAGCACCTTTTTCACTGATGATCAAAAAATATTTTATAAAGATGATTTATTGTAAAAGAAAAATCTCTTATCCTACTACAGAAACAATGAGATGCAGAACACGGCAGTGACTGCCAGGACAAAAAACACAGCTGTGATTAAACTCAAGGGCCAAATCACAGAAGTCAAGGCAATGCAGCTTTTAAACATTTAAAACAGAGCTCTACCATATTTAGCTTTTCCAAATAAAGAGGTTTACAGAATGTGAGAAAAGGAACTGGTCACTTGGGAGGAATACAGAAACGTCAGAGCATGCAGGGATGCAATGAGGAAGTCCAAGGCCCAATTGGAATTCAAGCTGGCAAGGAATGCCAAAGTCAAAACAAAGGTCTTCAAGTATATCAGCAGCAAAAGAGTAGAGAAAATGCCAGCCTGCTGCTGAATGAGGTGGGTGCCCTGGTGATCAAGGATACAGAGAAGGTGGAGTTACTGAATGCTGTCTTTGCGTCAGTCTTTGCTGCTGTAGGTTGGCCCTCAGGAATCCCAGTTACTGGAAGTAAGAGAGAAAGTCTGGAGGAAGGAGCACTCTCCCTTGGTTGAGGAGGATTTGGTTAGTGATAATTTAGGCAAGATGGACACCCACAAATCTGTAGGCCCAGAAAGGATGCACCCACAAGTGCTAAGGGAGCTGGCTGATGTTATTTCTAAGCCACTCTCCATCATCTTTGAAATGTCTTAAATAACAACCGAGGACCCTGAGGACTGAAGGAAAGCCCATGTCACTCCAGTGAAAAGTCAAGAAGGAGGAAAATACAGACCAGTCAGCATCATCTCCATCCCCTGAAAGGTGATGGAACAGCTCATTATGTATGTCATCTCTAAGCATGTGGAAGAAAAGAGGGTTATCAAGAATGGTCAACATAGGTTCACCAAGGAGAAATCATGCTTGACCAATCTAAGAGCCTTCTAGGATGGTGTGACTAGGTGGATAAAAAAGGGGAGAGCAGTGGATATTGTCAGCCTTGACTTCAGCAAGGCTTTTGACACTGTCTCCCGTAACATGCTCATAGGTGAACTCAGAAAGTGTGCGTTGGATGAGTGGACAAAGAGGTGGATTGAGAGCTGGCTGAATGACAGAGCTCAGTGTTGTGGTCTGCGGTGCAGAGTCCAGTTGGAGGCCTGTAGCCAGTGGTGTTCCCCAGGGGTCAGTACTAGGTCCACTCTTGTTCAACATGTTCATCAGTGACCTGGATGAAGGGACAGAGTGTACCCTCAGCATGTTTGCTGGTGATATAAAATCGGGCGCTGTAGTGGACACACCAGAAGATTGCACTGCCATTCAACAAGACCTGGACAGACTGGAGAGTTGAGTGGAGAGGAATCTAGTGAAGTTCAACAAGGGCAAGTGCAGAGACGTCCATTTGGGAAGGAATAACCCCATGCACCAGTACAGGTTAGGGATGGACCTGCTGGAAAGAACCTTCACAGAGAAGGACCTGGGAGTTCTGGTGGATAAAAAGTTAACTGCAAGGCAGCAGTGTGCTCTTGTGGCCAAGAAGGACAACGGTATACTGGAGTGAGTTAAAAAGAGTGTCGTTAGCAGGTTGAGGAAGGTTGCCTTCCCCCTCTAATCTGCTCTAGTGATGTCAAATCTGGAATCTTGTGTCTAGCTCTGGGATCCTCAGTTCCAGAGACAAGGAACTGCTGAAGTGAATCTAGCAGAAGGCTACGAAAGGTGTTCAGGGGACTGGAGAATCTCTCTTACAAGGAAAGGCTGAAAGATCTGGGTCTGTTTAGCCTGGAGAAGAAAAGCCTGAGAGAAGATCTTATCAATGTTTATCAATATCTAAAGAATTCTATGAAGAGGATGGGGCATGGGGCCAGACTCTTTTCACTGGTGGCCAGAGACAGGACAAGGGGCAACGGGCACAAACTAAGAGGTTCTATCTGAACAGGAGGGAAAACTTCTTGACTTTGAGGGTGACGGAGCACTGGAACAAGCAGCCCAGAGAGGCTGTGGAATCTCCTTCTCTGGAGATACTAAAAACTTGCCTGGATGTGATCCTGTGCAACCTGCTGTAAGTGAACCTGCTTTAGAAGCCAGCATTAGACTAGATGATTTCCAGAGGTCCCTTCCAATCTCTACCATTCTGTGATTAACTGACAGACTGAAAGATGAATATAGACATCCAACAAACAACCTGGAAAGAGTCATTCAAGGTAATAAGATGTGCAATCTGACTTTCTAGAGTATGGTCGAACTAATTAAGAAAGAAGCAAGATACTGATTCTGAAGAGAAGTCGGTGGAAAAATAGATATGTATACTTACATGTTGATATTTTGATATATTTTAATAGACTCATTAATAAAAAAATCCCAACTCCAAGAGCTGCCTACCTTTGTAAAAATTCAGATCCTACCCTTTTAGAGAAGGATTTCTTTTTACTCCTCTGTTGTCACTGTTTTCAAAAAATTGTTCATCAATCATAGTTATATATGACATTTAATATTCATTATGTAATGTCACTTGACTTATTCTTTATTGTAGAAATATATAAGGCCATCTGCCTTCTCCAGTTTATTCACTTAGGCCTGGGTTGCACCTACGTTCATATTATCTGATAAAAGCCTTTAGAGTACTGACTGTCTCTCAGAAATTTGCAATTTTCCCCAATTCTTTTTAAAATCAGAATAGGAATAATTTATGTCTTTATAGACTTCCTTCTAATGGGCTGAATCCAGGTGCACTGTCTGACTGGCATAACAGAGGAGAAACCTGAAAATTTTCCTACCCTCCTCATTGTAGCATCCTCATGGCCTCCACACTTGCCTGCGCAGAAGCTGTCACAGAGCAACTGCCATGCTCCAGAAGGGGCCTGAGCTCCCAGTGTCCCTAAGCAGGGATGTACCAAAACAGCTGCAGAGCCATCTGCATGGCCGCACGCAGGCATGTGTAAAACAATCCAAAGATTTGATTACAGCTCACGAAAACATAACCTAAGTAGTCTGAAAAATCACTTCTTTTGGAAACAACTTGAGTACATTTGCACAGAACTCAACATAGATGGCACAATTAGCAAAGTAAAGAATAAAATAACAATACTTCATAATAATAATAATAGAAATAATGATAACAACAACAATAATCTGGAATAACATTGTGAGACTGAAGAAACAGGAGGAATTTATTAGGACCAAAATATGCCTTAGATCTCAGCATTGTGACAAGACAGGGGCAAGAAGGGAACAACCACAGTACATGAGTGAACTTATATTAATATTTAGTTAGCATGAAAGAAAAATGAAATTCTGTCACAAAATACAAGGAAAAATTCCCGTCAATTTCTGAAGGTGATGCAGTAAAGACCCTTAGAGCTACTTTTAACATAACTATGCAGCATTTTGGAAACTAAAAAAGAAATAAATAAGGTCTATTCTGTGCAACAGAGAAACTGAGATGATTCATATGTTATTAAATTAATGCTTCTCATTATACAAAAAGATCTAGAGAACAAACAAACTCCCACAAATGTTTAATTGTGCTTAAAATGCCACAGAATAATTCGTTTTGTACCATCGACGCTTCCTATCAAATCTATTCCCACATCCAAATCTTGGCAAGCTGAAGTTTTCAAGCCACTGAACCTAGAAACAAAGCTAATTAACTGTTTCTTCTGTTGTTCACTGCAGTTCCAAATTATAAGGAATAACATAGAGTATAATACAATAAGCCCTTTAACTCATTTAAGAAAAGCATACTGATGAAAAACAGTCCTTTGCAGGATGATTTTTTTTTTCCAAACTATTGAGTTGAAAGGTTTTAAGAATGTCAACAGTACCAAAAGATTTAATTACATGAATTTAAATCATTAGTATGTTAATGAGATAAATCACACAGTTTACCAGTTGTATACCAACTGTAAAAAGGAGATTTCTCTCTGCTGGACTAGTGGAAACATTCCATTTGAAAATGCTTTGTGAATGTGAATCATTGCTGTGAGGTCCCTTCCTCCTGAAAACACTCAGGAATTTTTGGAGGGTGGCAGAGAGGATGAGCAGAGCTATTATTGAAATGGAAATGCACTGAAGGTACGCTGCTTAAAACAAAACAGTGAGACAGGTTTTTCAGGCTGCTGAGCCAACGGCTGCATGAAATAATGAGAAGTCTCCATCTGGTATGTAACAACACTAAAAATAACCTGACCTTATTTAGGGATCTGTTAGGCTATCAGTTGTGGCTTCATAATATCAAGAGAAAAGTAAGAGCATCTTGATTCACCAAAATTTGCAAATTTATGCTTATTCCAGTGTTTAAAATTTTCAAATAATTTTTACATGGCCTAAAATGGATTCCTTAACTTTGTTATGGTAAATACAATGAAAATTACAGTTATTAAAGAAAAACAGATTTTAATTAAAAATTATATATTGCTTTAATTTCTTAAAGCAGTGTTTTCTTTTTGAAAAGAAACCCTGAGTGGACAGCATTAAGCAGTTGTCATGAAAAGTATCTTAAAAAAACCTAACAGTCAGAAAACAAAAACTAATATGTCAAAAATTTTCGTGGGATATATCACTTGCCTATATTTCCACTTGCCTTTTAATTTTATTTAACAAATTAATTCATAAATGGTATTCAGATTTGAGGAATGAACATTCAAATGAAAGAAAAAAAAAAGGTGAAGCATCTAAGACTAGAGAAAAACAGAATATGAGAAAAAGAATGTGAACATAGGAAACATGGTCCAATTGATAGGATTTAAACATTTCTGCCTCTTCCTCCCATAAGAGACTTCCTGGACTCCAAGTGTGCTTTTTGACTTGAAAAGAGGAGCAGGGACCTAGGATGAGTCTAGCCCTAGAGATCAGCACTTCCGGGCATTTTAGACACACTACAGCTTTGAAAGAGGATTGGCTACTCTGTGCCAAATTACAGCATGGTTGCTTTTAGCTTTGAACAGAAAATACCATAATTTAACTTGAATTCTCTGATCCATGAAATAATACGTCTCTATAGTGTTAGATATTTTTTTTTTTTTTGTGGTAACTAAAAATAAATTATATCTTTCAGAAGGTATGATATTTTAATAACTCGCTAGTTAACACTTAGGATTCTTAAACATTCACCAGAGATATCTCTAGGCATTTACAGTCTTCCTCCAGGCACATCTGGAAGCACTGACGTTGCTGAAGAGGCAGGTGCATGACTCATTCAAGTTTCAAAATAATAATTAAATCTAGATTTCTATTATTCCTCTGAACTGACCTATTCAGAAAGAAATATTTTAGATCATATCTGCTAAACTATACTCCCTGTAAAATAATTGACATGATGATAGCTGCATTATCATACATTCAGCTCATCCAGTTTGGGAAGATTTTCCTTTGCTTTCCAAAAATTTGAGAAGCAGAGCCCCACGAATACCCCATGACGTTATCCACCTCACAAAGTATTATAGGCTATACTGGATCTGGCTGGGATGGAGTTCATTTTTTTCATAGTAGCCCATATGATACTATGCTTCAATTTGTGGCTGACACAATATTGGTAACATAGCAATGGTTTGGCTATTGCTATATAGAACTTGCACAGCACCACGGCTTTCTCTCTTTCCCATTTTGCACTTCCTCCCCCGGCAGCAAGTTGGGTAAAGGGTTGGGAGGACACTCAGCCAGGACAGGTGATCCCAACTGACCAGAAGGATATTCTATACCATATGGCATCCTGCTCAACAACAAAAGTTTAGGGAAAGAAGGAGGAAGAGGGGACATTCATGGTTAAGGCATTTGTCTTCCTAAGAAACTGCTACACTTGATGAAGCCTTGCTTTCCAGAAAATAGCTAAACATCTGCTTGCCAATGTGAGGCAGTAGATGAATTCTTTATTTTGCTTTGCCTGCGCATACAGCTTTTGCTTCCCCTATTTAACTGTCATTATCTCAATATACTACTCTTCTTGCCTGCCTTCTATTTTCTCCCTGACCCACAGGAGAGGGGAGTGAGAAGAGTGTTTGGCTATTGACCGCAGTCAACCCATCACGTGCTGTCTGTAAATCCATTTTTGAAAGGTTCACCAGGCCAGGAGAGATTGCACACACAGGCAAACTTGTATCTGATCCAGTGACTAAAGCACCTTCCTAGCAGAGGAAATACCATAAAATGAAAACAAACCAAATTAAACCAAACTAGTCCTGAGAGCAAGAAGGAAAACACAGGTCTTCCAGCCCACTCTCCTAAATATTAGGCTGGAGGAAGAGGTCATTTGTCTATATGTTTGTAGATCTGTCTCATTTTGAAGAATGTTCAAGCATACACATCCTGATCAGAAAAAAATTCCTATCTGTAAAGCAAAGATCCCATGTTCTTTTAACGCAAAGACTCCACATCATGTGGGGCACTATGGTGTCCTGGGCTCAGCAGATATGCTTCACCTTGACATTTCTTATTGGCTAGTCTAAACCAGTCCCTCTTTGGTAGCATTGCTGTGTCCCATATCAAAGAGACATAACTTTTCCCGTGTATCAGGTAAGAGCAAGGTGACTAATTCAGAATTGTCTATTAATAACAAAAAGCACCTTCTGTTTATTTATCTAGTTCACATCATGTGTTGGAGACTAAAACAGCCCACAGGCACTTTTCAGTCTACTGTCAATATTTCTTTTGAATGTGTTTGGTCATTTGTCCTTTTATTTTTTTGTGTTGGAAAAAGGAACACCAGTATAAAAGTGGTATAAAAGTGTATAAGTATTGATAGACTGTGTTATGGGAATAAATCATATTGATTGAATACCTTGTCACTAGTGTAATTGCATTGGTATTTAGGAATTCTAACACTGTAGCTGCAGAGGACCCTGGGCACAGATCCAGCACTGAAAATGAGAACTGGAGCTCACAATGTCCCTCTTGGTAGATCTAGAGAACAGTAAGTGTAAAATATCTCATTAAAACAGAAGAAAAGCCAGACCAGTTGAAAGTGAGACCGTAGCTGATAGTTCTGATTTTAGGAAGGAAAACTGAGATGTAAAACTGATAGGAAACCTATTAAGAAAGCTGAATGCAAATGATCAGAGAAATTTCATTTAACTTTTCCACCCTTCCTGATGGTTAAAATTCCAAACAACAAATTTAATTGTCTTCTGCTTTACAACAGTGTCATTCTTCTAATTTTTTCTTGGCTAGGATCTTTACATGTGTTCTCTACAATAATGTCTAAGTTTTATGAATTGTCAGAAACAAACAAGCTGGCCAGGATAACCCCTATTAAACTTCCTCATCAATAGTCTTCTAAAAAACAGAATCCATCAATGTGATTGGTGTAGGTGGGTAAATAATTAGGCTGATGCATTGATAACATAAGAAACAGATGTGGACAAAACACAACAGATGAGAGACATTAATTAGGTGCTTTAAAAAGATAACTTAGAGGATGCAAAGAGAAAGTTGAGATGCTGGCTGGCTAGCTTCTTATTACTTGCTTTTCCTCCCTCCAATCATTTAAGCCGATTACTACATATTCACTTTATCTTTCTCTGTGTCCTTCATCTTCAACTATAGTTGCTTTTACAGTCTAAAATGACAATGATATCAAATGCTTGTAGAAAAGGAAGTTCTTTGCAACTCTAATAAAAACATGCATTTATTTTAGGGTAAAATTGTTTTTCAAGATGTCATAAAAATGAAGAGACATTAATAGGAAAACATGAAGTCATCTAGTTTTTGCTGTTATTTACCACAGACAGTTTTAATCTATGAAAGGAATATAGACAGACAAATGAAGAGCTGTTTGCACCATTTTAATATTACAGTGTACATCTAGGTATCTTCTTAATAAGCTAGGAGAGTGCATGCTGTTCTAAAAGGAAATATTAATATTGTGACTGGTAAGGAAGGAAAGGCTTAATGAAATCACAGTTATTTTCAAATGGTTAATTTTAGAAAGTTACAGTTTATGTGTTGAAGTCTAAACTACAAATTATGTGTATATAATATGCTATAATTCACCTGAGTGCAATTATCATTCCTGAATTCTTCTAGAAAATAATGAACTGTGTATCTGCAAAAGACCTAAATTGTAAGGTTTATAGCTTCTCCGCAATACTGAACAGAATTTCTGTGGGAAAATAAATGAATTCTATATATTAATAAAAAAATTAATACTTACATAGGGGATTGTGTCCAAGGTGTCTGTGTTGACAATTATAGGGGCAGGGCTTGCCTGAAAGGGGAGAAAAAAAAAGACATTTTATAATCTGAAATTCATTAATATTTAAATGCCCAACTTGATACATTGAGATAAAAGTTTAAAAGCTCGTCTTCCCATTGCATTTGCATAGTATGACAATACGTATCTTTGGGTACTGTTCAATCAGTTAAGGATGAAGGAAATAGATTCTCAGCCTCCAAAGCACGGCTCACTGTGGTCTTTCTTTTCAGTTTCATTAGGCTTTGGATTATATCCTGAATATATAATAACTAGTCATTCATTTTTGAGTAGAACATGATATATTCAACTTACCATTAGGTGACCCTGGGGATGAGGGTTTCAGCTTCCCCTACCTTAAAGTCTGCTTTTTCTGTTTGAGCAAAACCCATGATAATCAACTGATCTTTACAGCCGATAAACCTCAACATTTTATGTTTACACTACTTATCAGTATTATATATGTATGTAGTATACCTATATGTACGTATACTATGATATTTACGTAAAAGCTATATATTCTCCAGGGCTCATATGCACTCAGCTGATGTTTAGTTTGAAATATAGACACAGTTTAAAAAGATTTGTGAATCTATAAAGCTGCCCAACAAGATCTTTAACTTATTGATGAAACCCATATCCAGGCTAGTTTCCAGCCACGTCAAATGCCCTAACCTCTTCCTCTTTCCACACTGGGATTCAGTGGTGGTGACCCAAGGCCAGGCTCTGATTTGACCCAGATACAAAATCTTGGCTCAAACTCTGGAGAAAACTATTGAGCTGTGAGGAAGTGTAGAGCAGAGCCATGCACCATCAGTAAAACATCAGACAAGCGACAGGATTTTTGAGATGGGATAGTAAATAATTTGAGGAGTCAAGAGGAGAAGGATCAACATGTAGTCAGTGTAGTACAAAAAAAAAAAAAAGGATGGAAGGCATCCCTCCTCTTCCTGACTAATGCCTGCTTGGTCAACAAAGACTCTTGGGGTATTGCATCAGGCTAATGAACATACTAATGCTCTACCATAGTAGCTCATTAGTTCTATTTATCTACATTGTATATTAACCAGTGAACAATTGTCTGTACTTTAAACTTGTACAGACTGCAGGATCTCTTTGTGCATGGTAGGCAGGATTACAGCACTACTGAAAACACTGATTATATTTATATTATCAAATATTCACTGCAGGATTTCAAAACCTAAGTAACATAACTCAAATTAAGAAAATAACATCAGTGCAACAATTCAAACACTTTGAGAGTATCACAGTTTCTTTCCAGTGTTGCTGCTGTTACTGAAAGATAATTCTATGTTCAAAGAAATTCTATGTTACAGCACAACAGCTACTGATTATTAATGCAATTATTTTTATACAAACGTGTAACCTGTGAACAAAAACTAAAAATGAAACACATACAATTTGGTGTGTATATATTTCATGGCATGTATCTGGTATAATGGTAAGGTATAATTTAATATTAAAATGCTTAGTATTTGAAAAGATATTATATATGCATCCCTGTTTGTTCCCATTATACCCAATACCACTGGACACTTCGGAGTGACACATAAAAGCTTAAGGCCATGTGATTATAATATTTTTAGCTTTAGGAATAAGGAATTGTGTATAACTGTATTATCATTGAAGGTTAAACAAAAGATTTCCTTTTTAGAGTCATTGTTTTTACTTACATGAATATTTAGTTCCATACATTTAAAGATTGCTACCTTTGCTACAGGAAGAAAAAGATTATTTTTCTTTTACAGAATTGATTTAATCTAATTTTTTTTTAACATATTGTGAGGTCTAGTACAAAATATAAACAGTTTGCGCTCTTCAGAATGAAAGCATCTTTTGAATCCTTTAAAACCCAGTATTTATCAAAATAAAAAATGTCTTGCAAAAATCATTTTTCAAAGCATTCTCATAATATCACCAATCACTTTTAACCCATTGAGGAAAAAAGCCTTATATCTGTATTAGGTTTTCCTGAAGGAAAGCTGTAGAGATTTCTCAATCAGAAATTAGCACTATGAAAAATAGTATTTAGGAGACATGGAATTTCTTTCTAAAATTCAGTTATTCCTTTACTTCCTCTTAAACACAGAACCTGCATGTCCTTCACAGTCTTAGCTGCATTTGATTTCAGAAGAACTTTCAGAGCCTTGCTCAATAGAATCATAGAATGTTTTAGGTTGGAAGGGACCTTAAAGATCATCTAGTCCAACCTCACTGCAGTGGGAAGGGACATCTTCAACCAAATCAGGTTGTTCAGAGTCCTGTTCAGCATGACTCGAATGTTTCCAGGGATGGGAAACCTCTCTGGGCAACCTGTGCCAGTGTTTCACCAACCTCAGTGTAAAATATTTCTTCCTTATATCTAGTCCAAATCTACCCTCTTAATTTAAAACCACCACCCCTTGTCCTGTTGTAACAAGTCCTACTAAAAAGATTGTCCCACTCTTTCTTGTAGATCCCCTTTAAGTACAGAAAGGCTGCAAGAAGGTCTACCCAGAGCCTTCTCTTCTCCAGGCTGAACAACCTCAACTCTCTCAGCCTGGCCTCACAGCAGAGGAGTTCCAGCCCTTGCATCAGTGTTGTGGCCTTCCTTTGGACCTACTCCAACAGGTCCACGTCTTCCTTGTGTTGACTTCAGAGCTGGACATAATGCTCCAGGTGAGGTCTCACCATAGTGGAGAAGAAGGGCAGAATCTCCTTCCTCGACCTACTGGCCACTTCTTTTGATGCAGCTCAGCACATGGTTGGTCTTCTGGACTTGTCAGTGCATGCTGACGCCTCATGTCCAGCTTTTCATCCACCAGTAGCCCCACATCATTCTCCATGGGATTGCTGAGTCCCTGTTTCAGTGCTAAATCGCCCTCACTGAGAAAAGCTTTCTCTTATATCTAATCAGAATTAGCATTCTGAGCATTAAGCTGTTTCTTTGAATAGTGTGATCCTTCCCTGCCTTGCTTTCCTACAGAGCCTGTAAAGAATTGGCTTTCAAACAAGAATATCTTTCAGGTTTATTTTAACACAGTGTTTATTGTATTCTTTACCAAAGAATTTGGGTTGAAACCAAACTATCAAACTGATGATTTTCTGCTACTGAGGTATTCATCCTGATCAGATTGATGGGCATGAGAAAATTCACAAAGCAGTAGTTTCAGATGAATATAGCAAATACAACCACTCACTCACACCTAATGTCAGCAGTGCATTTTCTTTTTCCTGTCCCTCCTGTTCCTAGCTGTGCATGTGGATGTGGATTTGTGTGTGCATATGTGCAACAGTGAGTCTGACATCTGTGTGGTAATTCTTTTTTTTTTCTTTTCCTTTTTTCTTGGGAAAATTGGGAAAACTGATTCAAACATTTTGCCTCAGTGTCCCTCACATATGGTAATTGAAGGAACAGTAACTTCCTGAGCTACAAAATTGCATTTCAGTGCAGAAAAATGAGATGGTTTTATTAGTTGTGTCCTGTTTGTAGCTCATGCTTTATAAAAAAAAAGTAGAAAGCTTTAATCATGCTGAGTTAAGAAATCAGTTTGCAACCACTAAATATATCACTAGCCATGCAGTACACAATAGCATCAAAATAGTCCTGTAATCACAGTGATGTTACTCAAGGGATAGGTCGAGAGATTAGTGGCCACAAAGTGTCAGAAGGATTTTACCTTCCAGGATGATGTGTCTGTATCTGTTTTGACTTAAAAACATGTCACATGCACTAATTCATCAAATTCTCAAAAAAGATATCCAGATATCTGCACACATCTTGTAGAGAACACTGACCAATCTATCATAGCTGTTCATCATCTCATCAAGAATACTTTCAATTGTGCATAAATTAACAAATACATGCAAAAAAATTTCCAGGTACTCTTGAGAATGTCTTTGAGACCGCTGTCCACTGTCACAATCTGTATACTCACACACATAAACTACCTATGTAAGTTTGAGACCTGGTGAGAAGAAGAAATGGCTTTCTGGAAGACAAAGATAATGATTTTATTCCTAGCTTTGCCCTTTGGCCTGCTCCACAGTCTTAATCAAGACAATTAATTACTCTTTACCTAGCTTTTCCCAGATACAAAACAATCTTAGCAAAACTGGCTTAATTTGGTTAAAGTTTTAGGAGAGGTGATAGTTGGCAAGTACTACATAATCTATCTATATGTAGGCAGTTTTAAACTGTTATATGTCTAATTGCCTAACTTGCGGGATGAATTCACAGAAATGTATGGGTCACAGAATGGTAGGGGTTGGAAGGGACCTCCAGTACAACCTCCCTGCCAAAGCAGGTTCAGTTAGAGCAGGTTGCATAGGATCGTATCCAGGCAGGTTTTGAGTATCTCAAGAAGGAGACTCCACAATCTCCCTGGGCAACCTGTTCCAGTACTCCACCACCCTTACAGTAAAGAAGTTTACCCTCCTCCTATGTTCCAGTTTGTGCCCATTGCCCCTTGTTCTGTCTCTGGGCACCACTGAAAAGAGTGTGGCCCCATTTCAAATCAGCAATTACTGGCTCATGAAAGAGACAGCCCTTTCTTAAGTCAAGTAGCAACTACAAAATGAATCCAAACCAATCACCAAAAGAGGAAATTATAGTAAAAGTAATGAATGGCATCAATCCTGTTTTCCCCGTTCTTCATGCACTTTGCTTTCTGCCCTAATCCTTGCCTATATGTTGTTAGACTATGCCAACAATGTACCATGTGAGCTGTCAGCCTTATAACTACTGCTCCCTGCACAGACCTTTACTTGCCCTTGACTAGAAGCAGTGCTTTCAGCTGAGGCATCTCTGTGCTTTGAAGAAAAGGCATCACACTGATAGCTGCAGTAGTGGATTGGCATAGCTGAGACAAAACTTGAATAGCTTTGGGAAAAAAAAAGAAAAAAAAAAGAGGAAGAACATTTTTTTCTTCTTCTTAAAGCACTTCAGCACAACAGACTTTGCTTTCACAAATATATAGAAGATTGTTCTGCTTGCAGCGAGTCAAACAGTCTAGTTGCTTTTCCACTAAAAGCACAACTCAAAAGCAAGCACTTGAAGCCAGTAAAAAGAGAACAAAAAGGCACAGGTTTTAGTTCATTATCATTTCCTTTGCTATCAAATTCTCTATAAGTGTATGACGTGACTCATACCACTCAGACAAGATGACCTTTCCCTCTACTGTGAGTGCTAGCCTTATCCTGGTTGACTAGTTTTACCTACGGCATTCAGTGTGTTATATACTATCCACATTATATTGAATTTTATCTTTTTCGAGCATTCATAACTCCTTTTATTTAACTGTTCCTACTATGCAGCACCATGTTGAACACCACAGAATCACAGAATCATAAAATATTAGGGTTTGGAAGAGATCTCTAAAGATCATCTAGTCCAACCACCCTGCCAAAGCAGGATCACCTAGAGCAGGCCAGACAGGAATGCATCCAGGCAAATTTTGAAAGTCTCCAGAGAAGGAGACTCCACAATCTCTCTGGGCAGCCTGTTTCAGGGCTCCGTCACCCTCACGGTAAAGAAGTTTCTCCTCCTGTTGAGGTGGAACCTCCTGTGTTCTAGCTTATACCTGTTGTTCCTTGTCCTTGAACACAGAAAAAAGACGCCTCTTCCAGAACCAGACCATGAAATTACTTGAATAGGTATACAGTAATTATTTTATAAACAATGAGTACAGTACAGTACTTCTTATACCAGAAAACACTAAAACAAGTATGCTATCATGCTGAAACTATCCACCTATATTTACACCTAGCTGCAATTTTAATTTGACTCAAAACTTCCAATTGCTTGTTTTCCTGTTAGAGAAGCACCATAATTACCTACATTATTACATTTAAGTAAACTCAAAATAAAGGGGTGGTGAAATTCCAAGTAATACAACAGCGCATGCAGTACCAAAGTTGAGCTGTTCAGTGGCTTATTACCACCTTTTCCAGACACTTGACTCTGTGGACTGTATATCAGAGTTAAGAGCTTATCTTTTGAGGTATCCAGCCCTAAATTCTAAAATTCTCTCTGGAATATTCAGCTGCAGTTTTATTTTGCTTCAAAATGTTATCATTTTGTGTCTTAATAATACGAAGTGGAGAAGTCCCTGGATTTGTACATGACTAGGCCATGCTGCATGTCCCAGATATAACGTGTCAGACTGAGGCCTTAAGAATGTAATACTGAATTATTTTAAATTCATTTAATATTTTCAAAAGTTTCCTTCCACAACGGTAAGAAATAGATTTACACTGTCACACAGTGGCAGGAAAGATTAAAAGGTAATTTAGATGTCAAAACAGTAATTCTCTGGCATGTTGCGAGGCCTCAAGATCACAGCACACACAGAACCTTCGTTGTATTTACCACTGAATTACAAACTGCAAGACTAAGAAGAAGAAAAAGTCATTTGCCTCTTATTAAACAGAAAATACAAAAGATAGGGGACCTCTTTGAATATCTAAAAAATGACTTTTCAGCAAACAATCCTACCTCAACTTAGAGACATAAAATAGAAGTCAAAAGCAGCTTTGCTTGCATGCTGCAGCTGACAAAAATCCCCAAGACCTTTTCCTACATACGCAATTTAACATCATATAAAGCCATTTAGTTTAATGGTAAATAATGCCTTTCCAAGAAGGTGGACTTAGTTTTGAGTTTAGGGTTTTACTTCCTATAATAGGAAGTACTACTATATTATAATAGGAAGTATTACTTCCTGCAATAGCTGTGACTTTTTTAAAAAAAAAAAAAATAAAAAGAAATGACAAGAAAGTACCTACTTTAGGTTGAACTGTTGAAGTTTCACCTGTACTGATACTGCCTGTTAGCAGTTTGAGTTAGCAATGATTAACATAATAGTAACTTTCTGTCCAATATCAGATCCAATGAAGGATGCAGAAATGCCAAAGTGGAAAGCTCTATAGAGAATAAGGGATAATGATGATACGTCTGAATTTCCAGTGAAGATATTATTCATCCAAATGTTGTTATTCATTACATTTTGAGGTGATAACCTTCCTATCACTAGAGAGGGTGTATCCATCTGTCTCTTTCTAGGATACTAAATGCCACACTAAGACTCACAGAGAGGTCCCAGTATCACATCTCTATTGACTCATGAAAGAAATCGATGCAAAGTGTCTTGCACCAGTGCTCTAGTTTTAGGCCTAGATCCTGATTTTTTGATATACCAGTTCAGCACCTGTTCATGGCCTTTGGAAAGTGAATGGGCCTCAACACACATTTTTTTCACAGATCTCTGCTCTGGTCTCCACTGTGCTTCAGAATTTTCCCCAAAATTTGTGTCAAAGATGAAAAGAACAGCTTTAACCAAGCCAGGCAATGCCAATTTCTGGTATGTTCTTAAGTCTGGAAACATTAGAATTGAGAACAAAAATAGAAATACATTCCATATGGTCTTTTTATAAAGCGTATTATCTTCAAAACTCTGATATCTGATATGCGTCCATTTTTTTTCAGATTTTACATAACTCATAACCATTTTATAAAAACATTAGGTATTTGAAAAATGTTACCACTACAATCAATATTAGTGGAAAGATACACTGCAAAAATACAGCGATGCTACTGAAAATCTAAGAGCTACAAAAATAAAGTGTTATGGGGTGATGTTACTGAAAACCTCAGAGCTAAGCTAACTTCTTTTACACTCTGAATCTAACAAAACAAGTTACATCTACCATTTTAAACATCTTAATGACATTGTGCTACATGTAAGATTGAAAAATTTCTGAGTGAAAGTCCCTGCATAACTGAAGTTAATGGTAAAAAACTGATCTGCTTCAGTAGAGCCAAAATTTAAGCTAATATGTTTCTACTGAATATTAGTATTCTTTTTCTCCCGGCAGAATTTACAGAGCATGCACGCATTTAGCCACCAGATTTATTAAAGAAATAATAAGAAAAAACAATTTAGAATAAATTAAACAAGTTAATATTCTGCTTTCACATTGTTTTGTATTTTATTTTTAAAGCATATTAGCTAATTATCCAGAAATTAAAAATTCAGGAACAAAAAAACAACCAATACAATATGCTTATGTTATCTGCAGACTTGTTAACAATGGCAGTGTCATTAACTAGAGCACTCCCATTTTTTCTTAAATTTTAACAATTTAACTTTTCTACAGTTTGCCTAAGCATTATCTTTATTAACCATGGATAGGTGCAGATTTTCTATAAAATACTGTAAACTTCCAGAACAGCTACACAACAAAAAAACAAAACAAAACAGGAAAGTAATCTCAAATACGTGTCAAGTTCTTTTAACCTGCAAACATAGTAATTAATTGTATTACTCAGGAGCCTACACTACTTCATACATTTATATAAAATATCTTTCTTTCCAATTGAATGTCAAACTTCTACATAAACTATTAAGACTACGTGACAAGTGTGTACATGTACATACGTGTATATAGACATCTACATGTATACAAACATGCACATACATGTGTGCATGTAGGCTAGGAAAAAAACATGCACTTAGGTTTTGGGAAGTCTATTTCACACAGCTGCATGCTACAGTGTGTGATTCAGATGTGCACAGAAATAAAACTCCTTCGAGAAAAAGGGAAACAAAATCAAAGCAAAACCACAGCCATTCTTTCCCTCTTTTCTCTTCAGAAGTGAAGAATGCATTGCCCACAGCAAGACTTTTAAAATCATGGTACACCAAGCTCAAAAGGTAGATATCCAGTATCTTCTTCTGTACCTTTTTACAGCCTGAAGTACCTGCAGGTTGACTGTAACATTTATTTCTGCATGGAGGCTATTATAACTAGCCTCAAAAACACAGAAACAAATGGAGTAAAAATTACAGTGCAGATGAAGACAACAAAGAAAAATGTGAATATAAAACTAAATGTGAAAGAGGGAAATTACTTCAGCAGAATTCAGTGTCTATTCAAGAGATTTATCAAAACATCAATTCCAGAGAACAAAACACCTGCTTTCAGGAGCTAATCAATTAAATCAAGCCCAGAAATAATGGAACCCATGCAAAAGAGCACTCACCTCTGATTGGCAAAAGCTGGAGAGACCAAGACCTACTGGTGCTACAGCTAAAACTCTCCATAGAAGAAAGAATAAGAAATACAGAAGATAGCATCTTTAGAGTTTTAGAAAGGGTCTCAGGTATAACAGAAGTAGCAAAATCACCATTGGTCCTGTTTCAATACTGAAGCTTTCAGGAGAAGAGCTGGAGATTACTGTGTTTCGTAAAATGCAGCAACTTAGCTCACTGATTCTGAGTAAATATGTATAGGAGCAAAGCCATTTTGTCATATGCGTTCACTTAATGAATGTATATTTAACTACTTAAGAAGAACTTAAAGAATTAAACTTGAATTTGAATATCTGCAATAAACTCAAAGTCAAATTGGTCTGCGCTGGAGCGAAAGAGTTTTGATTTTTATGTCAGTAGAAGTAAACTTCTAACCTAACGTCCTCTGGAAAAGTTTTAATTGATGTCCCAGAGTGTCCCCTCATGTCCCAGAATCACTAGTGATGAATAAAATTAACAAAATAATTTCAAATATATCACTTTCTGACAGCTTGTTTTAAACCTTAAATCACTGCAGGACCACTGCACTCACAGTACATTATTTCAAATGATAAAGAAGTATCAGTGTGTAAAGTGAAGCTATCCAGGGTTCAGGGGGAGGCAGATGTTTTACAAGGTTTTGCCTCGTGTGGCATAAAAAACATTTCTCATTGGAGATGTATTGTTATATAAATTAGAACTATTTGGTATTTTACTATAGGCCCTGTCAATCATTTTTAATCTCAGTTTTCTCACTGACTTCCTTCTGCTTGAGAGATTCAGTGCTCTGTGGATGACCTGCAGGACAGTGCATGCCAAAACTGCCACTCTTTCCATAATTCTACAGATTGTAGCATCCAACGGGAATGTGACAGGCTGCCAAGTTTAGCAAGGACTGTCCTCGTGAATCTGTGCAATACCGTCAGGTTGTTACTGAAAAAAAAAGATAATGCATCTTTTAAGGATGATGCAATCTTGTTTTAGTGGAATAGTGAAAATACACACATGCTACTTTCTTTTTTTTTTTATTTTTAGGACCGATTTCTAGACTTTGTACCTTGTTATTCCTTAATCTGCTACATTCAAGTGCCTCTTTTAAGGAATATACCCTACTGAAACATGAAGCTCATATGATACCTGCCTGCCTTCTGCCAGGCACAGCAGCCTGCGGAGGGCCCAGGCTGAGGCAGGAAAAACAAGCAACAAGGAAGAAAAGAGTAAGGAAAAAGAGCAGCAGAGAAAAACCACCACAGTCAGATCCCAATCCTCCGTGCCTCCTTCAGTTCACTGGAGGAACTGAGTGTGACCTAGAAGGAGGTAACTAGGAGTGGTAACTAGGAGGAGAAGTGTCTGGAGGAAAGCTGGGGCTGGGAAAAAGGTGTTTTCCTGAAGTGTTAGTTTAGCTGCTTGTTGTCTTTGTTCCTTAATACTCAGCTCAATAACTAATAAAGCTAAATTACAGAATTACAGAATCACAGAATTGTTTGTTCTGGTTGTAAGCAACTTTAAGATCATCAGGTCAAACTGTTAACCCAGCACTGCCAGGTCACCATTAAACCATGTCTCTCAGCACCACATCTACAAGTGGTGCATCCCTAAGTCAAGTCTGCTTTGCCTGCAATGCATCTATTTTTATGAAACTTCACTATAGTACAGGTATTTGTTCAGTATCTTTTATTTACTCATCCTGTTTTCTAATAAATCTACAAATCATGTATTGGGGTTGAGACTGGAATAGCAGAAGAAAGTTAAAGAATAAGGTCTTCGGTTATGAAAGAAAATGTTGACTTGAGCAGCAGAAGCAACACAGAAGTGGAAGCAGTACCGCAGCTACGAGGAAAGGTATTGGGTAAAAAAAACAAAACCACATAAAGTACCAACTGATTATTGTTCATAGAGGAGCTTTCCACAGAGAAGGAAGGCTGCACCTTCTTCTAACAAGTAGTTTATTAAGATACTATTGCTGTCAACTTCATTATTAGAAATAGCATTTAGCAAAAAAATTTCAAACCACAAAATCAACACACGACACCACAGGTTTGTAGAATAATGAAATCATGTAAAGGGACTGAACTTGAGATAAATAGTAACAGTGCCATACAAGCAGCTGCACAATAAATATTTCATTGCTTGAGTAAAGAAAGCGCCCGGGCCATTTTAAGTTGGAGAAGCACAAGCAACATTACTGGAGTGTACAGCAAGTCTTTCAAGTAAGTTGTACAGGACCGTAAAAATACAACTTACTTAAATCAAACTTATAGGCATGGACAAAATTAAGGCAATTCCTGTCAAGAAATAATCCAGGGAAGATCATCCTTGTGAATCTAACATAATTAGATTAGAGGTGAAAATATGTGTATAAATACTAAAAATACAAACTTAAGAAGTTGGACTAAAAACAAAAGGAAGAAATATAAAAAGAAATTCTTTGATATTATGAATGATGGTGAGAAACACTTCATACCAGGAAAATTATACTTGCCTGGTTTTCAACAAATATTTTGCTATTTTTAACATGGGAATACTTTTCAGTTTCCTGCCAAGGGCAGACAAACAGATTTTATACACTGATACAACTGTGTGGCAAATTCAACAAATTGTAGTATAATCTCCCTAGGGGTGAGATACAACTCTCATTGCCTAAAACTCTGTATAAACTTAGATTAAGCACTAAAATACATACTGTAGGCAGTACACACATTCTGGCAGATGGGAAACATGACCTATGAGGTCTTTCCCCATCTTTACATTTAGCATTCTGTCATTTCTAAACCCTGTTCTTTGGCTAGAACTGCGTGCAGAAACACTGAATAAAAATGATTATCTTAAATTGAATTAAAATAGATGGGGCAATTTTAATAATGACTTATCTAGCAGTACGTAACATGGCACTTCTACTGATGAGGCAGTCACAAAAAAAAAGTAAGACAAGGAGCTACTTTGAAATACAATAGTTCTTAGATTATAGGATATATTTTAGTTACTGATTTCAAGACATATTTTCTGCTGTGTAAAACACAAAAAGCTCGGATGATACTATTTTTATACATTAATAACCATGACCAGGACAGGACTAGGAGAGCTCTGTACTCTCTGGATTAACTGTGTGAATGTGTATAACTAAAAGCCACTTAACCTCACAAAATGAAATAACCTTCCTTGTACACAGAGACAACAATGACCTCTCACTGTCACTATATTGAAAAATTAATGTAACAATCACAGAGTCATATAACCTAAAAACTGTCAGAATTGATCTAACAAGATTGAGAAGACGGATTTGCAAATCAGTTAGGGGAAATTCAAATGTCACAACAACCTTTCATGCATTTAGAGGATTGCCGAAAACACTGGAACATTAAATGGTTCATAACATCAAGGCAGCTTATTCCTATCCTACTACTAACAAAATTAATAAGCAGCTCCTGCATGTCTGTCTCTGGTATGATGGTGTTTTGCTTCTCTGTTTTAAATGGAAAAGGTCCAGGAGAGAACATTCAGAAATAAGCTTCGATTATTGTTATGAAAACATTCCTGACAAAGCAAGCAGTGGAAGCTATGCGCTATATACATCAGGTGCTAGGAGAGAACACCTGGAAAAGAACTAAACATAGCATTTAGTAACACAAATGTTAGCTGGCTGCTTAAGGTAGGATATAGGTAGAATACAGACATTAGAATCAAAGAGTGCAGTCCTGAAAACATTCAGCTTTAAAAACTCAGATTTCCCTTGCACCTGTACAACAGTGCTTCAATCTCAAAAATCGACTCAACATCTATCTAATGCAATTGACATTCAGACACGAGGAAGCCTTTATCAAAGAACCATTTGGACAGATCCAGTCTCCACCTACCCTGTCTTTTAGGCACCAATTCCACCCTCCAAATGAAATGGAAAATTTTCAAAATATCCCCCTCATCCATTAAATCATGATGCCTGGCAGAAATATTGCCTTTACCATTCTCAGCCTGTTGTAAATCTTGACTTTCGCCATAGGACGTCTGGGGAAAATTACAACTAATCTGACGGTCCTTTCCAAAAGCTAACCAACTTCACAGGCAGGTGCACCAATTCTGAGCACTAACATAAAAAAAAAAACAAACCACTGCAGACCTGACCCGGATACTAGATAAATGTTTGGTTGAGAGGGCAAGAAATGGGAACATCATGTGCTTCAGAGGAACGGTAGAAAAATGACATAGAAAATATCACAGCAAGAAGAACACAGAATCTGCAGGAGGCACCATTTTTTTAGGGCAGCCGTAACACAGAGAAATCAAGACTCCAAAGTAAAAGTCAGCCTATCCTTCACATGCTACTATATGCTTTGTGACAGATTTTGAAACGTCTTCTTCGATCACAGTATCAGCTCTACTCATATGCAAACAGGGGTCCCAGCATCAGCCCATCTGGTATTATAGGCACTTTGTGCACTTACTAGCTTAATACTCAACTGATATAGTTAATATCTAAACAATTTTTCAGAGTGTTGATAATATACTTAACATTTCAGATATATGACTCTGTTGCACAATATTACTGCATTTTCAAAGATACCCTGTCAAATTTCTATTTCACATGAAATGAAAGAAAGCAAAATGCTCTTTTCTTTCCTCTCCAGCACACCGTATCTGACTTACCAAACCCGGACACCAAAATTGTCATCCTGCATATGCTACTGCTTATGAGAAAACAAGTATTTCCAGGGCACTAATGAATGGCTCCAGTAGAAGTATTTTTCAAAACATTTGCAAGTAAAGTATGGTTAAAATTAGCAACACATACTGATATAAACATAGATAAGATCAGTCAACTTAATTGTTTTATTTTATACACAATAGCATATTACTGCATGCCATTTTGTGATAAGCAGTGATACTCATCTGTTCAAGTCATATTTATTAAAAACAGTTAATAAATACTCCATTTAAAAGCTACATATCAATTATATAATTTTCTGGAAATAAGAATCATATATAATGTATCTATCTCTTTTGCTTGTCATTGAAGTAATGATAAAATAGAAATGTTGGCACTATCTTTTAATTCCAGATATACAGAACTATGCATTTTCTCCCAAGAAATCATCAGCTTTTATTAAAGGCTATTCTTTCCCACTCACCTGTTCATCTGCAAGAAACATAGAGTACCTATGATCAGAGGACTGAGTTCATTCAGCTTAACAAAGAAGTTCGGTTGAAGCCATTTTTTCCCCCAAAAAAGCAGCCTAACCCTCAGAATTTAAATTTTAAAAACATGCCTTATTTAGGGATATGTTACATTTTTCCTTACCGGGACAAAAGAATCAAATGAATCTTGTTCCCGATTCTCAATAGCTGAAATTGTTTTCAACCAGAAGAGATAGCTTGCAATATCAGACATTTCAGAATGCTCCATACCGAAAGCTGCAAGATTAGTAGGACTGAGGTGAGACAGACTTGCAAAAGGAGGACTTTGGCTGTGTTACATAAAGTTCTTAATTAGATTCCTAGTACAAATTGCTATCCTAAGAATAAAAAGTTAATCAGAAAGCTTCAGTGGAAGGATAGGAGGGCAAGATTAGAGCCGAGACAGCTGTTTCACTGTAGGATAATCGTGCAACTGCCTAACTGGATGGTGTTCCACTATTCAGAAGTAAAAACACATGTATAAAAATCAAAATGTTCCTTTGTATTTCCCAGACCTAAATTGTTCACAGCTGTTTTTCCTCAATCTCAGCAAGCACCAGTCTCTCAGACCCCCTTAAAATCACAGCCAAAATATATTCACGAAAAGAGAGAAAATTTGAAAGGTACAAAATACAAATTGGCATGAGAAAAACTGTTGCAAGGACTTCCGGAGACAAACAGTAAGACTCAACCTATAAAGATTAGTGTAATTTCACTCAATCCAAGAAAACTACCCTAACAACCACAGGATTTCTTATCTCTCCTGAAGGATGCTATTCCAATTTCCATGGCCAAAAAGATGTTGTACAACTGAAATCTCCCTTTACCCGTTCAGGTTTATTTTCCCCGCACTTATGGGTGGCATTATCATACTGCAGAAATGACAGGACTTCTATGCATCAGTAGACAGACATTTATTTTATCCATGGTAAAATCCCGAGCCCACAGAGATCTTGAAGATTTCAATAAGGTCAGGATTTTAGTAACGACATATTTTGGGGAGGAGGGTATAGTACATGTGCGGGCTGTCTGCTCAGATAATTCACAAAAAGACTGATTTTCTAGAACTAGATGTCACCCTTTGCTGAAGAAGCTCTAAAGCAAGTCCGAATGTCAGAGTTATTAGGCAGTCACGGTGAAACAGAAATATCAGGTATGAAGGATGAAATTACAACTAGAATGTACTAGAAATCACAACTTTTATATTCCTCAATTCCTCACATTCTTATAAAAATGGATTTCTAAAAGGAAGAAAGAAGGGATTAATTATTTGTGGAGAGGGAGATGGGGTGAGAGGAGAGAGGCTGAAAACTACATAGTACCAAGGACAAGGGTAAGGAACAAGTGGCCTTAAATATTATGTTCTTTCCAGTGCACTAAACTTTTTCTTTTTCTCTACTAGTAACGATTCATTTTAGGACTCCAAATACTGATAGTCAAAGTTAACTGAAAAACAGTTTCAGAAAGACCAAAAATATTTAAGAAATCAAGCAAAATTTAGCAACTAATATTGACAAAAAAATAAAAATAAATTAAGAAGAAACATTGAAAAATCTTAAAGCTTTTACTACTTTAGAACAAAATATTTTATTTCAAAAACCATGAAAGCCTTTCAGAATGTAGTGTAAGTACATTTTTGATGAGCAGTTTCGTAAAGAAATGTGATCTGAATATACCAAGGAGAAGGTTAACTTTTCTTTTGCTTGAAAACTCTTCCCATAAGCATTCAGTACATTATTTAGTATAATGGCTTGAATAGACTTTTGGTTTCACCCAGTACAATTGTTTGTATCATCTCACATCATCATCAGTACCATTTGCTTCTCAGAAAAGTGGAAGACTTAAGAGCATAAATAATTAGCCAATTCTTCATCAATTTGAGTAGCTAATGATTAAACCATTATCTTGTACGATATAAAATGGATCTCTTACTGTGAAAGTGGTTACAGTTAGTTTGTTAGTTATATTTCTTAATGAGCTCATAAAATGAAGTTTAATTTACAGACTACCTTGTCCTGTAAATTTGAGTGATCCAAACAGACTGTGGTAGACACAGCTGAGCCCATCAGCCAAGCTGGTGGCACCTCTGTGAAAAAATATCTAATAACAGACAGAAAATGACAAGGAAGAGAGAATCAGGGACCAGAACAGTAGGAGGTACTACATGGCAGAGAAGGCACACCCCCTAAAGAGATTGCATAATCTGATGCCGAAGCAGGTACTGAGCTGCTGAGAGACTGAGCCTAGGGAGGACTCACACTGGTGAGGAGGAAACAAGAAAGAAGGAAGAAGCAGTGGAACAAAAGTGTGAGAAGGAAGGAGCAACAGACAGAAAATGCTATGTCCTGACCCCAAACTCCTTCACCACCTGTCACCTCACCAAAGGGACTGAGCGTATCCCACAGGGATAACTAGGAGGGAAGGGAGGTGTCTGGAGTGAAGCTGAGCCTGGAAAAGCAGGAGAGGTTTTTCCCCCTAACTCTTTTTTGTTTCTCTATACTCAATTCAGTAATTACATGTTTATGTTAAATGGCAATAAATTAAGTTAAATTCCCCATGTTGAGTCAGTTTGGCCTGTGATGGTAATTGATGAACAACTTCCTTCTTTTTATTTAGTTCAGGAGCTTTCTCACTTCTGTTCTTCCTATTTTCTCCCCTGTCTGCTGCAAGGGCAGCGAGTGAGTGGTGGTATGGGCGCTTGGCTTCCAGCTGGGGCCAACTCACCATACCTTGATCTACCATACCTCGATCTACCATACCTCCACTTCAAGCACATTTCAGGAGGCTTTCCATCATATTTAAAAACTGATCTTATGGAATACTTACAGCTTTGGCAGTATGTCTGAAAAAACACTACAGACATGTGGTACCCTAGGTCAAGACAATTATGACAAACACAAATAAAAAACTCATAGTGAATAAAGATCAAACTATCTCAAAAGCTGATGCAAGTATGTCAAATAAAAGCTCATACAATTTATACATGAAAGCACAACTGTCCCAGGTACCCGCTCATATATTACTGGAAAAATAGCATTCCAGGTTCCTTTATGCCTTATATGTCTAATGCTATTTATAATACATACTTATTTCTATGAAAACAAATACTGCTGTCAATCAAGGAAATGGTAAATAATTTAACCAGTACAATTACTTTTTATAACAGATCAGGTGGGAATATCCCACTATGTCTCCAGCAGAGAATTTTAGAAATTACCTAACTGTACCTCACCCTTTTACATCTCTCCAACTGGATTATTGCCTACTTATGAAAAATTAAAATCTTTAATTTTTAAAATAAGTTTTAGCAGAGAATAGCTTCTATAAAGCTTTGTTGGAGTTTTGCCAATGGATTTATGAACCTCTAATATATGAAGTATAAATGACTGAGATAATTGAGTGATTCTCTTTATAAGTATTCTGTATTAGAAAAATAAGAATACATACAGGTGTATTAATTATAGTTGTAGAAATGAGTGCACTGTTTAAATCTGGAAGGCTTTGGTGGTTGCTCTTACTGAATTTTCAAAGGGCAGTAAGAATAGAACAGTGATTGTTAAGTTCCAGCCCAAAACTTGCATCACGATGGCTGAACTTTTGTATTGAATAATTAGAGTAATTAACACTGCTTTATAACATCATCAAATCAACTGAAATCCTACTTTACTAACTTTTCCCACTAGTGATGCAGTAGTTAAAGATCAGTCATTGCAGCAATTAGAATTGACTTCTGTGCCTTTGAACTCCTTTGGTGGATTGAATCTGAGTGTAAGATAGCTAAAAAAGATGTTATTTTCTTTCCTCTTCTCATCTGCTAATTTTGTTACTGTAGTTTCAAGATAAATTTAAAATTATAATTAAATACAAGATTATCATTTTCTATGCATTTGATATATTCAAATTTGAAAGCCTCTTTTTTTTTTTTTTTAAATCCCGGCAATTTTCATATCAGATGGATTTTACAGGATTTTCTCTTCTTTTTCTTTACTTTTACATACATGTGGAAAAGACAATAGCATGAGCTAAAAAAAAGTAATAATCTGATCAATGTAATTGCAAGTGAGACTACTACTGTGCTCCCAGTTTAGCAGTTCAGCACCAGGTCCCACTAACATAGACTCTTTCTGTGTGCCTAGGGAACAGTCTTAAGCACTGTGCTGAACAAAGTTCACAAAGTTTTTGCTTCCCTCTCTATTGGCATGAGTTCTTATTGAACTTCTCTTTTCCAGAAGTTCCTGATGGAAAATATTGTTTAAGAAGTTTCAGCTCTCTTTAATGATTTTTCAGCATTGTTTTGTTCTTACGTTTTCAGTATTTTCTCCTCTTAATCCAACTTTACCAATCTAGTAGTAGAAGAACTGGTTAAACCGTGTTGTCCAGCTCTGCACAACATCTCAGCACTGAGGTCAGCTCAAACTGCAGTACTGACGGAAAAGCTTGAAGAAATAGTGCTGGCAAAGTAATTGCTTTGTATGTCCAAGGCAGTATATCCATCACTGAGTACAGCCCTTTCTTTAGCTGAAGTTTCTTATAGACTGAATGAGTGAGGCAAACTGACCCACTTCAGCAATGAACTCACTACCCGCTGCAAAGCTTTCTTAATGGTCAAAAAATGGAAATCTTGTCAACATACACATGCTCATGGATCCAGGAAGTCACTGACATTCCCAACAAGGGGGCTGGGCTTGATGCCACACCTCTGTGGTCATCACAAGCAGCAAAGGCCCTTGAATCATAGAATGGTAGGGGTTGGAATGGACCTCTGGAGATCATGGAGTCCAACCCCCTTGCCAGAGCAAGATCACCTAGAGCAGGCCACACAGGAACATAGACAGGTTTTGAAAGTGTCTAGAGAAGGAGACTCCACAACCTCTCCGGGCAGCCTGTTCCAGAGCTCTGTCACTCTCACAGTAAGGAAGTTTTTCCTCATGTTGAGGTGGAATTTCCTGTGTTCCAGTTTGTGCCCATTGTCCCTCATCCTATCACAGGGCACCACCAAAAAGAGACTGGCCCCTTCTACTTGACACCCACCGTTCAGATATTTGTAAACATTAGTAAGATCCCCTTCTCAGTCTTCTTTTCTCCAAACTGAACAGCCCCAGGTCTCTCAGCCTTTCCTCATAAGAGAGATGTTCCTAACCCTTAATCATCTTTGGACTCTCTCTAGTATTTCCCTGTCCCTCTTGAACTGAGGAGCCCAGAACTGGACACAGTACTCCAGATATGGTCTCACTAGGGCAGAGTATGTCCAATGGAGAACAGATTCCAGGTACACTTCCACATATTGTTTAACTCAGCGTAAACCAGCTTAAAATATTAATACTTCACAAAAAAAATGGAGGTTGGTCCAGTCCAGCCGTTGCCTATAGGACTATGCTATGATAATGCAAAGCTCTCTGTTTTATTTACAAGGAGAAAAATATTTCACCTCCCTGCCCCAGACTTCCCGGTATGAAATCAAGTGAACATTGACCTAATTCATGAACATATCAGAGAACAAAAAGAATCATATGGCTGGTCCTTCTGAGGCACTTTAAGAAATGTCAAGACATCAGGCAGTAATGACATCTGGAGAAAACACAAACAGGATCAATTTTGCCTTGATCACCTTTCCTGTCCCTAGTTGTTTGTTGAACACCAACTAATACTTCATACTGCAAAAAGAATTTCCTTCATCTTTGTAGTTTAATTATTGCTATTATTATTAATAAAACCAAAATCAAGCTCCTTTACCGCTCATGCCCCTGCCACTAAATGTTTCTGATGTGGCAATTCTGTTCTGTTCTGCATTTTGCTGTTTTGTCAGATTTGCTGAACCCTCATGTGCAAGAGGTAACATGATGAAATAGAAGCTGGCAGAAAGTACATTAGAGTTATTATCACCTGAGGACAAATCCTGGCAAGTGAACCACAATAAAAAAGACTTCCATCTGGAAATAAGACAAAGAGCATACAGGTAAACCCAGTAATTCCACTACTGTTTTGGCAGCCATTCAAAAATGTGAAAATACAGATGAAGTAGGAAAAAAAAAAAAGTAGAAGTATGGGGCTCTTTAGAAGTAGATATAAAGGTGAAAAGGTTAAGGAAAGCAGGTACTAAAATTCCCCAGTACCAAAACGTGTTTTGAAAGCGCATTACATAAATTGAGCAAAAGGCAACCTTTTCATTAGACATGACAAGGGGCTAACATCAGAAGATACAAGGACCCAAGAATTGTGAATCTGAAGAGCTTTTTAATTTTTGGCCATTCAGCAAAATATTTCTGCAATTCTGCGTTTTCATGCATTACAAAAAGCTGATTCATTCCTTTCTGTATTCTGTCTATGATTAACATAACATTTTATTTCTTGGTACATGGACTAGTTTAGCTGATAGACAGCAACCAGTGCTTAAAACTGAAACAACCAGGAGTGATAACCTCAATTTTCAGCACAAATTATTTAAAGAGTAATGTATGAGTTCCAAGTTTGTGCTGACTACACAGACTTAAGTGCATCTCAGTAGAAACAGAAGATCCACTGAGAATACTGCCATGACAACTCAAAGGAAAAACACTACAAAAGGTAGTATTTTGCAGATTTATACCTGCAAAAGTGATCAGATTGCTACCACTATTACACTCACAATGGCTGAGTAAGCTGGTTACTGCCCAGACGTAACTGTAGTATATCACGACTGCTTATTACGTGTAGTACGTCTACATATGGTACATTACAGAAAAAGAATGTTATAGTCAATCAAGCTGTAACAAACTGCTATTGCCCTTCCTCCTATTTCTGTAGGGTTTACCTTTTAAAAAAACATTAAAGATTTAAAAATTACAATAATAATCATGACAACCTATAAATAATTTCAATGATTTTGAGAATGTTGTCTACCCGGACTTTAGTAAAGCCTTTGACATAATTTCCCACAGTATTCTCCCAGAGAAACTGGCTACTCATGGCTTGGATGGGTGAACGCTTCGCTGGGTGAAAAACTGGCTGTGTAGTGGTGAATGGAGTTAAGTCCAGCTGGCGACCAGTCATATGTGGTGTCCCACAAGGTTCAGGACTGGAGCCTACTGTGTTCAATATCTAGATCAATCATTCAGGTGCGGAGATTGAGTACACCCTCATCAAGACTGCAGAAGAAGATATGAAGGTGGGCGGGATTGCAGATATGCTTAGGAGTAGGAGGTTCTTCAGAGTGAGCTGGATAGGCTGGATCAATGGACCAAGGCCAATGGCATAAGGTTAAACAAGGCCAAGTGCCAGGTCCTGCATTTGAGTCACAATGACCCCATGCAACACTACAGGCTTGAGGAGTGGCTGAAGCATCCTGGCTTGTATCCGAAAAGGTGTGGCCAGCAGTACTAGGGAAGTGATTATGTCCCTGCACATAACACTGGTGAGGCTTCACCTTGAATACTGTGTTCAGTTTTGGGCCTCTCACTACCAGAAAGACATTATGGTGCTGAAGTGTGTCGAAAGAATGGCGATGAAGCTGGTCAAGGGTCTAGAGAACAAGGTTTATGAGGAGTGGCTGAGGGAACTAGGGTTCCTTAGCCTGGAGAAAAGGAGGCTCAGAGGAGATCTCCTTGTTTTCAACAGCTCCCTGAAAGGAGGTTGTAAAGAGGTGGGATTCGGTCTCTTCTCCCTGGTAACAAGACAAGAGGAAACAGCATCAAGTTGCACCAGGAGAGGTTTAGGTTGGACATTATGAAAAATGTCTTCACTGAAAGTGTGGTTAAGCAGTGGAACAGGTTGCCCAGAGAGGTGGTAGAGTCACTATCCCTGGAGGTATTTAAAAGACATATAGGTGAGGTGCTTAGGCATATGGTTTAAGGATTGGACTCAATCTTGAAAGTCTTTTCCCAACCTAAATGATTCTATGATTCAAAGTTGTTGCACGTACTACAGGCTAGACTTTTCAGAAATGCCCAAGGATTAATATGATCAGTGGATGTCTAAGTGAGTGTTTCCAAAAATTAGACCCCTTGAAAGTATGAAGATATGAGTCCCATCACTTTCTAACATCCTCCCCAAATGTTGTGTGGCTACATCTCCAGCTAGTTTTTAACAACTTACTCATCTGCAAAGAAGTTCTACCTATAGTTAATCTGTCGATACTATTATTCTGCTCTGAACATGCAATGCTAAAATGTAGTTCCTGAAAAACTAAATCAATGGGTACTGAGGATACACCTTTTTCAATAACTGAATGAGTATCATTACTGAAAAAGTTTCCAGGTATTTCATATACAAATGCATACACATTAACAGGATGAATAGCCAGAAAAAATATTAATAAGCTGCAGTGGAATCTGGATTTTGTTCACATTTTATAGATTCTCACATTAAACAGTTTGAATTTACTTCCACTTAAGTCTTTTTTTCTGTGTGTTTGGAAGTAGTACAGAGGAATGTACCACAATCTCTCCAAGTCTGAAACCAACATTTGTGTGCTAAATTCTGGTAAGTCAGAGGAAAACATGATAATCAAACTGCTCAGATCTTTTATTTTTAAATAACTCCATATCCTAGGAATTAAAAAACCCCTCCAAATCCTTGCTTTGCCCTTCATTAGAAAATGTGAACTGAGTATCTAGTTTTTAGAATATCTTTGGTTTGTGCATAGCTGCATAAAACATCACCATTTACCTGTAAATGTATTAAAACATTACATGTATTAAAACATGAATGTATAGAGGTCTTGTACACTATAAATGTGTATAATGTCACTTTTTTTTTTCATTTTTACACATGTAATGGAAAAATGGCACAGAATTCATGTAATGGGAGTGAAATATTTTACTGATAGAACAGAACTACCAGCTAGCTAAGAAAACTGCTTTACAGAGCCACAGCCATATTCCTCAAAAGTGTGTATTTCATATATGTGTAAATTGTTGTTGGTTGGGAGGTTTATTTTTTTTTGTCTGTTTGTTTTGTTTTTTTAAGCTATGTCTTACATTGCATAAAAATGTTGAGTTTCAGAAGTGAACGGTTGGAAAATGAAATCATATAAAGGTGTGTCTTTTCTATAGGCTTAAAGCACTTGCCTCTAAATTTATGCTTGAGAAGGCCCCAGGCCAATGACCATTCAGAATACAGTAACAAATGTGACAGCATCAGCCCCAGAGCGAATGTGAGACAGGGGTTCTGATGTTTTTACTGCTTTCTTGTTGAATGCCTACCTAAGAATTTTTGGTCCTTCTTCAACATTTGCCTGCTCAACTCTGTCTTCCTGACTTGCAGTCTCACAAATCTAAATTCAGTTGCAGCAACTGTCTTGTGACGTGTGACTTCTATACTCGTGAGTGCAAGATGGGCAGATTTTGAGAGAAGTCAGAAGTGTCTGGTAAATAGAAAGTAAGAATAAAAATGGAAAGGTAGCAAGGTGTCCCTGAGACTCTCTATTTCCTAAGCGAAACATTATTTTTTTCTGAGTTCTTGGAGGTAGCAAAGAGCTTGATACAAGTTTCTGCACTTAGCACAGGGAGGCCCCCAAGCACTAGTGTGTTGTCAAAAACAAACTGCACACATCAGATCGCACATTAAGTGTGACTACCCTTGAAAGAAGCAGCTGCGCACTATCTTCTGGGACATGTCCCTTGTCACATGCTTCTGCTTTCAGCCTTGTGCTGGTGTTAGTGGATATCAAGCTGGGCCATCAAGTAGGTCTCAAATACCTTTTTCTTTTTTTTTTCTGATTTAACTTTTTGGCATATTTGTTCTCTAAGCTCAGTACACAATCATACAAATCAGCACAATGAAGGAAGCAAAGTATAGGGCAAGAACCCCACTCTTCTGGCAGCCACTCTTAAGTGGAGCACAGCTGCAGCTCTCCTTCACAAAGCTGTCAAAAATCACATATTTCACAAACAGACCCTGCAGAATGAAGAAAACTAAAAACAGAGTTTAGACCTTACTCACATTTTCAATAAATATTTAAAGTGCTCAGCTATCAGGTGAGTGATGACTGCGACATAAAAACCTGGACAAACCTACACACAGATAAATAGCAAAAGTTTCTGTGGCAGTGAATGCAATAAACATCAGTTGAATACGGATGAAGTGTTTATCAGAATTTAAAAGAAAAACACATGTAAACAAGGAATCTTAAAAGCCTCTGTTTAACTGTTTTCATACCTGAGTGCAACACAGCTGCTCTCCTGGAACCCTATGGCACTACTCCACTCTGCTCTCATTTGAAATGCATAATGAAAATAATTTGTCTGATGTTCTGTTTGACCAATTATATGAGCAATTTCAGCTGCTGAAGTAACCTGTTTCTCCTTGTACAAATACTTAATCAGAAAAGTAAAACTCCATATTGAAAGTACAATATAGCTAAAACAAAACCAGATGTTATTTTGCTCAACTGGATTTTGTACTGCATTCATAACTGGCTCTTGTGACTTAAAAGAAAGCTTATACTAGAATTGGAATTTACCAAAAGGATTATTTTGTTTGTTTTTCTGATGTTCATTTTGGATATTACAGAACCTGTATTTTGAATACATAAAGAAGTCCTTTTTGATCCCTGTATTTCTACCTCTCATAACAATGGGTGTTTTTGAAATTAGGTGACCATTGAGCCAATTCATCTGACTAATTGAAGTAATTTATAAAAAAATACTTATACAGAAAGATAAATGAATATATGTTATTTAATTTATAAACTCTATTGTAACAATCTATGACTTATTTCAAAGCAACCACAGTTCTTAAAAGCAAAGTAATTCAATCCATAACTCTTTTTAGGCTTTGGTTTTATTATCCTTCATCCAAAAGTCACATGCAGACATGAGGAAACGGGGATTTAAATTGGCAAACTCTGTAAATCTTGTCATTACTGCAACAAGAAACTCCCCTCAGGTTTTTTTGTAGGGAACTCTGATATTTTCACAGTTGATTCAAATACCCTAGAACAGTAGAGATAGCAATCTCCAAAAGAGAAATAAATTTTCAGGTTCTGTCTTCAAGTTGTGCCAAAACAGCTGAGACAAATTCTATCTCAAACTTAGCCATTGCTCAGCATCCAGCTTTAAACTGTCACGCATCATCCTTCACTTATTTTGTTTTACTTAGACCAAAATCATCTTGTTGAGTGGCTGTAAAAGTTTTGTGTTTTTGAATGTCTAATTTAAATGTCTTGGAACATTAGACAGAAAGCACAACCAGGTTTACCAAGTCTTATTCCCATCACTTTATCCAAAATGTAAGACATCTCAGTTTTGTTTTTTTTCATTCAGTCCAGGGAACATCCAGTCTATCAATCCTGTTGACATGTCACAAAACAGTTCCAGCAACCTATAACCTCATGAGTTAGTGTCAGAGACAGAAGGACTAAAATCCTACTGTGTCATGTGCCATATCAAATTTACTATGTTGTAAATTCACCTGATAAGGAGCTTCTTAGGTAAAAATACCTGAATATTCCTAAGAAGTGCACTACATGACAGACTATAGGAAAAAGTGAAAATAAATAAATAAACAGATAACGGTATTAATCTCTTTAGGCTCTGCCAGCCTAGTCCTAGGCAAATGCCCTTCCATTGTCAAATACGATGAGCAGTTTATTCATGGGTGAATATACATGCCAAGTATTAGAGAAATTTAGCAATAGCAGGAGGACTATCAGAGCACTTGTGCAGTTTTAGCCAATTATCAATGCTACAAACAATCCACTCCCAAATCCTATAGTTCCCTTCCCATGCCCCTTTCATCTCCCCTGAAAATCCCAGAAGCCAAATTATACGTCAAGGGGAGAAAATGTTCTTGGCTTCTTGAGGTTCTAGGAGGAGAAACTTTGAAACACGGGACTAATTAAATGCAAATCTAAATATGGTGCAGCAAATCATGCAAATTAAGCATTAACATATTTATGACTGAACAGTCAGCAGGAGCCAAAACGTGTGTAGATAAACTGTAAATCATTACAATCATTGGTTAGTACAGTACATATATATTTACCCTTTTCAGTATTTAAATGAAAATATATAGAACATCTTGCACACAAATAATTTCATGAGCTGTGTAACCATGCCTATTTCTTAATTGCCTTTGCTGCCACTTAAAATTATGTATTATCAAAAATATTAACACTGATGAAAGACCTGATATATTAATAGAAGGAGATGGACTATTAAAGAAAATCCACTTTTCTTTTACTCCCCATGGCCTTTGCAAAACAATGCTACGTATCAATCCAGGCAGAGGTGACTGAATGACCCCTTGAGACATGATAGAAAGTCTGGAATAAATGACATATCCCCAGGTTACTGAGCCTGCAGAGTGCAAAGCCTCACGACCAGTGCTGGGGTTGGATGTTTTTGTTTATATGTTTGTTTTGTTGGGATTGTTTGTTTGTTTTTTTTTAAAAAAAACACCTATATATATGTTATACAGAAAGTTCAAATGTGTCTTAGCATGCTTACTTTCTGGTCTTTTCATGACATATGTCCATCTTTCAAATGAGAGTCATGTGAACAGCCATTACACTAGGGTAATCATATTTCCAAACAAGTGTTATGCAACATTTCATGTTACTTCTGATCAGGAACATTTCTTACATTACTAATGAGATTGTTGACCTGAATGTAGAGAACTCAAAGGCTAATCTTTGACTCCCTTTTTAGGCCAAACATAACCTAAATGCTATGAATTCAGTATTAACAATGCTTTCCTGGTTTAGATAAAAGAAATAGGTTAAACACGAATGTAAAAGCATATTGCTTTCTAAAGGAGTTGTCGGATATGAATGCTGCTCAGAATGCTGTAGACTTCTCAAAGTCCTCTGTCAGTCAGTGGAACTGGATGCAAGAATCGTTAGAACAATACTACTCATCTTGCAAAAGAACATGCTAACAGCTTTTGTATTTCCGCTTTGAAATTTTGTCAGCATTCTGTGCAGCTGTCATTTAAAAGATGTACAAACAAGTTTACTTCTACAAATGCAGCACAATGATTCAACCAAGGCAAGATGTTGGATTGAGACACATCTTCCTAAAATTTAGGAGCTGCTGCCTAAATCCAGTGGTAAGAGCTTACCAGCCTCAAAAGGGGATACAAACTTCTTTCTCCATTACATTTTTTTCTAGCTGCTCCTCTTCTCTCTATTTTAGCCTTCTTAACAGTGTCAGTTACATCAAATCTTTAACTCCTAACTTATGACATCTAGCTCTCAATAGCATGGAAGATTAAAAAAGAAAATAAATTTAAAAGCCAAACAAACAACATTATTTGGATCTCCTTTAATGTCTATTTCACTGCCAATTGAAAGTATTAAATCAGAGTGAAAAGATCTCCCTTAGCTAACTAAAATAGCTCCACGTGCTTCCATTGCCGGGAGTGACTTGACAGAAGAATGGCCAGTTGCACACAGGAATCTGTGAACCTGAAAGGAGTCATCTAAGCTTTCAAAAACAAAACTGATGATCTCCTTTAGTACTGTAGCAGAATGCCTTGAAGCTAGCTCTCACCTCACCATACAAAGAGCTCTCAAACGATATACTGAAATCTCAACTCTAGTGCCAAAGGCCTTCAAAGACAAAAGAACATTCTCAGCTGATACTTCAGAATTTGGCTGCTCACTGTCTTTTTTAAGTCAAGCCACGTCACTAAACTTGGTTAGCTTACAAGTCGCTCTACCAGGTAACACAACATCTCAGTGATGCTATTTCTTTTTTAAAAGTCACTAACTGCAATAAATAAATAAATAAATAAATAAAAAGTAATCAAAGCTGACAATGACAAAACCTGTTTAAAAATATGTGAAAATTTGCACTTCTATGTAAATTTTCAAAACAAACCACATATATGTATTTTGCATATGACACATCCAGGATACTGAGATGGGATGTTTTCACTCGAGAATATTTCCAAATAGAAAAGGCCAAAAATTAAGTAGCAAATAGAGTTAGCTGAATCAAAAGTGCAGCTCACTATTTTCTTCTGCACTCGGAAACAGCCAAAGACAGGAATTCGCTTCTACTTCTCCCTTCCCCTTTAACAGAACAATATTGAGCTCTAGGAATCTCAAAACACACAGCTACACTCATATTGGAAAGGTGTTTGGAGGAGGCTGTCTTTCACATAGACTACATGAAGTAAAATTTATACCTTGGACTTCTTAAGAGAAGTACAACAGCGCAATCTCTTCATCCTATAATCAGGGCAATACAGACTCCTATCCAGCCACCCCTTATTCACTGCACAGCTTCAGATACACAGATACATTTCTAATCTGATTAATGGGTGGATTATACGTGCCAGCGGTATGTATGTGCCAACGAGGAAAGTCCAATGTTACAAACTACATCTAATATTAGAACATCCCATGGAAAATGTCACATCACCTCTTCGCCTCTGCACTTCCCCCCTCCCAAAATTTCACTCAGATCTCTCACAGCATAACATTGACCTTAGGTATGAAATCAGTGACTGAATCATAGAAATTATAAGATACCATGGTACTAACAGTGACAGAGATAGCTGGTGCCCTGCAGAGGAATAAGAAATATTTTCAGGCAACAGGGACACATAAAACTTTCCTATTCATTTACTTTTCTTCTATTTATTTTTCCCTTATATTTTTTAAAAAATTTTTTCTTTTAAATGAAAGAAATAGAACTGTATATGGGTTTGTCAAAAAAAAGGACAAATCTATTTTTTTTGATACATAAAGAGCATTTTCCTACTTGCCACTCAACATGAAACTATGAGCAAACACAGATACGCAAGCTAGCAAAGCAGAATTTCTAACACAGTTAAAATATTAATAATACCAGAGTGCCATTCTTTACTCTGACATGCTAAAGAAAGAGGAACTGGTGAAGAAAATGGACCCATGTCCTCAGTAATAAAAATCCACATATTTATCAGGATCAGGATGACAAAGGGTACATTAGTAACAGCTGTCTAGCACACACTCTAGGAATTAAGGACCTGTTCATTAAATTTGGTACTATAGTACTAATCAAGAAGCAGTTTTTCCAAGGTGTTATGTCTTTGCTGTACTTGAAGAAGGTAGTCTCTCCCAAAAATGCTAAGCAGAAGAAAAATCTGCTGAGAACTTTACAGGAAAAACTCCTCCACCTTTGAAGCTGTCACTAGCTTATTTACTATCATATTTACATATAAGATGGAAATTTCAAAAAAATATCTTTATTTTTAGGACGGCAAATATAAGTGTTTCACTACTGCTCCTTATTTAGGCAAGAAAGAAGACAGTGGTCCCAGTGAACATAGCCCTCAAACAACATCACTGACTTCAATTTATATCCCCAAAGTAAGTTTTCCCATATTGCATGTGAGCAATATAATTGAGTAAATGATTGTCTAAGTGTACGTATATATGATTTACATACACACATATATATATACAGTCTTCTCGTTCTTCTCGTAGCTTGCACAATGCTTACTTTGCACAAAGACAAAAAGACAGATCATTTGAAACGAACGATCTCACAACTCTATGACATAAACCCCACCAAGCATTTGCCAAAGTAAGTACATCAGTCCATCCCTAGGCACAGAACATCAGTTTGATTGATGGTAGATTGATTCATTATTAGGTAGAACCTAAGAAAGGGACTTTCCTAAACAGAATGAGGTAGTTAGCATTCTGAACATGCAGCAAAGAAAGTTTACAATGCAGAGTTCAAAATTAAATATACGAAAGTGCATACACCTGAACAATTCCATATTATCTAAACACAAGTGGATGTGATTACAAAGGCATTGAAAATACTGAAGTAACTTTACAATATATCTATAACTTAGATGGTGAAGTAGTCTTAGAAGTGGCCTTTAAATTTTTTTTAATTAATCCTTCATTTTCTCTTTATAAATTTTACACATTTGAAAACCAAAGAACTCTTTCATAGTATTTTTTTCCTTTGAACTTTCTTCCAAAATAAAAAGCTTTAGAGCCTAAGAATATGTTAAGAATTTTTTTATAATGAAAATTAGATCAAAATCTAGCTTTATGTTTTATATATTATTTTAACACTGGCTTTATTCCAGCATAAATAGTTGTATATGCTTTGTATATGACAGAAAATGTATATAACACATACTGTAGTCACATGTAACATTTTGGTCACCCCAAAATATATTAGAAAGCTTAGTTTTTTCACTTGATAATAGTGAAGTGAGGCAAAAAATGAAGCTTTTTATATGTAGCAATCACTTTCAGTCAACAGAGCATCACTTTTTTAGACCGTAAGACAAGATAAAGTACAGCTACACTATCTGACAATCTTTTGCCTTATTGCTTTTCTGTTCAGTAAAAATATATTAAAACCATTTCCATCAAAGAATTGATTTAATCTCTGGAGGGTGTGCACGTGTTCATTGTGAGCTAAGGCTAGTTAAACTCTAGTGTATACTATTTCAGTAAGTAAACATATATCTGAAAAACCTATTTCAAGATTAAATTCTTTTTTTGGTGTGAAATTATGAGAAAAGGATTTGATGTTGACATAATACAAAGCTTTTGAATGAGCTTGAAGTTTTCAAAGGGAGAAATGAAAACATGCATCAGTGAAGGAAGTGTTAATGCTTTTTACTATTAGACATCATATGAGTGTCACTGTGATTTCTATTTCACAGTGCTGGGTTAACTATCTGTAGACATTCTCAGTCTAATTACTTACAAGTATCTACACATCCTAGATCCTGGCTGGTTTATATTTTAAAATATACTGCCTTGCCATAAAATAAAAATCTATAGATTTGTGAAAGCTAAGGAGATATTTCATATTTATTAAAATATTTTAATTACATTTCAAGTTCAAAAAAGAAAAAAGAGGTCACACTTTCTCTTATTAATAAATTTAACACACCCCTCCATATTGTCTATTTAGAATATCCTTATTAACTTCATGCAATATTTGAAAACAATCCATTACACATGGGAGATAGATAAACATAACATTTCTTTACACAACACAATGGAATACAAAGTCTTTAGAACCTGGAGGCAGAAACCAAAACACTGTTAACGAGAAAACTCTTCCAAGAGGACCCCACAATTGCCACAGGCCACAGAGAATCAATATTCAAACAACAGACATTACCAACTGACAGTTCTCCCTCGCATATAATTTTTCCAGAAGGCACCACTAAACACAAATCAAGACACAGCACAAAAAGTTGCCGACACCACCAAACCTCACTTTCTTTCCCTGAAGCATCCTCCAAGTCGCTTGGAGAGTGAAGAATTGGCTCACCTGCACCGGGGGGGACCAGCCGTGGGCACAGGCGCACTCTGACCACCACTCCCCTGGGCTGCCCTGTGGCTTGGCCAGGGTTTTATGGGGGCTCTTCCGCACAGTGTCCCACAAATGGACAAACTTGCTCCTGCTCTGGCTGGCACCCCCAGGTCCCCAAGAGGGAAATGCCTGAGAGCTATACTGGAGCCCCGGAGGATGTTGGTGCCAACGACAGGCACAGTGGGCGTCCCTCGCTACGGGAGGCACATTCCTGCCGCCATCCGACCCTTCGGACCCCCTGCCGCAGCTGTGCTGCTTGGGAATGTGCGCATGCATGGCGCGCCCAGGGCTTCCTTTGGCCAGTTTGCATCAAACTGCTTCTCCTCCCAGACGTGAGGTCCTCGGCCGGGGCCTCTCCAGCCCCCTTGGCAGCAGCTAGCGGCAGGGCATGGCGGGAGCCGGGCGCAGCATGAGCTGCTGGCCAGCAGCTCTGTGTCAATACCGGACTCCACTCGCGCAGCGACTTGACAGCATCCCCGCTGCAGGCAGAAGCAATCAATGCTCTGCTTGGCTGGGACGCACGCCTGCATCCCTTTCTGGATGACAAACCACGGGAGAGGAAAAAAAAAACAAAAACCAAACAACCAACACGCACACGCACAAAAAAATCCAAAGCAAAAAAATCCACGCTGGCAATTTTCAGGAGGATTTAGTGTTTTTCTAGCTGACCCTGATACAACTTGCAGGCACCCTGCTGAAGCAGATTTGTATGTACAAGCTTTACAGGCAAAGTGCTTTCTTGTGGAAATACCATCTAGACAAAGTACTGAAAAAGATACCCCTTTGCCAATGATCAAAACAGACGCAGGAGTGTTTTTATCCCTGCATGCCTGAAAAGACCTTGTCAACAAAATTGCATCAGAAGATGCAAATGACAAGTTCAGGAAAAATGTTATCTGTCCTAAATGCTAAACCTTAGCATAAACTTTGGTACATCTTAATGTACATAAACATAACGGCAAGTAAGAAAGAGGCTGAATTTTAAAATAAAGCCTCCTTGAAAAGATCTATGCAACAAATTAACTAACCTCTATCAGCTTATATATATAAATGTGAATACATTTATTTGTGCATAAGTTCTTTAGGATTATGATTGATGAACCATTTTCTCCTCTTTTTTTTTCACCCTTTAAAAATTCTTTTGCACTTGCCAATAATCTTCTGTACAGTTTTCTGTAAATCCCCTCTTGGATTTTTCTTACTAATACCATCACTTTTCCTTAAATTTTTCTGCAGCCTTTTACTTACAAGTATTTTCTTTTCTGTCTCCTCATAGAAGTGACAGAGGTGTAAAGTGTATAAAATCTGGATTTACCATTTCAAACATCTGGAGAGGTTCAGGGATACACTCCAGTCTCAGGTGACTAAGTCTTTAGCCTCTTAAGACTCAGTGGATCTTGGACCCCTACATATCTACATTTTTTTGAGATTTTCTTTAAATCTAAGCATGTCTCAGGTACTTTTGGCCATAGAAAATAACCAATTGACTTTTGAAAACAAATACGGACTATGTGACAGAATCCTTTTATGTCTATTGGTGTTCAGCTAGGATTTAAGTACACAAAATAAAATGGAATTCAAAAGTGACATGCATAGATTTATCATTCCAAAGACTAAAGTAAATTTGTTTTTAAAGATTTCAAAGACAAAGAGACAACTATGACTATCTGCAAATATACTTTCACACAAGATAAATAAATTTTTACAAATGCTCTGGTGCAATATGACTTGATTCAATTATTTAATTCCTTCTAAATTACTAACCTAAAAATCCTCAAAATGTAGACATTGCTAAAATGCATAACTTTACAACCTGGCAGTAATTCTTAATGAAAAAATATGACAATGCTCTAATAGTGAAGAAATGTTGTACACAGCATTGCAATTCAAATTGTTGCATGTGAAAGTAATACAATTTTATCTGCATTTTCTTTCAAGGTCCATGTCCCAAACTATAATATAATCATGTTATAATGTCAGTTTTATTCATAACTTAGCTGAAAAACCGAAATTGTACACCTGGCTATATCCCCTCACATAGTAACTGCTCAAATGCATGAAGCCTCATAGATTTGCATACAGTTAATGTCAGCCACTTCATGTTTGAAAAACAAATACTAATGTACTTCTGAATAGCAGGTATAGATAAAGAAGTCAGCATGTAAAAATCTGAGCTAAGGGAGTCTACAAGGTATTCATTGCTACTTGTAAAGTAAATTTAAAGATCCATAAGACTGAATCCATGGTTGTGCAATTTTACACAAGCATAAGAAGTGAAGGTGTGTGAGCTGTCCAGAAAGCTGCTTTCCTCTAGTGCTTATGGGTAACTCAACCCTGAGCACCTAAAAACTTGTCTACCAGAAGATAATCCAAACCACTACTGCATAATTTTCAGCAGAACTACCTCTATTTAAGAAATGCTTATTGCTATCAATTGATGCTATAGATCATATATAAAATAATAACATGTGTTTATATATCCTATATATTTAAAGACAAAACCCTAGCAAGACTAAATTCAGATTTTGCTTTCATCATCATAGACCTACATTAGCAGCAGCCATTAGCTTAAAACCATCAGCTTTTCTGTCAAAGAGAAAGTTACCCAGTTTACTCTATAATATACTGATGTTATTGCAGCTTTCTCCAATGCCAGTCAATATCTAAAAATAAAAAAATCTGTTTAAATATGTCTTCCAAAGCTATTTGGAGAAATCCACATAATTGACGAAGTAAATAAAAAGTTCACATACAAATTTTGAAAAGGCAACTCAAGAAAAAAAAAATGTATCAGGGCAAGCAACAGCTACAACATAGTTGTAAGTGTAAAGAATCTACACATTCTGTGATCAGACATACATATACACTAATTATACTATACACTATAGCACTGAAATGTCTCTCTCAAACCCCCACAGTCCTATATTTTAAAGCAGTTGTTCACCTTTTAGCAACCTTACCACACCCCAACCAGAACAATCCAGAACTGCAAAGGCATCCTCTTGATTCTAACATTTATTCATATGCTGTTAGAACACTATATTTTAAATGGCCTCTAATCTGAATGCGGAAAAAGTTTTTTCTGAATTAATTTAACAGCATTGAACTTACCCTGAACCTACCTAACACTTCTAGGCTAGTTCATACTTAGAAAATCCATAAATAAAAAAATTCCTATTGATAAATGATTTAACTCTTCACTTTTTTTTTTTTTAGTTTTACACTGCCTATGTGAGACAAAAAACTTGAATTTGGGATGTATATGTGCAACTAATTACTAGACAACATGGTAAGATGGATTCAAAAGATAATGCAATTTCATCAGCTGTAATTGAACTATTGTTTTAGACAGGATGGCACGCACTTCTGGATGAACTTGGATTAACACATGGCTCAAATCCACATGCCCAACTATCATCCTAATTTGATAACAACTGGTGCACAAAGCAAGACTGAATATTGTACAGTACGCTATGTGAACTGTGGTTGACCTGATAATGTTGTGGAAAATTCTCACTAATTTTCTTTTAAAATATTAAGTAGGCATAACAAAATGGAGCAAATAGATTTAGCTGATATTCTACCAGCACAAATAACTGTAACTGGATTACAGTAATGTTGGACATACACCAAAAATAAACACTGAGAATAGTTTGCTTCGGGCAAAAATGTGCATATGGGAAACAAAGTGCATATGGGAAACAAAAATTATTAATAGAGTTCTGAAAAGGAAGCTAGAAGCATGGGCGAAGATGACTTAGATGTAGTAACAGATTTTTCCCTCCAACCAAGAATGTGATGTTATGCAACCATAACATGCAGGACTACAACACTGAAAAAACGTCCCAAACCAACCCAGTAAATAATAAAAGGTGGTTATTAAAAATTTTCATTATTAAGGAAATTTCATTTGAAACCTATCAGTGGTCTTCAGAAGTAATATTTTGCTCACTTAAAATAGTTGCATGATCCCCATATCCTTTAAATAAAATGATGAGCCTCAAGTTCTGAAGTAGTATACAAAAAATATCAGCAGAACACTGAGACACAGCTTCCTGCACAACATATCTGCCTGTATGATCAAGGGCAAGCTCTTTTGATTTTTATGAGAGGGTAAAAAAGCTTACGGAGTTACAAATGCAAACATATCCATTCTCAGTAATAGCTGCATGTCCTAAGGTTAACATAAAGGACAGTAATTTAGAAATCAAGATACAATGAAAAAGAAAAATGACAAGTGCTTGGAAAGGAACTATATCAACAGAAGAAAACAACCCTCAGCTGGGAATATAAAGTCAAAGTCAATCATGTCAAAGCTGGTGGAGCACAGAGCAGCAGGTTTACCAATTTTATATCCAAGTGAATCAAAGAATCATAAAATTGCAGTGGAAAGACTGAAATATAAGAGAATTTCTATGCCAGTACAGAAACATCCCTTACAGGATCTGTTATTTTCAGGTTGAAGATGTGTAATAGTTGGTGGAGTTCTCCCCTCTGAAGAATTCTGTGCGCTTTAATTCAGTGCTTCTGTCCACCTTAAACTACATTCATATGAAGCCATTAGGCAAAATAACTTAGATAAAACCACAAAAAGATCTGTTTAGAAAATACAGATTAAATGCAGAGGGTAGAAATTATAGCAAGAGCTGCTACAACCTTCATTTTCACTATGTGACAAATACTGATGTCTTTTTGCCACACACTCAGATCAGGAGAGCTGTTGAGGTCAAAGAGGGCCAGGTTCAAGACTTTCCCAACATACTTAAACATGACTTTGAGCTTCCACTCACTATCATGAGAAACAAAAGTCCTTTGGTTGAGAAACTTTGGCCAGGCACTTTGTGACAATCACTACTGAGTCCAAGGACTTTAACCCCTTTAATAACCCTTCAGTGTTACAGAGTCTAATACAGAGTCTAATAATAGCACATGGGCAAATTTAAGAGAGCTTTTTTAAGACCTGATTCTACATTTCCAGTTTCTTAGGAATTGCATTTCAGAACTTGAGTATCAGCCTAATACGCCAATATTGTCTTGCACATAATAAAAAAAGATATAAAGAAACATTCATGGCTAATAGTTATTTAAATTTTGTATCTCCAAGTGCCACTGCATGATGATATTCAGTACCTTGAACTATTCTTATTTGTCTCTCTGTTAAATTAGGAATAAAATGTCATTTTATTTACTGGGGGGGATTTTTGATTTTGAAAGAGAAATTCAACTACATTGGGTCTCTGTTCAGATAGTAAACTAAGCAGTAAAAGTATACCATAGATATCCATAGAATAAATTAATTGGGAGTTTTATTAGAGAGTCACATTGCATAAAGATATATGCACTGCATGCATTACATAAAGAAAGAGGACAATATAACCAAGCTCGAATTTTTGCAGGAGTGTATTTTTATGCCAATGTTTGCAATCCACGTAGCAAAGAAAAAAGGCCAATTAGCCAACTTAGGCAGTCTTTTTTAGATATAGTGCCTATTACAGCATCCTTTTTCCAACTGATTGCTTCCCATTAAAGTTACTTTGAAAGAACTTCACTCAAATTTATTAGCAGACAATGAGAAATTGTTTCATCCTTATGAAGCTACTCGTATTATGTTCATAATACGTGATATCTTTAAAGAGTTTGGCACTGTACTGGCACTGCCATTATGAGCTAGTTGTAAGCTTTCACTGCAGATGAATGGAAAGCAGAGTGATATGATTACATACCACAGCCCAAAAAGACAAGGTTTATAGCATTCATTACCAAGAATTCAAGTCACTAAACCCCTTCTTCAGCATTTGGAAAATAAAATCTTGTTTTAAGTGACTAACAAAAATTTCACAACAAAAGTAAAACCATTTGACTGAAGCTTAACTGATTCAATATTAAAAGAAAAATGACAATCTGTTTCTCTACAATCCATACCTTAGCACTCCTGAGATTTCATTTCAGTTGAAAACCATGTCTACAAAGTTTCCCCCCAGAAATATCCTAGCATACTTCTGTAAAATAATTACATACAGGTACATGTGCTCTGTATTTATACAACAAATGTGGTACATGAATCAAGAAAAGGAGATATAGAACCAAGACGAATCCTTGATGGCTTTACTCTGTAAAGAACTTTACCCATAAACACAGTACCTCTAGACATAAGAGGTTTGCATATATTTGGTGTATTTTTTCTTAATATCTGTCTTCATTAATTTGAAGAGTAAAACATAATTTATTGGAATTATTTGGAGCATCTACGACATTGCATTGTATCTGTACTAAGTGACCTCAAGGGCCTAGAACAATTGCTCTGCTTTGATACAGCTAGAAGTTACTGAGCTTAATGCACGACTAATGGGATAAAATTCTAGAGCCTGTCTTATACAGTAGGTCAAACCAAATAATCACAAATGTCTTCCTAGGACTGTACATATGAATGAAACCAAACTAATGGCTAAGATAAAGAGTAATTTCTCTGTACTGGTGGATGTAAAGACAGCATGTTATTCATAGTTACTTGGTTTTAGGAAAAGAAGACAAAATTAAATATGCTTCCCAGAACAACACTTTGGAGGAGGTTCTCCAGGATATAGCAGGTGAGGGACCAGCCATATGCCTGAGCCATCTACAGCTATGTTGGTTAAAGCAAGCGAAAATGCAGTGATACAGGAGAGCACTTTTCTTCTTTTAAATTGTAAAGATAACTTTAATTTTTATAAAGGCATTCAAGAAAGTAGACTCTCAGTAGTGAAACACGTGACTTCTCTTGGAACTACTTGCTATCTTAGGAAAACAATCTGGTCTATGCAACAGCATCACATGGAAACCACATTAGTGTGAAGGAAATAGAGATGTCATGTATTGTCAAGTAACAAATTATATTTACATAACTCAAACAATTCTGGCATGGTTTTCCTTTTGGTAGAAATCTCTGACATTTTGTTTTTCTAATGTGTGATGGTAAACAGGATGGGAAAAATAAAGACCAGAAGAAATGTGCAGCCTGAAACTGAAACCACAACAATCTTTTGATTTCATAGAACTACAGTCTACAGTCCAAAATGAGGTGTCAGAGAAAATCAAAGAGCAGTTGAGAAGTCATATACTAAAAAAGCAGGTACTTATGTGCATTGCAAGATTTTTCTTTTGCTTTGTATCATTTATTGAAAGAAATCCTAACATTTAGATGGAAAAACTGCTCTTCAGTCAAATAGCTCTTGCTCTGAGAAACATTTACCTGAGTTACTTTCAACTTCCATCTCCTTGTTTATATATATTTCTATTCTCTATTTTTACTTTAGATCATGCTCTATCCCTCTCAGTAATCATTACTTTCGAATGAAAAGATCACTATAGTTACCATGATTTGTTAGTCTGTTTATCCAGTTTGTTAACTAGTCCCTCATAAGTCAACTCTTCCATCTTATGAGCATTTTACTGTTTTCTTTAAATTTTATCCAGTCTAAAGAGCATTACACCTTTTCAGATTTATGCGCTAGATAGCAGTTAGTGACAGGTTAGTGACTAGATTGCTGTGAAAAAAGCTCCAAAATGAACAGCCACCTGAATATTGATAAAACAAGTTCATAAAAACAGTTCACATACTTGGAGAGTCCCTACAAGCTAGTTCTTGGCAAACTGTATTCAATACCTTAATATATTGAAATATGTATACAAATACAGCATAATATCTAGCTACTGAAAGAATAATGCATAGAAAAAACAGTCTCAAATCAATACATGCAATATTATTACTATAACCTACTTTATTTCAAAATAACTGAGTTGATTTATTAAGCCAACATGGAAACCAAGACTCTTCATTCTCCAAACCCAGATACTTTTTATTCTGAAGGATCTTATATAAAAGCAGAAAACAAACAAAAAAATACCCCACAAAAGTCAAAATCCAAAAAAAACTTGCTGCAAAATTTTTATTTCCTTCACAAATCTTGTCCATAATGTTTTATAAGTCAGTATTTTTAATTCCTCTTTGAGGATCCCAGAATACCTTTTCACCTCTAAATTCCGTCTATTAAATAGCACTTTGACATTTTTCAAAAAAATTTTGAAGTGATGAAAAACTCAAGCTACTGTCAGTGTCACTCAAACATCTAGAGTACAGATGAGAAAAGACACTCTCTGAACAAGTTCCTGCTCATTTATTTTACAGGATTTTTTTCTTTCTACTAAGTTTCTTAGAAGTGTGATGCACTAATAACTTCATTTATATGAAGGATTCCAGTTTATCTACAAAAATAATTTATATGTATATATGACTTGAATTACATGAACAGAATAAATTACTTGTCTCAAGAAAGACCAGGGATAGATATGGAAATAAATATGGTAAACAATGAAATATAAAAGAATTTTCACCTACAATGCATTGTTAAGTCATGGAACTCTTTGTAGATAAAACAAAACTTAAATTTGCAGTCTTCATATGAGCTATGGTTATAGTCCTTTTATAATATATATATAAATATAGTCCAGGACATGAAAATAAATAAATCAATAAATATTAACTGGATACACTCAAGAAAAATAAACAGCGCTATTGGCAGATAACTCTAGAAGAGTGGACTACATTTTTCCTAAATTTCTGTCTCTCTACCACTAAGCACAGAGCATTACTCTTTAATAAACAGCAAATCTGAAATTACACAAAGAAAACTTCACACAAATGTGCAAGTATATTTTTAACTAGTTCAGAGCAAAACATGATGACACATTCATCTACTATTTCAATCAAACATAATTTTGTTCCCTCATGACTAATGACTGATTAGTAAATTGCTTTTATGCCAAAATAACTGTTTCTAAATTCGTACTTAAATAGATATAATGATTGCAAAAAAATTATGACAGGAAAAGGGGAGCATATATCAACAACAGCGTTCCAGATTTTTTTCAGCCCATGTACATATTGACTTGTGAAGGGAATATAGAAAGTTTTAGAGGAAGACTTCAATGAAAATTTGTCATTGGGGAGAAAAATGAAATAATTACTTGAAATCTCTGATACTTAGTACTTAGAAAATATTCTGCAATAGTGAATCTGATCAGATAGTGTTATTTGTAGATACTTCGCCAGCTCTTGTTTTTGTTTTGTCATTTTAATTCTTTAGAAAGAGCTTCTGGAGTTCAGCTGAAGTTTAAACTGGATATGGACATGAAGGGTAACAAGAAAGCTATCTATAGACACACCAGCAAGACAAAGAAGATGAAGGAAAACATGGAAAACATGGGAACACAGTGACAGACATGGAAAAGCCTTTGTTGTGAAATGACTTTACTTTTTCGATGTTGATAGGCAAGGTTGGCTCTCTGGCCTCTGTAGTCTGTACAATGAGTAGTAGAGTCCAGGGGTGGAAGTGCTACCTACAATAAAGAAATATGAAGCCAGAGACCACTTAAATAAATTGAATGTACACAAGTGTATGGAACTGGATGGGATGTATCTGAAAGTGCTTAGGACACTTGCAGACCTCTCTTATCTTTGAAAGGCTGTGGTGGCAGAAGTCTTGATAACTCAAAAAGACAAACATCACATCCATCTTCAAGAAGGGCAAGAGGGGGATCTCAGGAACTACAGAATGGTCTTCCTAATGTCAGTCCATGGGAAGTTTATAGAGCAAATAAAAATAAAGTTCACATTTTGCAAATTTGAGAGAATTGTTGATCCATTGATAGGCATAACTGTCATTCATAGGAGTCTTGACAGAATGGAGAAATACTCTCACAGGAACTTCATGAAGTTCAAGGAAGGCAATGTGAAGTCTGACAACTTGGGAGGAATACCGACATACAAAAGAACTGGTTAGGGATTAACTGACTAGAAGCAGGCTTGCAGAGAAGGAGCTGGGGTCCTTATAGACAAGTCAAACAGGAGTCAGCAGTGTGCCATTACAGTAATGAAGGTAAACCACATACTTGTCTGTATTAGTAGGAGTGTAGAAAAGACATCAAGAAAAGTGATTCTTTACTTCCACTGAGTCTTATGAAAGTATATCTGAAGAATTGTGTCTGTTTTGGTCTACCCAGTAAAAGAGAGAGAGAGATGATCAAACTGAAGCGAGTCCAGTGGAGAGTCATCAAGATGGTCAGTGGGCTAGAGTACGTGGTATATATGGACAGGATGAGAAAGCTATTTTCAGGCCAGGAAAAGTGCTAAGGGACAAATCAAGCTGACTCTCTTCTTAAAGGGACGGTTACAGAAAAGCCAGAGCTGTTCAGCAAAAGGCAAGAGCCAATCAACACAAAGGAAATGTGAATAGATGTCAGGAAAAAAAAAATTACCATGACTGTGATCAAGCACAAGAACAAGTTAAAACACTAATGCTTATACAAGTGTTGCAAATGCTTCCTTTACTCAACAAATGTCCAATAGTGTAGAGTACATCATTTGACGTTTGACTGGTTCGTCAGTTTTTGGTGTTTTTGCTTGAGACACCCAGCTAGTATAAACCACATTAGAAAGTTACCTTAATGTAAATTAAGCTAATTGGTTGATAGAAGTGACAGTTGTTTCATATTTCCAAAGACAACTAGTTGGCAAGAGTCAACTCACACTCATTTACCTCATTCTTTCCTCCCAAATATTTTTTCAAAATACTCATTGTAGATTTTGGCAGTTTAAGACAAACTATTTCAGTCTGGAAAATTCATACTGTGAAACTGCCAACAAGCTGAAAGAATGTGAGAAAACTGAAGAAACGATTAAGAAAATCCAAAATAAATCAGCATTATATTAATTACCCAAAGATGTTCAACATGGCAAAAGAGGGCACTAGTTGCATTAAATACTAATAGTCTGATCTCGTTTAGAAAATAAATAATGCTTTCTTTTTCTGTTAACATCTTTTGACAAGTGTTCGTAGTTTGTCAGAGGATTAGATTGTCAAAGTTTGTTGACAGAGTAATTGTTTTACAGAGTGAAAGGTATATGAAAGTTTAAATGTGTATCCTTTGTCTTCCAACTTCTTTACTGTTTGTGGAGTGGTTTGCAGGACAATGTTCCTATAAAAAACCAATCTGAATTCAGCAGTATCAGGGCCCTGAGGGCACTATGAGCCATGGCTGTCCCTGCCCACCTTCCCCAGGTTCTCCCCTAACCTTGGCCACTCCCAGGATGCCATTTAAAGCCAGCCTGGAGCCATCAGTCTTGGCCCCAGGGACTTCCCCTGTGGAATGCAATCTCCAGCTCCACCACGGCTCTGCTCTGCCCTGCTATGGGCCTTGTTGAGCTGGGCTCACCCATGGGCTGACATCCCAGCCTGGCCTTGTCCCAGTCCCTTATCTCAGTTCAGGATTCTGCTAAAGTTGTCCAGTAAAAACAGATGATTGCAACCAACAGCAATGAGATGTTGGATGTCTGTGCTGGGATGCCCGTTCCCAAATAGTAGTGGATAGAGCACAGCCAAAACAAAAAAAAATTGTCTCACCATTAGTAGGAAAAGCCTGATAGTGCAGGGTGTCTTGCCTGAACTCATCTCAGCTTAAACTGATTTTAGCTTGTTTAGCAGTAATAGCAACTGTCTGGTAATCAGGTACTTATTTCCTGAACTTGATCGCCTTCATTTTGGCTGATAACAAGTGGTTATTCAGTATGGATTGAGTTGTCTATGACTCTAAAATAAAACATGGCACGAAAGAAAGCAAATAAATGATGATACAAGAGCTATCAGACTATAAATGCTAATCCTTAGGAAAAAAATTTGAAAATCTTCAAACCAAGACCTAATGGTCCTGGTCACTTTCAAACTAAACTTGAACACATTTCACATTGACTGCCCCCCACTCTCAAACACACAGCTTCCAGAAATTCACTCCTACCTTAATCACCTTGCTATAGGTACACTGGAAGTTGTTTTGTGTTATTGCCTTCAAAACATCAAAACCCAGACAAATAAATACTGCAGGATACATTTCCATTTTGACAGAAATAAAAGAACAAAACAAATCCACTGTAATCATTAAGTTGATTCATCATTATAGACTTTTTTTTTAAAATGTCATCGCAGAACATCCTGAATCTACCATATAACTTAAAGCACAACATATAACAGCAGTTCAATAAATTCCACGACATTTACTTTGTAAACTGTGAAACAATGAACCTACAATTTCGGAGCAATGGGGAATAACATGGAGGACTTTTGATAGTAAGACCTTAACAGCAAGTTTTGGTCATCACAAAAAGAAGTAAGGAAGAGAACCTTATTTAACAAGTGTCCTACTGTGCTAAAACACAGCAAAAAGGTAAATAGGACACAGGTTTTGTCTGGGATTACAATATTTTAATGGGATTAACACATAAGGAAAGAGCTCACCACTATTTAACCAACACTGCCAATGTGGCAATTATTTTCAATTATGTTTTTTTTCTCAGGAAAGTTCTCAATTCACCTTTAAAATGTAAACATATCATAGCATTCATAAGGCTATGTTGTTACTCAGATTCAATTTAGTTTCAAACCTGAAAAGTAATTAATTTCGTTTACATTTTAAACTACAAGCTTGGTAGCACATTGAATTCCACTTAGACAATTTATAATAAGCAAAACTCACTTGACGAGGAAAGGTCCCTATTTGCATGGACCTGTAACTCTAACGCTATCTCAAAAATGGCTGAATGACAACATGACCGGAACAAAGCTGGGCTGTGCCCTAAACAATGGACTGAGTTATATCTTAGCACATATGCACTGCACTGAGTATAACTAATGAGAAGATACAGGGAATTAAAGCTCTGTCTCCCTCCCCATGTGCAAATAAATACCATATTTAAACAGTCAAAACCAGTTCAGAATCTGGTCCTTAGTATTTCCATCTTCATTGCAGTTACATTTTTGCTTTGAGAGCCAGATCTCATCAGATTCTAAATCATGCTGATTATGGTAATTTCCATATTTTACAAGACCTTTTGCAATTCTGTAGTTATTGGTGTTAACTACAAAGAGAATAATCCTCAGTTTCTCCAGTAATGAACCAGAGAATTATCCCATGATATTATCTCTCCAGACCCTGAGGGTGACTTAGTAAAGAATGTTCGTTATATCTAATGGAGGTATGTAAACAGATGTTGTATTTGCCATCTGATTAAGCTTTTCAGTATGATCATTAAAGTCACTTACCCATATGGAACATCATATGTACCTACTGTTTAACTGGAGAAAGCACATTCCTTGGTCTGAAGAAAATATACGATCTGCAACAGCTAAGGAAAGACTGGAAATCTCAACTTTATTTTCTCCATTCACCTCTGGAAATAAATTATGGTTATCTGAATTAAATTGTTTTCAAGGCCTCTATCTCATCTGCACCAGAACAGAGAGTGTGCATAGATAATCAAGAAGATCTTGAGGTTAAAATAACTAGATCGTTGCCTTTGCTGTCTTTGCCCCCTTCTCCTGCCAAAGTGTTTCTGTGTTCCTCTGGGGAAGCCATTTAGAACAACATTATCATATGTGGTCATTGCATATGCGTAGTTTTCTCACTACTCAATTTGAAAGCGTTTGGTCTAATTTGCAGCAAGATCAAAACCCCCAAAAATGCAGCTGATATCAACATGAATTTTTTTATGCACTTCACGTGCTTTATAAGGTTGAGCAAATCCTGAATTGTCAAGCATGGAAAAATCAAGGGTCTGAGTGTGAAGGTGGGTTTAGGTTTTAGGTTGTTGGGGTTTTGTCTGGTTGGTTGTTTTTTTTTTTTTTTTGTTATTTCTCTGTATTCTAGTTTGCCCTTGATTTGTTATCTGAGTGAACTTTTTCCCCCCTCTCCCCTACTGGTTCCCGTGCACTCTCCTTACCTTTCCTTTTCCATAATTCAGACAGACAGATGGACTCATATAACCACTAATGCCCAGTTTGTAAGCTACTTGAACTCAAAATGTAGCTGTGTTAATGCAGTGCTGTTCCCAATCTAGTATAGCCTAGTTTTCAGTTTGGCTTATTTTTCTGGGGCATAAAAATGTTCCAGTGCACAAACACATCCAATGATGGAGCAGTTGTTATACCGAAAGGCTGACTACATCTTAGAGCTAATCATACTTAATCCCTGGGAAAACAGTACCCATGTACTTTGGTTAACAGTTGGAGCAGTAAGAATCTTCAGCATGTCCAAGAAAAATTAGCTCTTTTAAGATTTAATTATCTCTAGTAAATATATAGAGAGCCTATGTGAACTCTGGATTGTCAGTAAGCCAAATTTGTTCACATTTTCATAAGGACTACCCTTAATGAGAGTCATCTGGCTCTTCTAGAAGTGCTAGAGTATCAGGAATACAGAAAAGAATTCCAGGCTTAGCTGTTTTTGAAAACAGATAATGTCTTTTCACTGCATAATATCAGTCCATAAGTGACAAAATAACTCTGGCTGAAACTGCAAAAACACAGAAACAAATGATCAGATCAATTAGCCTGAGACATAAAAACAGAGCATGAAAAAAATTAGATTAACATTTAATCTTTGTCAAAGTTACATACTGAAAAATGATTGTACAAGTAGAATCATACAATTCTAATAGTAGTAGGTGTTACCAGTTCTGCATACCACACTCAGTTGTGATAGCTGCGATGAAATATTTAGAATGACTTTCTCAAGTTAATGTAACTTCGGTTTTTACTGAAATCCGATTTACCTTAATCAACCTTTTTCCCTGATACAGAATCATAAAATGATTTGGGTTGGAAGGCACCTTAAAGACCATGTAGTTCCAATCCCCCTGTCATGGGCAGGGACACCTCCCACTAGACCAGGTTGCTCAAAGCCCCATCCAACCTGGCCCTGAACATTTCCAAGGAGAAGGTATCCACAGCTTCTCTGGAAAACCTGTGCCAGTGTCTCACCATCCTCACAACAAAGAATTTCTTACTAATACCTAAGGTAAATCTACTCACTTTTATTTTAAAACCATTAACTGTCATCCTACCACTACACTCCCTGATAAACAGACCCTCCCCGTCTTTCTTGTTGGCCCCCTTTAAGTACTGGAAGTCTGCAATATGGTCTTCTCAGAGCCTTGTATTCTCCAGGCTGAACAACCCCAACTCTCTCTGACTGTCCCCATGGGAGAGGTTCTCCAGCCCTCTGAGCATCTTCAGGTCCTCCTCTGGACCTACTCAAGCAGATCCATGTCTGTCTTACACTGGAGGCCCAAGAAATGAATATGATACTCCAGATAGGGTCTCACAAGAACAGAGTAGAGTGGAAGAATCATCTCCCTCAACCTACTGGTCACACTTGTTTTGATGCAGCCCAGGATACAGTTGGCTTTCGGGGCTGAGAGCACGTATTGCTGGCTCATATTCAGTTCTTTATGCACCAACACCTCTAAGTTCTTCTCTGCAGAGCTGCTCTCAATCCGTTCATTGCCCAGCTTATATTTATGCTTGAAATTGCCCCAACCCAGGTGCAAGACCTTGCACTTGGCCTTGTTAAACTTCATAAGGTTTTCATGGGCTCACATCTCAATGGGACCTATCGAGATCCCTCTGGATAATATCCATTTAATCCAGTGTGTTGACAGCACCACTCAGCTTGGTGTCATGAGCAAAGTTGCTGAGGGTGCACTCAACCTCACTATCCATATTGCCAACAAAGATGTTAAATAATGCCAGTCTCAATAGCAACCCATGAGGAACACAACTCATCACTGGTCTCCACTCAGACAATCGAGCCATTGACTGCAACTATTTAAGTGTGACCGTCCAGCCAGTTCTGTATCCACTGAGTGATCCATCTGTCAAATCCATGTCTCTCTAATTTAAAGAAAAGGATGTCATCTGGTACAATGTTGAATGCTTTGCACAAGTCCAGGTAGATGACGTCAGTTGCTCTTCCCTTATTTCCCAAGTTGGTAACCCCACTGTAGAAGGTCATCAAATTTATCAGGCACAATTTGCGCTTAGTGAAGTCATGTTGTCTGGCACCGGTCACCTTCTTATTTTCCATGTGCCCTAGCATAGTTTCCAGGAGAATCTGCTTCATGATCTTGCTGGGCACAGAGGTGAGATTGACCATAAGTACCTAAGTCCTCTTTTTTTCCCTTTTTAAAAATATGAGTTATGCTGCTTCTTTTCCAGTCAGTGGGACCAAACTATCATGACTTCTCAAATATGATGGATAGTGACTTAGCCATTTCATTTGCCATTTCCCTCAGGACTTGATTATGCTTTTCAAGGACTTGTGTACGCATCTCATTTTCAAAGATAAATTGTAATATAATGCTTTTGTTTTGTTTTTAATTTTACATTGTGTGTCATCACCCCAAGCCCCTTTTTGCAGCAGCTTCAATTGCATACATTACACTTTCAATGTTCAACTCTGAGAACCACCCCTTTTTACAAGATTTCTTGAGGGTGGATTTTTCCTTTGTGCGTTGGTCCAAGCTTTTTTATTTTCTTCTTTATCTTTTTCTGACTTTAGACAGAGGATATTCATGTCAAGCATTGAAAGCTCTGGAGAACAGCACATATGATCCTTTGTGTTATCATTTCTCTCAAAAGGACTGCTCTCCATTGCAAGACTAGTAAAATCTCTGTATTTTGCAGTTTCTGATTCCTCAGCTCTTGCTTCATTGTGGTTTCGCATTTTCTCTCTGTTCTGTATTTCCTTTACAGGAGCATTTTGTTGTCTTCTCCAGTTCTTCTGCTTCCATTTCCCCTGGAACTGCCCCTCCCACACATTCCGATGCCTCCACTTTTGGTTTTGCATGTTCTTTCACTTTTACTCCTTCTGAAACAAGGCACATCTCTGCCACCTGAAATAGTGCTGATGTATCACACTGCTTTGTTAAATCAGAAGGACCTGAATGGGATGTACCTGAAGAAATTTCAGCAAACTGTAACAATGCAGACTCCTCATTTTCTTTTACAACTCCCAGGACTCCACGCTGCAATGGCGATGTGCTTGAAGAGATATACACTTATAATAAATGTGTACTATATAAATTATATAATTTATTTGTTACAGCACCAGTAATTTAATTTTTTTTTTTTTTCTAAATCCACTTGATTTCAATTCCCAGAGAGCATGCTGCATCAATTACAGATTTCTTTGTAGGTGCCTCTACAGGTTCTGCTCTCTGCTTCCACCTTCACCTCCTTCACACTCCACATCAGCTTGTTTCAGCCTCCATACTTCAAGTTTCTGATTATACTCCCATTCCCCTGGCTCAGACATCTTGACACTCACATCTTGACATGCTTCTGCTATTATAACTATGTCTATAATAAGAGAAAGGCTCTTTTCAAGCATCCTTCTTGCTCATATTTAGATAATATTACAGATACTGAGAAATACATTATTATACCTTCACCAGGAGATTCTCTAATGAAAACTAAGTTAACACTTCTGTTACAACATGCTTCAGCATCCGACTGAGGGTTGATAAACATATTTAAAAAAAAAAAGCTATGCTAGACAAAACACTTTTAAAACACAGCTTGGATGGTGCTGTTATGGGGAAAACCGCCACCAGCCAGCAGAATATCTATGACTGGATCTAGCAAATTTATGTTAATTAATTTTTGTACTTCATTAAAGAGACTAGGGTTTGCAATTTAATAAGCCTTGGATTTTACTTCCCATCCTTGTCCTGTGGCAGTCCAGAGTCTAAGCATCTTAATGACTGCATGCAACCAATTAGCACAGAATTTCATTTATTATACTCATGTTGATATTAAAAGTAATAAGATAAAGTGCATAATAATAAAACCAGAAAATAAATAAACATGGGTTAGATATAAAACACATTACTTCTTTCAGAGCTTTTAAAAATAGCTATTTGAATGAAACCTTTGAATATGGATAAATGATGGTTGCCATTAAATACACATTATCGATCACTCTTGATCTTTGTTCTGAGCAGAATGGTGACAATAAAACTCATTCTAAGATAAACAGACGAGTCTATGCTATTGTAACTATTACACTTAACTGAGGACAATTTTTCCCCCTATTGAATATTTTTAATGACAACATCAGATTTCCTTTTATTGTGCTGTCAGTAACTAATAAAAACAATAAAGAAAGGAATAGAGTTTCCGAACAAAAAGCTGTTTCATTGCGTAAGTGTGTACTGGGAAAGTCATAGAATCATAGAATTGTTTAGGTTGGAAAAGACCCTTAAGGCCATCAAGTCCAGCCGCTAACTCAGCACTGTCAAGTCCACCAATAACCCCGTCCATAAGCACCCTATCTACACATCTTTTAAGTACATGCAGGTATGGTGACTCCACCACTTCCCTAGGCATCCTGGTCCAGTGCTTGACATTTCCTTCTGTGAAGAAATTTTTCATAATGTCCAGTCTAAACTTCCCCTCACGCAACTTGAGGCTGTCTCCTCATCCTATAGCTTTGCTACTTGGAAGAAGAGACTGATTCCCTCCTCACTACAACCTCCTTTCAGGTAGACGTAAGAGCAATAAGGTCTCCTCTGAGCCTCTCTTTCTCCAGGCTAAACAAACCCAGTTCCCTCAGCTACTCCTCATAAGACTTGCTCTCTAGACCCTTCACCAGCTTTGTTACCCTTATTTGGACATGCTCCAGCACCTCAATGTCCTTCTTGTAATGAGTAGCTTAAAACTCAACACAGGAGTCAAGGTGCGTCCTCATCAGTGGTAAGTACAGTGGGACAATCACCTCCCTACTCCTGCTGGCCACACGATTTCTGATACAAGCCAGGATGCTGTTGGCCTTCTTGGCCACCTGGGCACAATGCTGGCTCATATTCAGCTGTTTGTTAACCAACACCCCCAGGTCCTTTTCCGCTGGGCAGCTTTCCACCTACTCTAAGCCTGTAGCATTGCATGAGGTTGCATGAGGACCTGGCACTTGGCCTTATTGAATCTCATACAATTGGCCTCTGTCCATTGATCCAGCCTGTACAAATCTCGCTATAGAGCCTCCCTACCCTCAAGAAGATCAACATTCCCATTCAGCGTGGTGTTATCTGAAAACTTACTGAGGGTGCCCTCAATTCCCATGCAGATCATTGAAAAATATATTTGATAAAGATATTAAAGAGAACGGGTCCAAATACTGAGCCCTGGGGAACATCACTTGTGACCGGACACCAACTGGATTTAACTCCATTCATCACCACTCTTTGGGCTTGGCCATCCAGCCATTTTTTTGCCAAGTGAAAAGGAAAGTCTCTGCAGTATTAAGAGCATAACTTCAGCAAATACAGAACAAAACAATAGATTAAAGTCTCTGCTGTGCCTCTGACACATTGCCTACATAGTGCAGGCATCACTAAAAGGAGCTACTGCTCAAATCTGAAGCACAATGATTGCCTGGCACTAACTCCCTGTTATTATTCTGCCCTGAGTGCCTTTGTGCTCCAGGTTAAACTCCATTGCCAAGGGAAGTGGCAGAAAAGCACTGGGAAGGTGGCATGACATTGTTCATACAAGGAGCCAAGCAGCCTGCAGGAGCTACTTTGGGCCATTTCCCAATTCTTTGAGATACAACCCATAAGCCTGAGGTGTAGCTTCAGTCAAATTCAGTCCCTCTCATAACAAATCCTTTGCTGCTGGAAAAATCTGTGCAACTTCCAGGAATAGGCTTGCCTGCCTATCGACAGTGGAATTGAATGTAACACCTGATGCCAACAGCTATGCTATGTGTGTGATAACATACTTTAATACACCAGTCTCTCCAGCAGCCCTGCTTTCAGCAAGATTCCTTGTACCAGCATTTGCAAGCATCCCCAACTCTAGGATCTGACTGACTTCCTAGCTCAGTGGAATCCTGTACCCCCTACAAGTGATGTGGAGTTTTAGATAGGCAGAATGAAGCAATTCTAATAGTAGTAGGTGTTATCAGTTTTATGTGTTGGTTTTTTTTTAAAGTTCTGGGAGTTACTTGTCAACCCAGTGTCAGGGGCCATAAAATCCAAATGGAAAAATCTCATCTACTGCATTTATAGTACACAAATTCAATTCTCCCATGATATCAAACAAGCTTTTTACACAGAAGAAATTTATGAATACTTTGAAGTCCAGGATTCTCACATTAAGATTTTTTTTCCTTACTAAGAGTTAATACCTGATGTGAAAGCGAGTTTAAATTCTTTTGATCGCAGTCAAGGAATTCTGGCAGATTATTAACAACAGTTCTGTTTACACAAAGTGCATTCACATTTAGATTAACCTTATTTAAATTCATCTTTGATTATTTTTAATGCTAATATACCAATTTTAAAATTCCTTACTAATTTATTTTCTGACCAAATGCATTGAAAAAAAGGAGCCTTGAAGTAATTTTTAAACTAATGAATGCAACCAATCTGAATAAATTTTGCAAAAATACTAGTCAAACATAATGATTCATTAAGAGAAGTTTGAAACAATTAAAAATATAAAACCTCACACTTTCTAAGGTGGTCTTAGTAAATAATATCACCTTTGCTATAAATTTATTTTCAAAGTGATGTCAATGAGTGAACCATGTTTTCCCCCCTCTCCTAAGTGTCAACACAATACGTGAATATTTAAGGATCATACTAGTCTATCAGCCTCCTGAAAAAGTTTATATGAATACACAGAATTCCTTTGGGATAGAATCTTTTCAGGTTTCAAAATTTACATGGAAAACACCAGATATTTATCTATCTAATTTTGCATATAAATACCTTCATATGCCAGCTTGTGTTGCCTTAGTTAATGTTCACCGATTGTACAGACACACAACCCAGACCAAAACATATACATTATTAAAATATATTTTTCAGTGATTGCATACTAGAGAAGGTCACTGTACAGACTACAAAACACTACAAGAATCACAAAGAAAAGGATTATAAATTAAGCAAAACCATCTTGTATTTTTCAGTATTGTACACTAGGCTTAGGAATATGTCTGCTACACCTGCAATAGGAAGAAAAACATTTTCAAAATCATTTAAGAAATTTAGACATTCATATCACATTCCTATATTTTTCCTCCAAGATAAACTGGATAATTACTGTTTTCTTTCATACATTTCCTCACCTAGCTTCAACATTTTCTGGACGTTAGGATATTCACTTCCTATTACTCCATAGACTGCAAGAAATAAACCAAGAATGGAGGGGTTTGGAAGTCAACTGTTGAGATCGAGTATATGGTTCTAAAAACAGAAGTGTGCAAAAGAGCTAAATATAATTTGCAGTTACATATTATATTCAGAAAAAAAAGAAAGGAAAAATTCTGGCACAGAGTAATCTCATATGCATTAAGCAAAACACGGGGGTCAAAACACAAAAGGATGAAATCAGTTCCTGATTATTAACAGCAGGAAAAAAAAATAATGCCAAATAAATTGGAAAATATGATAATGACAATAAGTGGTCTAAATATTTCTAGATAAATTCAACAAAATAAATGGAATATGTTAAATAGCAGAGCAATAGTATCTTTTTAGAGACTTTTTTTAACATTATTGTCACAACAGTTTTCTCCTTTCCTGAGCTCAACCAGGGCCAACTGAACTGAACTGGAGACTCAAATTTGTAAAGAAAATCAGAAGAAAAGAGCACACAGCTGACATTCTGACAACCACCACAAGAATTTAAATATTATGAGGTTGATCTGGACTACAAATTCCTGAATTGGTTCTCAAATGCTTTCTAAATATGCACAAATTCATTCCATAGTTTGTTTTTTTTTCATTTTGTACTTTTGAGATTTTTGTATAAGAATGTTTGCCTTTTTGTTGCCCAGTAGTTGTGTGACTTTCTTTTAAAATTTAAAAGATGAAATGATGACTACTGGGACACCACATTTTTCCAAATATCAAGTATCGCACTGAAGGATGTGTTGCAAATAATCTCTGTGTTTCGTTTCAATACAGAGATTAAAGAGAAATTGCGTTTGCTCATAAAGGCCAAATCATGCTGCTGGCTTTCCAAGATTAATACCTAAAAGCTCACAACTTTCTTACTCAACAATAATGAAGTGATATCTGATTATAAAAATAATCTAGTTGAAGGACTGAGTCACAGAAAGGTGTCAAATCAGAGTCAAATAATCTTGGTGCCAAATTCTGGCTGAAACCAAGGTAGATCCAGCTGTGCTTTGACTTGGCCAGTGCTTGCACAATACTTTGAATGACTAGAACTGTGCAACATGCTTTATCTTTGAATATGGGACAGAGTTCCGAGTTATGAAAAGTATTTGTGCAGTGAGAGAAAGCATTTCTTTATTCCTGCTCTTTTGTACTTCTGATCTGACATAACAGGATCATGCTCAGAAATATGAATGTTTCTACGTTCAGCTCTCATTCAACATTTTGTATATATTTCAAGCAATGAGACTCTAAACTTGCTGCAGAGAGTAAAGGAAGTACCAATACTTCATATCGTGACAGAGATATTCCATCGTAAACCTGTCAGACAGCCTCTTCTTAAAAAGAAATTCAAAAGTAGGTAAACATTTAGCAAGATAGTGAAAGTCTATATTCCAAAATGATACCCTTAAGAAGAGTAATTAAACTATGAATTTCAAACTTTCCCAAACACTCAAACAAGAGAGGATGTCACTTTGGTAAACAGGAAGGTTAATCACTTCATCTAGATAAAATTTAAAGAGATCAAAACCTACTCTTTTTTCACAAGGATTTATAATACAGATAAATATGGGTAAGTAGGGTTTGCTTATTTGATATTTCAATACAAAGAAAAAAATGCCACTAAAGTGTTATGTAGATGAAGAAAGTAAGATGCAAATAAATGTTGATGTGAAAATAAATCATTGCTAATTTCAAGTGTTAATAGAGCTATAGTTTATGCTGGAATTCTGAAGCCATAGTGTCTGTTCCTAACACAGTTACTCTACTTCATCCTATTTTAGCTGTTCATCTTTACACTGAAGAACAGATGCAGGTACTGAATGACCTGGTCGAAGCTGGTTTACATTGCTCATCTGCAAATCAAGCTAATTTGTACAGGTGAAACCTAAGGTAAGATTGTGTAGACATGAAATTTGCAGGTGCTGTATATAAGACATTAAAAATTACTACTCAGTTCTTCCACTTATCTGTGTGGCCTGTGACTGTGACACTATTAACCCTCAGATACATACTGCTTTTACTCACCTCAAAAAGAAAAAACATACCAATTTCAGAAACACCATTTCTGCTAAAATTAAGGGAAATGCTTCAAATTAGAAGAGGTTACTACTCTAACTCTAGGTTCCTGCTCTGGGGGTTTGACTAGATAATCTTTTGAGGTCCCTTCCAATCCCTAAAATTCTGTGATTCTATGTGATTATGATCTTCCAGAATTGCAGTATCATCACTGTGGTTCCGGTTTTGGACCCTAGAGCTATATTTCTGATAATGATCTCAGTCACTGGAGCCTCTGGGGCAACTGCATTGGACAAAAACCCTGGAAAGGCACATACTTTGCTTCCACCATTTTTTAACGTGTTACTTCTGTGCTCTCTACAATACTCCCACTGCAGATGGTGTCACAGCAAAAGGAGCTCTCTTCTCTCATTTCTTCTAGAATAAGCAGGGCATTCTGCAGATGGTATGTTTTTGTTTTGTTTTTTTTTTTGTTTGGTTGGGTTTTTTTACAGTTAACCCCTGCCCACACAAATGCCCCATTATTTGCCACCTTTTCTGCTGCTGTGGGTCAGAGGTATCGTTCCTGACGCTGCAGCAGAGCCTTACTGGGTATAACTCGATGTTTCTGTTTAAAGACATTTCAATTCTTCAATGAAAGATTCTGTTTCACAGTTTTGTATAGGTGAACTGTCAATATATGCCACAAAAGGAATCACAAGGAAGACAAGGATTTTCTTAAAAACATGACCTAGGGCTGCAAAATAATTGGTTTTGGTTTTTTGGATTTTACTACATTGCCTTTCTCCATAATGCAGGTAAAATCTGATTGCTGCTACAGTGCTTGCAATAGAAAAATAACATATTTGATTGTCGATATTGAAGCTAGTCAAGTAAAACAGCACAACCATTTGAGCTGTGACCTGTTTATACACTGCTAAAAGCTTCCATCTAATGTACACAGTAGCCAGCATGTTAGTTGTTTTAATTATGAACTACAAGTAGAATACAAAACCAGAAGCCGACTTCACCATTGCAAAGAGCATTACATTTAGATGAGGGAAGAACAATTCTAGCAAATTGTTTCATGGATGACATTATCTGGTGGAAAAATTGAGGGAAGAGAGAAAAGTGAAATATACCCCAATTCTTATGCTTCAGTTCAATCCATTTCCAGTGGCCTACAACATTCTTCCTCTTCAATAAGAGTCCCATTTCCCACTTCTCTCAACTAGTGCTTTTATGCCTTTATTCGTTAACAAGAATGGGCACGAAAAATATTTCAGCCAACACTTGGCTTGTTTCTATTTAACTGCAGTGGCTGTAGAAGCCACAAGATGGCACATTGTTTGTTCCCTGATTCTTACAGTCTAAACAAAAGATTGCCTTAGGAATCAGGATGAACTACTGCAGCTTTATCAGCTCCGTTATCTTTTCAAATACACACATTCTCCTTTGGGTGGAACGTCTAATATTTTAATTAAAAAAAAAAAATATTAGAAAAATATAATTCAAGACCATCAATCCCACCTCCAGAAAGCATACACATTCCATAGCATTGAATTATTACTGTTTTCACCTAAAAGGCCACTGCTGTGTGTTCACAGACATATTTTCATTAGTGTAATCTGACTACAGTAAACAAAACAGATTTGTAAAACTATCTGAATGATCAAAACACTAGTACAACATACAAATCCCATTCAATATAGTATATCATTTGTTTCCAATCCTTCAGATTCTTTTATCAAACAGATTCACCACTCAGGCTATATTTAGGAATACTGCACACCTGCATCATTACTACAACATGTTATGCCCACCATGTTTCGTGAATACATTTTCTTCTCCATGAAAATTACCTGAAATATGACAAGAGATAGGAATAACTTTGTAGAAGCCATATATGAGGAAAGACAGTCATGTTCATTCTTGTTACCTCATTCACAATTCCTATTCAGCATTTGAGATGACCACAAATAATTGTATTTCATACAAGTTTTCAGGGTTTTACCCAGAGTTTTATGCTGTATTGGAATGAAATGGACATCTCGGAACCGGGGTGGAAACAGGACAGTGATCGCTTTTTACTTTAGTACATCTCTATAATCCCTTTTGCCATCCTTAGTATGAACTCCTCCTTCAGTATTTCTAGACACAAATTGTGGCATCATATAGCGGTTTGGTAACATGCTCGTTCCAGTTTCACACACTGAAAACTGTGTCCTGAAGAAGACAGATACAAGAAACCTGAGAGTAAATACCAGCTTCGCGTCTGCCATACTTCACACTAGATCAGGACATCCAGAAGGGCACTCTTTTAGACCAATAAGCATTGACTATATAACTCCGAATGTCTCTTCTGCGTGTTTTACAGGCTAATTTTACCTATAACACAAAAAAATATAATTATGAAATATATCTATGTATCCCTTTCAAGTGCACTAGTAAAGCAATACTCCAGCTCCCTTAATAAAAACTCTTTGGACTGCAATGTTTCTAGGTTTCAAATATTAAAGCTACATTTTATGTGGTGCTTATCTACCACAGTGACAGGATTCTAAAAGACTGTTGCCAATTCAATTCACAGCAGTCCCATCTACTGTTTACTGATGTTTCTAAGTGTGTGTAAAATTATATCATGTTTTCTTTCCAGTCTGGGAATATTTCTCTCTTTTTTTTTTTTTTATTTTATTAAACCTAGTAACATAAAAAGCTAAATTTCTCTTATAGAAATCAGACTGTAGTGATGTAATAAAGAAGAGCTTCATGAGATGAAATGCTGTTCTCCAGCCTGACCCCTTTTGATCTCATCAGCAGAACTCTGGCACCCAAAAAGGGCAGGGCACAGCTACAAGTTCTTAACTTTACTACAGTGTTTTCCTAAATTGGTTCTTAAAGTTTGCCAGCAACTTGTATGTGATGAAGTGGTATATGAATATAAGCATTTAGAAAATCGTCTGGTGCACACTGTTTATCAAATGTTTCACATCATTCTGAATGGTGCCAACCCAGGGCTCTTGTAATATTGACCTATGTGCAGTTAGTATAGAAGTAGTCTAGAAATATCTGTATGACTAACCCCCTCAGTACAGTCAATTAAGACCAGTTATTAAAGGAGTTGCAGTTTTTGCCTCCAGAAGACAACAGCTTTGTACGCATGAAACAAAAGAAACATGCTTTTATTGCCCCTCATTCTTTGCTTTTGAAAATTCCTACTTTAGCACTTCAAAAAAACAAAATCAGAAGGCAAGATGAAGACAATCACAGCAGGAGAAGACTCAGGGAGAAGATAAGGAAAACTGTATTTCTTCCCACAAGAGTTTGTTGTGGCCATAAAAGATTTATGCAGTAAAACAATTATAGATAGTAGTTCCATTTCCCTATCTAATTAGAGTAAAACTACATTAAGAAATTGAATACATTTTTCATTCCATTCAATTCTGTAATAAAAGACACTAGCACTCCACAAATTGTAATAGCTAGAAGAAAAGACCACCTACATCAGGCTGCTTTCAAATATAACTCATATGGAGCAGACTCAAACCAACATAATATTATTATACACAACTGGTAGCACAGCATGCTGAGTGCAACCAATTGCAAGCTATATGAAAATGCCTAATTCCCCTCTTCCATTAGGATTGGGCCCTGAAAATTTGTTATGGCATGCACTCAGTCTAAGTTGAGGCTAAATACATGGTACTCTCCATACTGACCACTCAGGGGAGCTAAAGACCAGGAATGTGAGCATAAAATACGAGATGTACACAGCATATGTGACCCTTATGTCAAAATTGCTGCTATCATGACAGCATCTGTGAAAGAAAAAAGTTGGGTTTACCAGTAAAAGGATTCAGGAGAAAACTTATTTAGTCCATGAAGACCTTCTCAGACTTCAAGGAACTTTAAACATTGGATTTTGAACATGCCCAGTGATAAAGGGCTATGGAGATAAGGTGAGAAGGACTCCAAACTCATTATGAAGCACAATTAAAAGCAGTCCCATGTGCCTGTCAACGAGATACTAATTTCTCAGAGGTAAAAAAAAAATACTACAGGAAGCAGACACCTAAAAACTTGTTTCCAGGCTGACCTTCTATCCATTAAAGCACATGGTTTTGCAGGTGAAATACCTGCTGAGGTTAGTGAGAGATTGTAGGAACTACTTGTGCTGTTTCAAGAGTCCCTGCTACTAATCCAAGTCCACAAGGCATGAGAAGCTGCAGAAAGTAACTGTCCCAATCTGAGTAAAGTAGACTGAACGCCACTGTGAGAAGACAATTCGATTCATCACTTTTTAACCAAGGTTCCCAAAGCAATAAATCCAATTTCTCTCTCTTCTAACCAAAGAGATTCTGTGATTTTGTGTATCACCTACCCAGGGTTTGGTGGTTTGGGTTTTAGGGGTTTGTTTAACTTTTTTTTAGCACTACTGAGGTGATCTTATCAGGGAACTATCATGAATCTAAGATCTTTGTCCTAAGTACCCAGAACCCACCTTATCAAATATGTTCCCCCAGCCTCTACCAGCATGTGCATTGTTTTAGTTTGTTGGGTTTTTTTTCAATTTCATCAGCCATTTTGTCTCACAGTCTTTTGAAATCCTTTTGCAGTTCATCAGCCAGACTGTTTTTGTTACCTAAACTTGCAATTTATCATTATCTAATAAATATAACTCTTTCCTCTTCATCCCAAACTCAAATTAGGCAATATAAAAACCCAACCTATTTTGTTCTTTTCCCCTCTTCCTAAAACTCAATTACCTACACTCAAAGTCAATAACAAGCTGCTACATATATCCTGCAAATCTTTTTGTACATATCGTAACGCGGAAATTCACATAGCATCATAAAGTTTGCCTTATTTAAATTGTAATGGAAAACCTACCTGTATTTTTCTACATTAAACATGATGATAGATATCACTATTTTAGATTTATGCAAAGTTACCTCCTTCAACAATGCTTGCCTCCACCTGCACAAACTAATGATGGAAATAAAAAAAAAAAAAAGATATTTGTTTTAATCAAAGTCATGTCCATTATGGAAAATTTAAACAGATTTCTGTTTCATTTCATTAAAATGTGGGAAGGAAATTTTGAAATATATCGTATCAAGAATTTGTTGATTTGGGGTTGTTCGTTTTCTTTTTTTTTTTTTTTTTTTTTTTTTTTTTTTTTTTTTTTTTAGAGAGGAGTTCAAGAATGGTAGGAAAAAAAGCTTTTTCCAGAGACTTTTTTGATTTTGCTGCTTAACACTGTCAAATGAGTACAAAGCAGTGCATTCTGTAAATGATCATTCTGAATATGAACAGCAAAAGAATTATTTAAACTAATCCTCTATTAGAGCCTGCACTGCATTTAATTTTAAAAAGAGAAGCTTCTGAAAAGAATGGAATTGTGAATGATTGTTATGACCCACTCACTATTATCATTCAAGCACTACTACCAGAGCTATAATATAATCCATTCCTCATTAAAAAAATGCTTTATACTCCTTTGCACAGTTAAGTTTTGTCTTCTGAAGTTTAAAAGGATTTTTGCTTGAAGGTTAACTTCAAACAAGATATCATTATATCCATGAATTATAACTGTCCATCTACAAGTAACAGCATTGACGAGAATAATTTGTTATAGTGCCATAATAGAAGAAACTAAGTTAACTATACAAATATTCTCAAAACAGACATAGTTATAAATATTCCAGTGCTGTATATAGAGATTATTATTGAAGTTCTCCTTGCACTGAAGTCAGCAGATAGACTTTGAACTTAACCAAGCTCTTATGGAGTCATAGTCAGCTACCATTTTTATTGTATTTTTACATGTTCCAAATACATCTTTATTTCATGAAGTTTAATGTGAGACTCCAAACTGTGATGATGAAATGTGATGAGAACTTGCACACTCTTGCGAATATTACAGTGACTGCCAACATTCTTCTTTCATAATTGCTATGTTTACAATAAATATTTTTATTTTCAATTTGCTTTTTATCAAATGTGGAAAAGAAAAAATATAATGCAGAGTGAATAATAGTTCATTTGTGATCTCTGAAATACAATACTTCAAAACATTCATTATATGCACTGTAAAATTAATATAATCATATTTATATTAAAAATTAGTTATTCCTTACTTCAGAATTCTCATCTGAGATCTTGCAAAGAAGACTCCATGATTTTAAGCAAAACCTACAAAATTATATTTGCTAACACTTCACAAGCATCAGTAAGAACTGACTTAGCCTTTTAAAGCACCAAATACTTGGCTGAGCTCTAGTAAAGATTCTGAAAACATATGTATAACAAGCTTCCAAACCATTAGTGCAAATGAGAAATGACATATGTATCTACATTAATCTCTTAGACACAACCACATGCAGTTGCCGATTATGTTCAATCATATTACTTACAACAGCCAAGGTGTTCCGTGACTGACACATTACCTGAAAACAATTCAATTTAGTTTTGTGCTTCTTCAGTAGATGCTCTTCCAAACTTTGTCTCCATTTAAAAATAGTAAGAAGAGATGGCCATTTCAGGTAGCTTGACTCTTGGGTTTTTCCTTTCTGCCCATCCAAAGAACACCTTTTTTGGTAATGTGGGTGCAAAACCTCATGAGATGCGGCTTTCACACTAGGTACACTTCCTCTGTGATTTATCAAGGTTGAGTTATTTACCACTAGATAGTTCATTTTTAACCCTAGTCTTCTGATAACTGTTTTCTCACTTTAAAAATACACAACTATAATAAAAACAAAAATTTGCCTTGCACATCTGCTTTCAAAGCCTCATGAAACAGTTTTCATTTTCTGTATGCAATAGTATGCTGCACCATAAATTGTACACCCATAAGTTTTGCTGTAATTTATGATATTTGATGCTATTAATTGTGCAATCTCAAACTGAGTTTGTCATGCACATGCCACAAAATTGTTTATCATTTTTATCTGAGCTATCTCAGAGCCTCAGAGAGAATCCTAATCTATTATTAACAACTGTTACATGAGACAGGCTATGTAGTAGCAGTTCTCTCTCATTTGTGTGTCCTATGATGTTCCTCTTCTATTGTACTAATGTTACTGTTCTCTATTTTATAATTGCCAAAAGCAGATCACAGCATCAGTGCACTCATGCACCATGAAAAACAACTCCATTGACACATAGTCAATATGTCCAATAAAGATGTAGTTGCCTTATGAAAAGCCTGTGGAAAAAAAAAAATTTAAAAAAAATAATAAAAGGCTTCCTGAATATAGTTTTCAGGGCCACATAATTAAATGCCAGAGGGTTATGAATTCTGCTGGATAAGCTGAACTGGTTCTTACTTTTTTTGTTGTTATTTTTTTAAAAATCAATCACGAAAGCCTGAGAGTATGTAAGGACACACGTATCTATCCATACCAAAACAGTAATAGGAAAATAATGCCTAAAGCAGAAACTATAGCTAGCAAAGCTGCAATTGTGAAAAAGCTGTCTGACCTTTCCCTCCCCCTCTGCATCCTCTTCAAACACACTGGAAATAGAAAGAATTGTCTGCAAATTTCGCAGCCTCTGCCTTAATTTTCTAGAAGCCAAGCTGACATATTTGTCATTAATCATGGAAGATGTTCCATTAATTAATGGAAGATGTTCCAACTACTACCATACAGTTGTCTTCATTGCAGGTAAGATTTGAGAAAAATTTTCTGTGAGTATTAACACTAAACAAAACCTCTTTTTCTCTGCCCCCACCTTTCTTTTTCTGGAGGCATAACTTAAAAGACTCAGCGGCCAAACTGGTGTGGTATTACTGAACTAGTCCAAATTATACCAGCTGTCTGCTGGTATTATTTCGTAACAAATTCAATAACTACTGGGACATTTCTGAGTAAGTCTGGACAACTCATACTGTTCCTGATAATTTTCAAGGGAACAGTAGGAAACTTGAAAAGAGAACATGTTATTGCTTCCACTGAAGGAAAGGCTGCAGCATTGTTACATTTTCAAACATCAAATAATCTACTTGGAAAAAAACTAGGGGTAAAACTACAAGGACAGCACGCATTCAGTACATTTAAAAATCAAATGAGGAAACAAGTTAAATTCCGCCATTCCTTGTACTTACTTCCTATCACTAGAAGTAGAGAATCACAAAGGAAATAAATTCAGCAGTACCACTAGGAAATATTTAAAGTATATGAATGAAGTACCAAAAGACAGAAGTTTCTGGATTTTATAATAGGAGACTGGTTTGGTTTTGGTTCGGGTTGTTTTGGGGGGTAGGTTGGAGGGGTGGGGAGAATGCACATCATAAATGGAACTGAGTTCCATTCAAGTCTGAGAGTTATTTGCTCTAGAGCAACATCGGTAACACCCTCCCACCAAACTGTTAGAAATGAAACTGCAAGAAAGCCAGAAAGATTCTACTTCATCCCTCAAAGCAAAGCACCATTTTCAGCTGTAAGCCCTCTGTTGCATTTAGACTGATAAAAAGAAACTGCGACTGTCAAGTAGCACAAACTGACATATCATTATTATCAAAAGGGAAGTAAAACAGTCCAAGGAAACACT
>VWZK01002253.1:0-255559 GCA_013396935.1 Baryphthengus martii
AAATAAAATAAAATAAAATAAAATAGAAATGCCATGGAAGATGCTGTGGAGGTGTACAGATGAAATATAACACACTGGAGCTTGACAGCAGCATACAAGCCCATGCCAATTTTCAAATGGACAGCAGAGCTTAAACAAAATTTATACTCAGTGGTATAAAAAGCCAGAATACTCTTGACCTTCTTGACCACCTGGGCACGCTGCTGGCTCATGTTCAGCCAGCTGCCAAGCAATATCCCCAGGTCCTTTCCAGCAGGACAGCCTTCCAGTCATTTGTCTCCAAGCCTGTAGCGTTGCATGGGGTTGTTGTGACCGAAGTGCAGGCCCCAGCACTTGGCCTTGTTGAACTTCATACCATTGGCCTCAGCACATTTATTCAGCCTGTCCTGAACCTCTGCATAGCCTTCCTACTCTCAAGCAGATCAACACTCCCGCCTAACTTGGTGTCATCTGCAAACTTGCTGAGGGTACCCTCATTCTGCTTGTCCAGGTCATGATAAAGCTATTAAATGGAACTGGCCTCAATACTGAGCCCTGGGGAACACCACTTGTGACTGGCTGTCAACTGGATTTAACTCTATTTACCACGACTCTCTGGGCTCAGCTAGTCAGACAGTTTTTTTATCCAGAGGAGTGTACACCCAATCAGTTTCTCCAGGAGAATGCTGTGGGAAACAGTGTTAAAAGCTTTGCTAAAGTCTAGGCAGGCAACATCCATAGTCTTTCCTGCATTCACTAAGTGGGTCCCCTTGTCATAGAAGATCAGGTTATTCAAGTAGGAGTTGCCTTTCATAAACCCACACTGACTGGACCTGATCATCTAGTTGTCCTGTACATGCCTTATGATGGCATTCAGGATGATCTGCTCCATAACCTTCCCCAGCACCAAGGTCATGTTGACAGGCCTGTAGTTCCCCAGATCCTCCTTCTGGTCCTTCTTGTAGATGGGTATCACATTTGCTAACCTCCAGTCAGCTGGCTCTTCCCCAATCCCCTTGGACTGCTTGTAAACAATTGAAAGTGGCTTAGTGAGCACTTCCACCGGCACCCTCCGTACCCATTGGGGGATCCTATTTGGCTCCATAGACTTGTGTGTGTCCAAGTGGTGTAGTTGTAGGTCACTGACCATTTCCTCCTGCATTATGGGGGCTTCACTGTCCCTGTCTTTCAGTTCAAGAGGCTGGGCACTTAAAGAACAACTGCCCTTACTATTGAAGACTAAGGCAAAAAAGGCATTCAGTACCTCAGCCTTTTCTACATCCTTGGTCACTATGTTATCCCCATCATGCACTAAAGGATGGAGCTTCTCTTTAGTCCTCCTTTTATTGTTAACACATCTATGGAAACATTTTTATTGTCTTCTATGGCAGTAGCCAGATCAAGTTCTAGTTAGGTTTTGGTACTTCTAATTTTCTCCCTGAGTAGTCTCACGACATCCTTGTAGTCCTCTTGAGTTGCCTGTCCCTTCTTCCAAAGGTCATAAACTCCTTTTTCCCCTGAGTTACAGCCAAAGCTCTCTATTCAGCCAGTCCGGTCTTCTCCCCCAACAGTTCATCTTACAGCACATGGGGACAGTGTGTTCTTGCACTTTTAAGACTTCCTTCTTGAAGAACGTCCAGTCTTCCTGGACTCCCTTCCCCTTCAGGAGTGCCTCCCAATCACTCTGTCAACCAGTCTCCATCACAAGCCAAAGTCTGCCCTCTGGAAATCCAAGGTAGCAGTTCTGCTGACACACCCCCACCCCCCTCCTTATTTCTCAATACTCAAAAGATCTATTAGTTCACAATCACTATTTGCAAGACAACCTCCAACCATCACATCATCCACAAGTTCTCTGTTCACAAACAACAGGTCTAGCAGGAAGCCTTGTCTCACTTAGCAACCATGCCAGGAAATTTTCTTCCACACACTTAATGAACCTCCTAGATTGTTTCCTCTCTGCTGTATTGTATTTCCCGCAGACATCTGGTAAGTTGAAGTCCTCCATGAGACCAGGACCTAGCAATTGTGAGAGTCCTTTCAGCTGCTTATAGAATATTTTGTCTATCTCTTCATCCTGGTTGGGTGTTCTATAACAGACTCCCACTGTCATATCTGTCTTGTTGGCTTTCCCCTTGGTTTTCAGCCATAAACACTCAACTCTGTCATCACCATCATTAAGCTCTATACAACCAAAACCCTCCCTAACATACAGGGCTATTCCACCACCTCTCCTTCCTTGCCTATTCCTCCTGAAGAGTTTATAGCCATCCAATGCAGTACTCCGGTTGTGCTTCATCACACCTGCAACACCTGAGTAAGGCGAGTGACACTCTATCTGAAGGACAGTTGCTGTCCATGCTCACACCCCCTCCCTCCCTGTCACTGGGGCTCACATCTAGGGCTCTGACCCCTCCTCACATTCCTGGCTCCAGCTGGCTGGGGTGCTGGAGCCCTCTCTGGTGGCTCTGCTTTCTATCTTACCAAAAGCACACCCGATAACTCACCCGTGACACAGCTTGGGTGGCAGTAGCACTCACTCTCAAGGGCTGGCATGTGGGGCTGTGCCCGACAGCCAGGTTCAAGGAATATCCCGTCCCTGAGCATGCACACAGCAAGCTGGGACACCGACAGGCAGTTCCCGAAGCACCCCTCCACTCATTCAAACTTCGGGCAACGAACGGAAAGTTCTTCCCCCGCCACTGGAAACTCCTTCACTTTGTAGTAAGCCTTCTTAGACATGCTTTTACTGTGTGTCAGCCTGCAGGCATAGTAGCTGCACTTGCTAGAATAGATGGATGCAGGAGAACGGTACAGAGACTGTTTACCCCTGAACTCAGCTAAAGGACATCCTCTCTGAAAGGCGACTCAAGAAAAAGAAGAAGAAAAGCCAAATCTTACCTGCCAGCAGAAATCCCCAGAGATGCTGCCTACCAGTTTTTGTAGGTAAGCTCCCTCTATCGCTTATGCATACCCATAATATGCACGTACAGGCACTGGTCCTGGCTTAGAAGCGGGAAGAATTGGAGGGGAAAACCACCTCCTAGAAATTACCCTGTCTAGGGATGGGACATCTTATACTGGAGGTAGAGAAAGGAAAAAGCATAAGGGTGGGGGAACTTGTTTTGTCTCTTGTTTTCCCTGAACACTTGGTATTCTTCTGCCCCCCATTCTCCTCCCTCACCTCCTCACTTTTTTCTTCCTTTCTCCCCTCCTATCAACTCCAGGACACTGGGCACACAGGCAAAGCAAAGACGCTGAGTGCCTTAGCTGGAAATCCTGAAGAGCATCTAAACCCTTCCGGGGCTATTTTTCTTTTTAAATTGCTGTAAGTTTGATGGGGCACGTGACAAAGCTTTGTGGAGAGGAAAAAAAAGAAATAATCCTGATCTTCTTAATTGCTCACTCCCAGGAAATGAAAGATTTCAAGGGGGAATGGATCAGAGAAGAAAAAAAAAAGGGGGGGAGGGGGAGGGCGAGCAGGAAAAGATAGGAGGTAGGGTGAACAGGTGTTTCACAAAACTTTCCCACCGAGACCCTAGCCCTTCCTAGTATGCCCAGCACACTCTGTTCCCCACAAGCTTCAGGGCACAGTCCACATCAACACGATAACAAAACGGAATGAAAAGACCCATTAAAGGAGAGGACAGAATTGTATGGGGGAGTCAGTCAAGTTATGTGCCACGATGAAAGGAAAACTTTGCAAACTGCATTCCCACCCTGTGTTTACTGAAACAGAATTTATTTGCAAGTGAGTGAAAAGGCGAAGAACGTGACTGCATCCCGCTGTAGTTCCTTAAGCTGAGAGAGGCTATAAATCTTGTATGGTGTGCTAACCTGCGAGCTTTAATTATACAAATAGAGAAGGTATTATAACTATAAATTCTTCTTTATTTTCCCTTCTTGCTCTCTCACACCCTTCTCGGTAGAGTATGTTCCCATGGCAGCTAAAACCTCACTGACACTCAAAACGGTGCCGTGCCAAACACAGCGCCTTGGAGCAGGCTCCTAGTTCCCTAGTTTTAATACAAATTATTATCCATTACTTCATTATATCTCCATTTTGGGTTCTTAATGCGGCTGGAATTTTATTCCACTGCACGTAATTCACATTTTGTACTTTAATGTGTCTTATATCCTTATTTGGCGGGTTTGGAAACTTGGAAATCTCTTTTCTCCTTTTCTAAGAGATATCAGCGTGCCTAATAGTCCACAGGAATTAGTGATTAGGAGAATTAGTGATTATGAGTTCTTTCAGCCTCTTTCAGAGAACAGCTTCCAGCCTGTTTCCTTCAATTATTAGGAAAAACGAGTTTACACAATACAGGATCTGTACTAGTTTTGCCTGACCTTTAATCTTCGTTGCTGACCTTGTCGCCTTCAATGATTTCTGACACAGACTCCTGTTATTCTACCATTGGTAGCCTTCATCACACTGTCCCTAAAAGTAGGCAAGGCTTATGTTCAGAATCACAAATTCTTTACATACATCCCTTTCACATGATCCTCCAAGACCTCATTATGCTACAAATCATATCGATGAACACCAGGACATGGTCCTCTACCCTTACAGTGGAATACCTAAAGAAGGGTTTTATCTAGTTTAAGATGAAGCAATGCTTTGAAAAATGAAGCCTGCAAGATGAAGTGCAATCTTCTCATCTTTCCTGGATTTTTGGTTCATTGTAAAAGCTCAGCTTCAGCTTTCTGTTAGGCTTTTACTGAAATTTCTTTATAGAGCTTTCTCTGGCTTCTTTATAGGTGTAGATAATATCTTAACTGAAACTTCATCAAAACCACCCTGATGGAGGTATTTTCCATTACGGAAAGTTTTCTTACACCTTCCAGAAGAGCATCTCCATTTCTTTATGAGCTAATTATAGCAGGTCCTCAGAAGCAGTAATATTTATGCCCTCTATGATACTTTTCCAAATGCTCAGAGTATATGAACACGAGATCCTCACTAAAACTCAGTGAGTTCATTTGGCAGAGAAAAAAGCCTCCTCTAGGCAGGAATTTATCCGTCTCTCGGGTCTCCCAGGCCATGGATATTGAATGGAAAGGCGAAGCAGTACATCACTTACTACAATTTCCTAATGAGAACCAAGACAGGGGAAAGAATCACTAACAAATCCAACATAGGATGTGATGCTTCTTGTGTGTCACTTTTCAGTGCCTCCCAGACCAGAGCACTTCCCAAGCACAACAACACAAAACTCATCAGCAGCTTGCTAGACAATCAATCAGACAAGAAAGATTTTGCTTTCCTATAGTCCTGGAAGAAAATGCTTACTTACATATAATTATTCTATAATTGAAACAAAGCCTTTAAAGCAGCTACAGGACAAAGAATCAGACTAAAGCTTGTGCCTCAAGACCTGTTTCTATTTTCTTCGTGTTCCTACTTCGTATCAGCTACAGGAAATTAGAAGTCAGACCACCTTCATTTCTAAAGCACAGGGTTAAATAAATTACATTTACAAAGTCTAGTCTAACTAGAGTGACTAGCTGTGACAAGAGCAATCCTGATTCATAGATGTATCAATATACTACCAACACAGCTGGTTTGTGGGTCAGTCTTTAAACTATCCAACAACAACAGATCTCTGAGGCATAGCTCCAGGGAACCACTTGCTTCTTCTTCGAGCATATTTCATGAACAAATGCTAGCCTTGTAAAATCTCAAACCCCACCATCGGCATTCAGAAGCATGAAACTTTTTCCTTTGCAAAGGAAGTTTGTGCAGAACTCAGGAAAAACTCAAAGACATCCAGATCTCTTGGAGACATCTGGAGAGAACACGAAGCTCAAGGCATCACGCCATTGTTGACTCTGGTAGTGCAGCTGCCAGAATAAAGGCAACTTAGAAAGCATGATGGTTTGGAAGCAGTTGTTTCTCTCAAAGAAACATCTCTGAGTACTTAAATTTTAGTACAATTTGACTTTTATAATTTATAGAAAAATTACTTCTGCTAGCTGTGATTCTCCAGTAAATGTGTAATTTGGAGTCAATGACAAGCAGATACAGTGAAGACATTTACAGTTACCTAACGAAGCAATTCACCTTCACTGCCTATATAATTTTAATTGCTTTAGCTATGCTACTCTATTGCTATGAATTCATTATTTCTCGACATTTTTATTTTTTTTCTTTTCATTGCCAGTCCTAAGAACATATTTGGTATGAACAGAGTAGGAAACCCATTGTCAGGACAAACCTTGCATAGCCATTGCACATCAAAGAACCAGAGACAAATAATACACCTTGGCTGTCAGAAGCACTCAGGGCCTGCCGCGAAAATTTCAGACTTGAGGATAGGACTTCCTTGCCTAACTGAGGACCTCCAGGTCTAGCCTCAAAGGAGACTTTTCTTACTAAAGAACGGCAAAAGCAATAGAAAGCTCTTCTGATTATGTTTGAGACCCAGATAACTTCTTATTAGGATATCCACAGGTCCTTCTGAGAAGTCTCATTAAGGTGCTCATCAATTTATTCTTGACATTCAGATTTTTTAGCCCCTTTCATGAGACTTCAGGAAGAATTCTAAAAACCAGCAGTTGCAGTAAATGCATTTACTGCATCCTGACCATAAAATAATATCACTTTTTCTATACATGTTCTCCATGCTAGGTGCTTGAGGTAACATGTAGGAAGGAGCATATTCAGTGGCTGCAGATTACCTTGAGAGCCTTTGCAGAAGGTAACTGATCAGTTAGAAGAGCTAGATCTTTCTTCCTGAAGGACTAGTAAAAACCCCCAAAATTATGGACCCAGACAGGTTTTGACCAGAATTTTGAAAAGAAGTAACAGGTATACAGCACCACGCTTTGCAAAGATCCTAGTGGGTCCTGTGAAACCCAGCTCTGAGGGAGTATAAGAAGAAGGATGAATGAGAGATTCAATGACATGACATATCTCTTCATGGCAGGAAACACTTGTACCCACTGGAGCTTTGGGAAGAATTTTAATTTAGAAGAAGGTAATAAGAGAAACTGGAATTTGTCCAGCCACTAGGGATTAATGCCATTAATCTTAATAAAATCCCATAGCACTTTCTGTAATGCAGATAAATTCTTTGAAGTAGGTTTAAATCCAAAGATTTTGGCTAGAAAAGTGGAAAGAGAAGGTGTAAAGAATTTAACAGAAGAGTTTATTACACAGAAGGTGTTGAACTTGTAGAGCATGATGCCTCTGGCAAACACAGCAATAAACAATTGCCATGTTCAAGGGACTGTGAAGGGAAATAATTTACCAGCAACAACAACAAAAGTCACTGTAAATGGAGCCATCATGCAGATCAAACAGGAACCTTCTGCTTTGTATTTCCTGGCTGCAGGATGTTGCAGCAACCTTTGATCTGTATCAGACTTCCAAACCATTACACCTATGTCTACCCCAGATTATTTAGTGATTATAACGACTGCTCTGATTTGGGTGTGACACAAGTCATCAAAACCTTAGGTAAAAGTTTAAACTTGCATGTTTTCTCTCATGGCTCACGAATTAATACAATGTTAGTATCACACCTCGGCTGTGAAGCTGTTCAGCAAAGTAGCTGGCTTTGACAGTTTCCATCTCAGCAGGCCAGGTTTTTGAGATCCCAATGTGGAGTGGTTAAAAATTTCCCTCGGACTGTGTGAGATGGCTGCCTCTGGGCTACAGACCCCATCAGTCAGGGCAGCACGCTGAAGTTACGCATCTGACTGGTGAAGTCGTTTGCTGTCCTGTTCCTATGTCAATCACTGACAATATCCAGGGAATTCACGGTGGCATGAGGGATAATGTAGATTTACATAGGATTTTTGGTGAGATGATTGAAAAAACATTAAAGAAAGCATTGCTAAACAGAGTGCCAGGAGCTCTCCCAGATTTCTATTTTTAGTGAAACATTGAAAGTGGTTTTAGGCAAGTGGATTTACCTGGGCAATTGAGAGTAATTTGAACACCTGGAAAATGCAACAGTTAATTCAGCTGCTACTGACTGTGCGTCATGGCCCCCTTTATGTTTTACCAGAACCCTGGGAGAGGTATGCTCATGTGTGGTCTCATTAGCTGATAGCTTCTGCTGGGTGTTTTATTCCTCATATCTTCCCATGGGAACCTCTTGCTGTTTCAAGAGCTCCAGAGAGTTTGGTGATTTTCAAAGACAAGTGCATTCTTTATCTTGGTAGCTCTTACTCTTTGTGACAAGGAGCATTGAAGGAAAAGAGTCTTTCCTCACTCCTTCAGTTGTATATTTCTCTGTGGGCAGCTGTAAATCTCTGTATCAAGTAGTTCCATCATATATGGACTTACGATGTGTTTGGGACGGACCAGCTGCAGGCTTATGAGCAGTTTCCTGGGAATAGGTATAACCATATTTTACTTTTCTACTGGCAACAACCCCAACTAATATCTTCCTAATCACTGCCTGGTGCAAATTTCCTTACCTTTTTTTTTTGCCATTCAGAATTGAAGACAGAGGACAAATAAACCGGTAGGACTTCAAAACTGACAGCCAGATACACAGTTGATGATTTTCCATATTTTGAAATCTGTTTGTCTTTAACTTATACGAAAGACGCACAGTTGATCCAGGTAATCTGTATGCAGCCACTTCAAATGGAGTTGGCTGAAGAGCTCTCCAGATCTTTGATGAAAGTAGGTAACAAAACTGAAAAAAACAGGGAACATTTTTGACAGCTGTAAGATACTTTTTTTGAAACTACAAACGGTGAGCAAAGAAAGTAGCTAAATGTCAATCTTACCCACGTAATGGACTAGAAGAATCTTTCACCGAAGAATGACAGTATACTTACCAATATAATTGCAAGAAAATTGATTTCACTTGCTGATGTCCCACTTTAACAGATTACCTCAGTGATTAATAAGGAAAACACTGTTAAGGCAACACATTTCATTTTCTCTGGAAGTATTAGTCACGCTGCATTACTACGGTTGAGTAGTGCCATGTAACACAGACCACGTTCAATCAGTATGGCCCATATTAACCGGATTGAAAAGTACACAGATGATGGATGTTGAAATATTGGTCATCATTAAAGAAGGATGTTTATAACGAGGCCTTCCACAGATTCGTTGAGTCACACGACATTTAACGTGGGATTTATTAATGATCTGAAATAAAGTGCAGAATTCTGCCAGTAAAAGTTGCAGGTAATCCGACACTAATAAACATGAGCATAGGTCACAAACACATACCAAGCAGGGCTGGCAGATAAAATGGTAGTTCAATATATACCAGCTATACCGGACTTGAATCAGATTTTGAAAAGGCTACAGGTCATCTGGAGTGTGGCACTTAAACTAAAAGCTGGGCATTGAAAGCAAATTTGTTCAATAAAGGAAAAAGAAACACCGCAAACAGGATACCACAGAATTATATTTATGTTGTACATTTGTCTTCACATTGCAACATCCACATTGTTCATTTTGTGACAAGTATTTCTAATAATTTTGAATACATATTTACTGTATAATACATTTTACCAAGAGGCACTTCCAGTAATTCTGGCAAAAAGGAGCTTCATTATAGTGTCTAACTTACAAAACAGTAAAAATAAATAATGTTTCTCTAAAAGATTTTTTCCTGTACAGAATCTATTTTGTACAAAACATTTATCAGCCATTAACTAAATCACTTAACAAATACTTGTGAAGAGAATATATTAAGTATTGCTACATGTATCGAGTGCAAGATACTAGTGAAAGGAAAAGAATTATTCTGTTTATGAAAATCACCTAAAAATACAAGGCCTTGTTCCTGAAGTGTTTAGAAAGGAGAAGCTTGGTTACAACAATATTGACAATATATAAATATAAATTAAGGTATGTAGTACTTAGTGAAAAGAACACTGTGTTAAAAACTGGCGTGTACAAATCCTAAACAAGATGGCACTTTTCTGCATTGCCACTTTGGCTGGCAGTTATTTTTTAAAATATTGCTTCAAAAGAATTGTAAAGGTACACAAAACCCTTTTCAAACAGAGCCATATAAAATTACATTCCCCCCTCCACACATTTTCAACTTTTGAAGTGAATAAAATCAAGGAGGGATTAATTCCGGAGTACATGGGTGATTTGTGGAAATTTGCTACTAGAGCTGAGTCTGACTGAGCATCATAAAATAATTCTGTCTGAGGCACAGTGCCCCAAGGTCCCAGGCCATAAGTCAAACCTCACAAGATCGGATGTAAGGTGAGAAAATTCCTCAGTGTTTTCTGAATTAAAAAAAAATGAAATACCTTTGATTGGCCTTTTGTGAATTTGAAAACAGAAAATTTGTATGACTTGGTCCCAAAATCTGGCCGGGGGTCAAGTGCTTCAGTTGTATCAAGACACCCAAAATTCTCATTCAGAAAGGGTTTTGGCCTTGCTGGATTACTTTTTTTGATTACTTTCACCAAAATGGGATTTAAAAATTTTTTTTTTTAAATCACACTTTGTATGTGATAAGACATACTTGCATATTATTACTCAGCTAAACTGCATTGGAAAACAATTATTTTTGAAAGACACTACTTCCACAACTGGAGGCAAAGGATATAAAATGTGTTTCTGTTGGAATATGTCCTAGACATTTTTCTATCAAAAGCACTAAAAAGAAAAAAAAACTGCCACCCATCAGTGAAAATGTTACTGTTAAACAAATATAACCTACAGTATGAATCACATCTTTTTAAAAAGTGAACTTAAATTACTTTCCATCATGCAAACATCTTATATCAATTACTCAAGAAAAGTAGACTTAACTTTAGAAAAGTAATGACCAAATATATGCTGACATGGTTGAAATATTAAAAATATCATCACCACCACACAGCAGTTATTACTGCTCTCTTTGATCTTTTAGGATATCATCTGCAGTACTGTATTAAGGTTTGCAAACATCTGTAAATGAAAATTTTGCAATCAAATACAGATTTTAATCATGTATCAGAATCAGGGAAGAATTCTGAAAAGGAAAGACAGCTTTAACAGACGACGGGGCTTTCGACGTAAAGTAGTATGTACACACATGGCAAACCCCGAACTGTTTGCTCTCTGATCAGGTCACAGACCGTTTTTGTTTGTTTTTTTTTTTGTTTTGTTTTTTTTTGTTTGTTTGTTTGTTTTCCTTTTTATGACAGCATGGGGGCAAAATAACCAGAGTCAGAGGATATAAAAAACTAACCAACCAACAACAAAAGTCCCCCAGACTCAATCTCTCTTAAATAAATATTTAAAAGCCAAGAGCAATTGCTAATTCACACTAATTGTTTGTGTTTGCTGTGGTAAAGGAAGACGGCATCAAAAACCAGAGCATCTAAGCCCACTGCCTTGGGGCTATTGCTGTGAGCAAACCACAGCGAGGTGGGTATAGAGTTGGATGACATTACTCTAAGGTATTTCTCCAGCTACTTTGACAGCAGCCCTCTGAAATTCAGGGCATTTGCTCTTTACCTCCCACAAGTTCCCCACGACATGCCATGTCATGCTGCCCAGGACTCCACACCATTTGCAGGCCAACGGTGCAAGCGTGGTTTGCTTTGCAGGCTCAAGGAAAAACAAGCTAACACACGTCGCCCTCGCTGAGGTCACAGCATGCTCTGTGTTTTGCTTATTCGATTTGATTTCTATGATTTCTGAATCATGACAAGAGAATGCAATCATAAAAGGATACATGGTCTGCAGCTGCGACCAAGTCCTTTATACCTGGTCGTATGCTTCCCCACAGACAGAAAACAGAAATATTGGAGCTTCCCCATCTAATTCACAGCTGGGATACATCACTTTCCAGATTTCAGTGGTGCTCCGTGGTGCACACTGATCCCATATGCCACCCATGTCAGAACAGGTCTCATCTGTTGCCTCATTTCCACACCTCTGACATACTGCAAGCATGGCTTTGGAAGTAAGAAACAACTGGCACGTACTAGCCACCTGAAAAGCTCAACCAAAATAAATATTATCTTTTTTTTTTTTCCCCATCCTCTAGCACCAAGCAAAGTTTTCATTAATGAGGGAGCCTTAAGTTACTTCGGTCAAAATTTTTTCTTGGTTTACTACATCCTTCAGCTCGTCAGACCATGGCCAAGGCCAGCTGTTTTTACCTGATCTCATCACCTTCCAAAATAAATAGTTTTACATGTCCATGCACTCCAGGAAATTTTTGCATACAAATCAAGTGACGTTGGCAAGCTTTCAAATGGCACAATGCTTATTGTTGTTTCAGTTTTATCAAAGAAGAAGAGTTACCTAGTTTGAGCTTTTGCCCCCTTTTGTCGTTGGGAAAATGGCCTCTCCAGAAATATACCCACACTTTTCTGCCCACAAGCTCCTGAGAAGCTTGTACTGTCCTAAGATTTCAGGCCGAGTGCTCACGTGAGTGACATCTGGATCCTACTGAGGAGGCGTGATGTATTTTTCATTAAGAGAACACCTGCCTGCCAGGAAAATCCCACTAATGGCCTCTGAATAAATCATAATTAGGATGTAAATGGAGGATAACTCTCACACTGCTCCCTCCAACACTGGGATTCAATAACTACCACAGCAGGGGCTAATGCCCTGCTTTGATTTACCTCCAGAGGAATGTTGTTTTGCTAAATGAAAGTGATGAAATTCAAAGAAAGATTTATCATACTAAGTTGCTCTCAAAAGTACTGGTGCTATTTTGCTCTAATTCAAAGTTTGCCTCTAATGATCAGTATTTTTTGGGTAGCTCTTCCAATGATTGCTTAAGACAGCTGTCACTTATTTCAATTATTCCCCCATCTGTTCGAAAACACTTAACATGCATTTCCTTCAGGCAGCCTGCACACTCTTACTTGTTGATTCACCTACAAATATGAAAAAAAAAATTATTCCTCTAGTTAGTGGAAAAAATTATCTTCACTTTAATGCTGCCACCATTTTGAATAACGGTGCAACATCAAACCATAATTAAAATCACAGAAACTCTATGGTATGATTTTGCAAGCGAAGGAAAATTCAGTGTGTTGCATTAAGTCTGTCCCATACCGAACTACAATTTCCTCTTCTCTCTCCTATCAATTGCCAGTTTGACTTTCTCCCTGGATGCCTACAACCCCAGCAGCTTGACCACCAATTACACCAGCACTTGCTGCCAGTTGAGGAATACTGGTTTCAGGTCAATGTCCAGAGCTGAGACTGGAAAGAACAAACAACGCTCTGCACTTGCCTCCCAGCACTGGTGCCTGCAGCAGACCTGGGAGAGCCATACTGTCTGCTCTGGGCATGCGCCTCCATCTAATCTTCCGACCACGAGGCCGTAGAATGCTCAAGACATTCTCATACTCAGGACTAAATTGAAACCTTTCTTCCTTAAACATATAATGCTGGAACATCCCAACCATAACAGTATTTGCAAAAGTAATAGCAAATATTATACGTTTTTATGAATGACAGCTTTTGCAACAGTCAAATGCCCCTTCTTAAAGAGAAAAAAAAAAGCCACAGACTGTCACTGATGTTCTCCTAACCTATTGAGAACTGTGTATTAGATGGGTCAGCTCTAGAATGAACCACAGCACACCTGTGCTGTCTCACCCACACTTGAATCAGTTGGTGCATTTCCCTGGGGTATTTGCTGGGCAAGAACTTTGTGCCTTGTCTGGAACGCAGCTGTGGGCACAACTGGGTCTTCTGGACTGCCCAGGCTCCTGCTGACCGGCACATTTGGCTGTGCCTATGGAAAGTCACTGAGAGGGTGAACTCAAACCTGCAACCATCTTCATCAACAGCAAAGCCCTTACCATCACCAGCACAGGATCATACCACACAGACCAAGCAGGATGTGCGAGATATTAATTAATGAAACTTTACTTCGTTGACACCTGGGACCAACCACAAATCTTTTGCTGCATTATACCTACGGCAAAATTTTCAAAACTGCCTAAGGTTCATTTTGAAGACTGATAAAATTCTCTAAAATCCCAAGTCCCCCTTCAAAGCAAGTGGGGCTCAGACTGGTGGGTATCCAAATGGAAAGCTACCCCACACCTATCCAGCTCACAGCCCAGCAGCATGGGCACGGCACTGAATGAGAATGTGCCCAGACTGGGGCACAGGCTGGGCAGTCCTCATGGGCTGTACCAATGACTGATACTCAGTTTGGAAAGATCCTTGCTTCTCCACACTCCCTTCTACTTTCTGGGGCATTTCTGAAGGGAGAAAGAAAGACAAGACTAAAATTTCAGAAATAATTTTGTATCTAAAAAGCAGACAAATTTAGGAGAACCTTCTAAAGAAAACAAATGAACTTAATGTCCAACATGAAAAGCATAAAAAGGGAGCTGGGTACAGAATTGCTTAGTTGTCAGATAGTACTTCTAGAAGCACCTATCTGAACCTTTACAGACTTAACCTTCTCCAAAATTCAGAAGACCATCAGGATCTTAAAAGGTTCTAACAGTAGCAGACTAAAAAAGTCCCAAATGCATCCACTTGAAAAGTCCTGAGCAAACATGATCTTGGATTTTAACTTGATGATGATGCAGAGACATTTACATGATGTCAGTGTAAAAACTGATGAACAACTCTCCTTGTTCATCTGCCCTGGGAACCATTTGTGCCCTATTGTGACCACCATTTGCTACAAAATCCAGCACCCTGCACTAGGCCATAGGGGAGGCCATGGGTGACACACAGCCATTCCCCCAGCTCTCTGTAAAGGATTTCACTCACAGAGGAAGGGAGTTCAAAATGCTGCCAAAAGCAAAGCAGAATCCCTTTTTTTAAAGTAGATTCTTGCAACTCCCTTCTGATGCATGGCTTGCAACATCACATGAAACACCATCTTTCTCCTGAACAAGGCAGATGAATTACAGAGATGAGTGTCAACACACTCTGTACACTAGTTCACAGCAAATCAAGATATGACAGGTTCTCTCAATAATTAGAGCATAAATAGGAAACTACCGCCCTTTGAACATGGTAGAAATTATTACTTCTAGACACAGGTGTTTTTGGATTCTTGGAAACTAAAGTCTCAGACTCCTCCTAAAAGAAAAACCACAGTTTGGGGCTTTCATAATCTCTGCGTGTTCCTTCTGCTACATAAGCATAATGAGAGAAGTTGTATTCCACAGTAAATAGCATGTGACTATCAAGGAAACTGGGAATATGGGGACAAAAGGGTTTATATGCGATTGCCATGTGACAGGCAAAGTGCTTTTCTTGCTGCACTGGGAACTGCAAGCTTCTAGAACAGAATCAGTCACCAAATGACATTACGGTTGAGAAAACAAAAGATCTAATCAAAAATAACAGTCAAATCTTTCTCTTCCTGTTTTTAAACAATGTAAAACTAAAATACATATTTTCTTACTGCAAGACACTGATTAAATGGGGTTTGCTTTCTCCAGTTAATCTAACAAACCTCTTTGCATACTGTATATACAAGAAACCCACATAAACATTGCAAACATCTCACCTGAGATCTGAGCACTTTGCTAACAGAATACAGTTTTTTTCCTTTTCTGTCTTCATTTTTTTTCCCCCCAAAAATATTGCACAGGCTGTAGTTTATTTGCAACACCAAAAGACTGCATCAAGTGGAAAACCATCAAAGTCTAGCCTCCAAAAGCTTGCTGCAACTGCAGGTCAAGAATTTTGCCTCCTATGGACTAGAAACTGTTATAAAGACCCTTAAAAAATTACCTGCTTCTTTATCTACTAAAAAAACCCAAAGTAAAAAAAATGGTATTCACAAGTTCAATATAAAAATCTCTCTGGTATTTTCTTTTGTGTTACATTTAAGCCAACCTGGGAAGTTTCCTGATCATTTTATGCCAGAAATAAACCACAAAGACTAAAACTCAAATTCATAAGGAGTGAACGCCTGCATAAATTGGATGCTATTGGTAATGGTTTGGAGTGCAAAAAAAAAGGTCACCTCTCACTAGGTATAACCACTCCCAGCTGCTTTAGCTTCTTCACTGGTGTTCCTTCCAATCCCTTCACTGTAGAAGACCTGAGCTAGTCAAACTGTACCCACAAACAGACTTGTGTAGCAATGCAGTAACAAGTTGTGACACCTGCACTGGCAATATACAGATAAATCTTAACAAATTAGAAGCTGACGTTGATTTTACCTAGTGGCCACCAAATACAATGACTAGGAAAAATATGGTAATTCCATTTCAGCACATTTTTAGAATAATTTTTCTTAGTTCAGCCCTGTGTGTGTCTGCTTAGATGAGTAAGTGGGACTCTACTTGCAGGACTTCACCTCATTTTCAAATGCCTCTCTGCAATTTGACAAACTGGGCACCCACAAACACTTTCTGCAGCAACTTCTTTCTTTCTTCTCCTAGCAAAAACAGTATGAAAATCAATATAAAAAAAATCGAGTCGCAGGGATCATACACTGAAAATGGAGAAAAAAAAATGCTTGGAGATATGACATTTTAAAGCATCTCTGTAAGTTTAATTTTTAAAGGTTAGAATGAGGCATATTAAATTTTTCTCATATGATAAGGTATGTATATCATTTGCACACGAACACCCCCCCCGCCCCCAAATGATTAATCAAAGTGTGAAGAGGTGTGAAAATAATGCAAGGTGGAATTGGTGGAGACTTGCTGAGATCTTGGAGAAATCTTTTTTTTTTTTTTTCTTTTTAATGAATTCAGTTATATCCTTCCCCTTTAAAATAACTGCAATTTGTATCTTTGATTTTCTGATTTCACTGAAAAACACCTACTAAATATTTCTGCCAATAAGAGCATTTAGAACCATGCTCAAGAGTCACTCTGTCAAAAGGCAAATGCCTTCTCCACTAGTAACATTAGGATAGGATGGTATTGGGCAAAGGCAACTTGCAAGGAACCAAAATCCCATTTTTCAGCAAAAGTTCACTCTAACAGAAATGCAAGGCAAAAAGAAACTCTGAAGTGTTATATAACGTACACAGCTGATTGGCTTTTATAGAGAATGTTTACTGATATTTTTGGGGCAGTCTCAATAAGATCATGAAATATGGTGGATGTGTAACAACAGAAAAAAGTGATGGATGCAATTTCAGAAATTTAACATAGAAAGGACTTCTACAAACTCTTCCTTTCACAAGCATTCTTACACAAGCCATCCTCTTCTTGGCAAGGGGCTGCAGAATCAAAATATAAAAAGCATATACGGTCAAATGATTATTGAGAGATACTGAGTTTTTTTTAATATAAATATTTTTGTGGGGACAAAACTCTAAATCGTGTGGTACTGGTTGGTGCTGCCAGTCCCAAAGAGCATTAATATTAATATTTTAAAGCCTTGTAGACCACTGGCTTCCCAGAAGGGTCTATACAAATTACTCAAGACTTTATTTGTCGGGCTTGGAAATGGCTACACTGTATAAAAATGTTTTTGTATTTATTTTTTAAAAAATTAGCTTTACAAAAAACTTTTCCCTTTTTTTCTTTTCTTTTTTTTTTTTTTTTCTTAAAGATATTATTATCTACAGGAACTCATAAAAATTTTTCCATATTTACATCTAGATAGCTAATCATTGACAAATATAATATTGTGAAATAAAATATTGAAAGTGAATATCCAACCTTTTAAATAGACATTTGGCTCACAGCATAAACAACAAAGAAAACAAACAGAACAAAAAAAAAGATCTCTTCTTACAGGTCTGATCTTTTCCTTTCTCTTACAAAAAAAAAAAAAGAAAAAAGAAGCATATTGGTGGGATCAAACATGCTGCTTCTAAGCAGAACGCCAGCAACAAACTCCTCCCATCCAGCACCTCACACCGAAAACCCAAGTTTCTGAAGCTCATGTGAGTGGTTGCTGAGACATACAACTGTTCGGCTGACGCGGGACTGGCACCTGTCCCTCACACTACTCCTAATGCATCGTTCGCCTTTTATTCTGAGGAAGGGCATGGCCCCCACACTCCCTTTCTTCTGCTCTCAAGAGATGTGGTTTAGCTTTGTTCTCAAATGATGTGTTTGGCCACTGATGCACGGAGGCATAAGGTTAGGGTAGGCAGATGACGGTGTGTCTCTTGTTTCTGAGTACGTACACACATTTGCTCTCTCCTGCCCAACACACACACACACACCACCTCACGCAGCCATTCACACACTCAGACGTATACAGAAGGCCAAGTCCTCTCAAGGGGAACGCAGCAGCGTGCTACACAGTCCCTCGTAACCTCCTTAGGAAAGTCAATTTCCTAGCACATGCCTTTTGTCAGCAGTCTGGGAAATGCTGAGGAGAAGGAGGAGGAAGAAGAGGAGGAGGCCACACAGCCGGATGGGGCCAGGCAAGCAGCCTAGACCACTGCGGCCCCTTGCTGAAAGGCTGCTGCCCGCAGACTGGAACTTGGAGAGCTATGGGGAACACAGAGCTCCTCAAAATGGTCTCTGGTTCCCTTGTGGGCACAACTTCTTTAAAATTCAGGCCTTCTGTTCGTTGTTGTGTATTGGGACGTGTGCTACATCTAGCGTAATAAGAACTCAAACTATGCTACATTACATTACATCCACTCACACTCTCAAGCACCTCCTCACACACACATATATGTTGGCAGGATATATCAGCATTCATATAAAGCTTTGGAACTTTTATCCCTCAGCATTAAGAGCAAAAGCTACTTAACAGGTACCTTACTGTTAACTGCAAATGTGCTTTAGAAGCAGCATTTCTTTAGATAACTTTCATCTGTAAATATCACAGTGACCATAATATATCATTAAATGTATTTTGCTGAAGTGCGCAGCCAATAACCCTGGCTATATATATATATATATATTTATATAATTCCACCCACCCCCAAATCTCTTTAAAGAAAGTCTGAAAAGCCGGTGTTGCAGTGTGAAAGCTTCCTTGAGCATAGGAGTTTAAACAATGTACCTCACCATAAAAAGGAAAGAGAAACAAATGAAACAGCTGTAGGCGCATTATCCCATACTTCTACAGTGTTGTGTCTAAATGCTGTGCTGGCTTGAGAAAGAGTCTGTGCACAAGTCAATCTGTCTTAAAATACTGCTGTAAATATTGTCATTGGTTTGGTTCTACAGTTGTGTTCTCCTCATCTTGCCTCTTGGGCTTCCCTTTCTCCTCCTCCTCTTCCCTGATGGCCTGGATTTGTTCTGAAGATTGGTGCAGCGAGGATTGCTCCGCGCCTTGCTTCTCTGTCCCGGCTAGCCTCTCCTCATCCTCAATTACTTTCTTCCACATTTTATGGTTCTGAAGCAGGTGCTGAGTGATCTGACAGTAGATTTTTCTCCTCTTGAACTTCTTCTTTCCTGTAAAAAAAAGGTGTGACTTTAATACACTGTTTTCTGCGAGAGAAGATGGAAAATGGACTGAAAGTGTAGGAAGCAGACAGGGTGTACTATAACACATAGGAACAGCACCAACAGATTTTTAAACCCACAAACTTAAATGGTCTTAAAATTCAGAAAGCCATGCCTCTCCAGACCTCTGGGAAAGCAAACCGGCTTCTTGTATAGTTTGAGCCCCAGCTTCATCCTATCATATGCTGCATACTGTCCCTGACTATGCAGCTCACAGAGACATCTAGTGCTTGAATGATTATGCACAAAGCATGTTGCTGAGCTGTTTCTGCTCATTTCTTTTTGTATCAAATACTTGAAGACTCTGCTCAACCTACACCATAACGCACACATTAAATTCTGTGCCCCACCTCGCCTCCAATGGATCCCTCCTGCCTGCCCCGAGAAAAAGACCCCTTATTTTGTTTTCTTCCACATTTTACCTCTGATCTGAGCTGTAGAAGGATAATGAATTAGCAAGCATTAGTAATCAAAGGAGGGAACCCATTCTCATATTCCCTTTTCCAAGTCAGATATTTACCACTCCACCATCGCAGTGGAGATGACTGTAAGGCCTTTACACAACATTGCTTGGGCAACAGAGTCTAACCATCGAAGTAGCTGTCATGTAGCCAAATACAAATGGAGCTTGCTTGTCTTTGGTTTTGAAGTATCAATCCCCTGCTGTTAACCTATAAAATGTTTCTGCCACTGGTAGTTTTCAAGGCTCCTGACACAGCTGCACTACAAGTGTTTTCAGTCTGAAGTGTGGGCTTTTTCTGTGTCAATATAGTCTGTCCAACACAGACTGTTAACTCCTTAACAGTACAACGCTTGAAATTTTTCCCTGATCATTAACAATGGCAATGGCAGTCACAGAACTGAAATAATAACCCCTCCAAAGACAACTGCTGATTTCTTTTTTAAAGAAGGTGACGTAGGGGAATGTTTTGTACCAAATAAATTTGCGTGGATTAGTATTTGCAGGTTGCCTGAAGTATGTCTGTGTCAGGATCCAAAACATTTAGCCCTTGAAGCTTTTGAACTGGAAACAAAGAGCTTTTCACTGAGTACAGACCAAATCCAACTCAATCCTTCATTAGAAAGCCCTTGGTTCCCTGTAGGAAACCTTCAGGTTTAGCACTAATAAGAAGTCCCTACCCTGCCAATGCCGCAGCAGGGCATTCTCCCCTGGGTTTCCCGGGTGACCCCACATCTTGCTGCTCTCTGCAGACACCAGAGAGGACTTGCGGTGGTTTTAAAGTTTGTTTGAATCACTAAAGACTGAGACCGTTTAATTCTTATACTTGGTCAGATCTTAAGGGGAATTACATGCTGCTGTATAACAACAAAAAATGATTTTAAGCCACCTTAAAGTTTTATAACTCTTAAATTTACGTCAACTGCTTTAGTGAATTATTAAGACCTAGGTGGAGTGTTTTCTGCTGCAATTATATTTCCACCTGCCTAAAAGACATTTCCATCAAGGAAAAGATCTTCACCAGCATCTACACAACTCAGTATCTATGCATCTGACATCTCAACCTTCTATTTTGTTTCACTGAGAAAGTTTAGAACATCCAAAATTTGTTGATCATAGGTATAAATTCCTAAGGACCTGTAAGACCCCTATATGGACACTAAAGACGCCGTAGATTCCTGATTCAGATCCACGCAGTCATAGAGATTTTAGGGAATCAGAAGAAAACAGTTTGTAACATATTGCTACGATCGAGAAGATGAACACCCAACATTTAGTTAGAAGGAATTAGGAAGAATTTATTTAGGTATTTCAAAACTTCCAAGACATTTAAATTTAAGATTGTGACAAAGATAAAAAGCCTAAAAGCACCAGATTGAATAGTGATGTACTGTCATGGAGCAGAATGTGAAAAAGAAGACAACTAAAAAATGGTCTGGTTTCAATGTGACAAGAGTTAATAATGGTCAATGCTTTTAACCTGAAAGCAGTACTGATGGACTTGACTAGCAGAGATAGAGAAGATAAGTGAATAGAGAAATGACGTGAAAGGAAATTAAGGATTTCAGTTAGGTTAGACATCCCAATGGATAAAGGAGAACATCCCTCATCTTTCTTTTTTAATACAGTAATATCAGTTTCATGACTTGGGATCTACGTTGGTTTTCAATTGCATGCATTTTCCCCTGGAAGGCAATTCCATAAATGCCAGTCTGCCACAGAAACATGTACCTCTGCCTGCTATTACTGAGCTGATAGATCATAAAGTGCTAAAATAAACCTCTGTGCGCTATATTTTTTAATCTTTGCTGTTCTCAGCAACATTTCCTGTGCATGCGAACCTGCTAAACTTAAAATACGTGCAAATGCGTGCGTGGAAACGGCAGCAATGATTTCTTAAATACAAATCATATACTACATGATCTTACTAGAGATAAGCAGTCAGCTCTGCACATTAAGAGACACAGATTTTAGCTCCACATCCTTATGCAACTTATTGCACTCATCAAATCTTTCTGCTACTGAGCTTCCTCAACAGAAAGTAGGGATGATAATCAGGAGGGCATGAAAGTGTGTGAGAAAGAACAGAAAAAAAGTGAGGCTGTGAAGACAAAAAGCTATCTACCAGTATTTCACTAGTGCACTTCAGGTTCGTGCTTTCTGGAAGTATTAGATATAGCAGGAGGAGAGAAAGATGACCTGGAGAAAGGAAACTGAATAACAAAAGTAGGAAATTCAGAGCGAGGAGAAATATGAAAAAGAGGAAAAGGTAGCGCATGCAGAAATAAACTGGTAATAGAAACAGGCCTATAGCTGTAGCCTTTTCTCTTAAAAATCACTTCTGGGAAGTCCTGAGGTCTCCTTTCAAGATAGAAAGTTTTCCTCTCAGTATGACAAATGTCAGCACTGTTGCTCTTCTGGAGGAGAGGCAGGAGACTATCAACTTTAGTTACTGATCATAGAATTATAGAATGGTTTGGATTGGAAGGACCTCCAAAGGTCATCTAGTCCAATCCCTCTGCAGTGTGCAGGGACATCCTCAGCTAGATCAGGTTGCTCAGAGCCTTGTTGAGCCTCATCTTGAGTATCTCCAAGGATGGGACCTCAACTACCTTCCTGGGCAACCTGTTCCAGTGTTTCCCTACCCTCATGGTAAAGAACTTGCTCCTAATGCCCAATCTAGATCTGTCCTTTTCTAGTTTAAAACCACTACCCCTCGTCCTGTCACTCCAGGCCTTTGTNACTCCCAAGTCCTTTTCCACAGGGCTGCTTTCTATCACCTCATCCTCCAGCCTGTATTGATGATGAGGACTGTTTTGACCACATGCAGGACCCTGCACTTGGTCTTGTTGAACCTCATGAGGTTCACCTGGGCCCACTTCTCCAGCTTGTCCAAGTCGTTCTGAATGACATCCCATCCCTCTGGCATATGGACAGCACCACTCAGCCAGAAGGGCCAAGTGAAGCAAGCAGCTTCCAGCACATAACACCTCAGTGCTCAGTGCCGGTTCTCTCTCCACTCTTCTCCACACCTTGAAGTATTACCTTGAAGAGATTTCCATTAAAATACTTCCATTGCTAAAGACTCTTTTACTACATCAGCATCTCAGAGCCTCACTCGATTATTCCTGTACATCATGCTAAGTCATGGAAATGATGAGTGCTTTTCCCACTCATTCTTTCTTCAACTGAAATTGTTGCAGTCTACTAACATCAGTGCTGAAATAGTCATGCACAGACGAGTGATCCACCACAAGAAGCCTCAACTGAAGGTAGAAATGAGTAGCAGATATGAATAACAATGCATATCAGTCCTGAAATGATGGAGCGTCTCTGCTACCAACGTAACTGGCTACATGCCACCTTCACTAAGGACAGCACTGAACCACTGTAACTCTGGAGAGGCCCATGTTGAACCTGACCAGCTCATGGTCTCTGTGCTTTTACAATACAGCTGCTTAGGTTTTGGTCACAATATGGAACTTGTTCTGTTGAAAAATGTGTGAACAACTTACTGGATTCAGCATTTTCACAAGTTTCCATTTCCGCTGTTTCTTCCTCTTCGTGCTCATCAGTGTCTCCTGATTCATCACTATCTTCAATCCATTTTCCTGGCATCAGCCCCGCTGAGTCATAGGAGTTACACAGTGGTCCCACAATGTGAGTGATGAAAGATTCCTGGAGGTGTGCCAGCTGAGGAGCAGAGCGATCCATGAAAGGACTGATTGGCAAGCCCAGGCTAGCCTCTTCATCACCCTGGAGATGAAAAATAGCAGTAACTTCTCTGAAGTAAATGAAACAAAACCATGTCACAAAAAGGAGTAGTGTACATCAATTAAAAACGTTGAAAGAAAAATAATTCAATTGTAATGCCACTTCCATAACACAACAGCATGACGTTACTACAGTGCCATCATGTCAAATGTTTAATTAAAGTTACAGCTCTTTTCTTGTAAGAGGATCCCCCACCACCAGTGTGAATTTAACAAGGATGTTAGTTGATGAGTGTGCAAAATGATATCCATTGCCCTTGTCTTGTACTTAACACACTGAACGTGAAAATCTGGAAAATATTTTCTTTCTTTCTTCACATTACTTAAAAAAATACCCCTGCTGATTTTGTGATTGTTAGCTCACAACAACCTTGTAGTCATCCACCTGTTTGCAGGGAGTAAGACTGAACTTCTACAGGCAAGGGATATCTCACTGGACTAGTTTTCTTACTGATTTTGTCCTTACTAAACATAACATGGAGAGGTCTTCTTGGCTTTGGGTCATAACTATTTGTTTCCTAGGACTACTAGAATGAGCCTTATGAAAGCAGGGGTTACTCAGAAGCAGTAAATCTTTCCCATAAAGATTTTGCTAGTTTTTCTTGGGAGAGAGGGTTGAGGAGAGGTATAGGAAGATTTTTTTCTTCATCCTGTCATGATATAAAAGAAGGTAGAACTTTCTTGCTGAACTAAGTCTGATATACTCACTCATTACTATCACAGCAAAGCTTCTGAGTAGACATGTCAAGACTGGATGCCATCTCTCCAAGAAAAAAACCTCAATGCCTCTAATTAAGCCTGATATGCAAATCAATTTTTTAATACAGTACAGACATCTATGTTTGAGAATACAGATTAGAATTTGGAGACACATTTTCAGTGTCCATTACGTTACAGATATCCGAATTTATCTCCTCGTAACCTAAATTTTCCAAAAGTCATGGACAATGTATCTGGTTGACATCCTGTTGATATCCAGGAATGCAAAAGAATGAGTCAAATTTTGCAGCATGTACGACAAATGCCTCATTTCCTTGTGTTCTGTGTTGTTACTTTTATAGTAACCTACCCCAAAATGTTATGTTCAGTCCTTAAATGCAAAATACTAGTATTAACAAAACACTGAAACGTGCCATCTGTTCTTCAAATAGCAGTCAAATTAACAAAAGGTGTCAGCTCACTCTTCTTTACAGTAACACATCTGAGATTTCCCGGTTGTAAGCTGTCAGTAGGGGTAAGAAAGTTGACTGTTGAAATGTTTACAAGTTCTTTTTTTCAGGTTCTGTTAAAACATGATCTATTATGTGAAACATCTTGCAGCGTGTTTTTTGATTCTTTTTAATGTGTCGAACTCGTCTTCAAATAAGTATGCTGAGCAGGTGGAGGGTAGAAAAGGAAACGTACTGTAACAATTATGACAGGATTTTGAATGTTCCTCTGCTCCTTTTAAATAAGGAGCTTTTATTTACACGGGAGTTAAATTCTTCAAAGGAATTGGTGCTCATTAAAGGAAATTAAGGAAAGATATTTCAGTATTTTCACAGCACAGGTTGAATGTATATATGTATGCTTTTTCATAACAATTCTAGGGAAATTTAAACTTCCCATAAAAATGTCTTTTAGAAATGAGAAAATGAAGACTTTTCTCTCCTTAGAAAAAAAGTCTGATAATCAAAAGCACAGTGAAGATGGTCTGATACACCTTTCATATGTCAATCAGACTTTAACCTAAGTTAAATAATTGAGAATCTAGCTTGTCCTCATTAATGCCAAAAGCAAGTCCTAGGAAAAAAACATTCTCTGTTTTCAATCCTACCAGTATCCTCTCAGCATGACAATTCAGGTGACGTAAAAAAAAACACCAACAAAAAAACCCCAGGAAACCCACTGGGATGTATTGATTTAGCAATACAGTGAATACACATCTTTTATTAAAACAAAAACAAAAGCCGAACCCTCTAATATCTTAATGACTACCTGATCTCTTGGCATTTGCAAGCCAAGAGTTCAAGTACATTTTCCCACAACCTTCATGCCAAAAGGAATGCCATTAACAATGATAATGCATATGCTATTCTGAATCAAATTTTGCTGAGAAGATAACTCTCAAATGTATTTTTTTTTAAATTGCAGGATTCTAGGAAAGATATTTTCCAAAAGTCTTCTGGAGTAGCTTCCAAGAGCATGAAAACATTATTAGCACAGCTTTCTCACGGATGGAAAATAATCCAGATTCCTACTGTGGAACAGATAACACAGTATCCTCTCACACGTGTTCCTCCCAAGCCTGATTCAGTGCTCACTACGCAACACTTTGATGATATTAATGTATTGGAGCACTTACTACCCTCTGACATAAGTTACGTTGGATCAAAAGAGAGTCACATCATATATCTGATTAACACGGTTTGTCTGCACAGAGTAGTCATCCAGGTAAGCTATGATCACTACCCAAATAAAGTGAAGTACAATTTGTTGGGAATTGTAATGAAAACAGACAAATACGAAGGAAAGCATTTCATGTAAGAAAATTTTGGAGATGAAATAGTCCCATAACTGTTGTTATGGGATTCACTCTTTGGGAAAAAATGAAAAGAAAAATGGAGCCAACTATATATGTAAGGGTCACTGTTCTTTCATTTTCTCAGGAAATCTGAGATACATGAAGAAGCTTCAAGTCAATGTCTGAATTTTGTCCCTTCTCCTGTTCTTGACATACTCCAGAAGGCAGCAGCAGCTGAAAAACCTGTTTTCTTCCAAACTGTAAGTACAGTAAATTTACGAGAAGATGAAAAGGCATAAAAAGGGATTAACCTGTGACTTTAAGTTACTACACAGTCTCCCCAAGACATCTGTGGGGTGTCCGGTTCAGTGATTCAGCCTGCTCGCTTCCTCTCAGGAAGACAGGATGTGGAGTTTAGTCTAAGCAGCACATTCAAAACATGTTCCCACTTGGGAAACAGAAGAATAGTGTGAAAAGAGCCCTGTCCCTTGTACTCAGCGGGGCTGAATAGGCTATAATGAGAAAAGGTTCAATTAAAGGCTCTCTTACACCTGGCATGAGAGGATCAGTGCCTGGCTATATTCCCAGGTCTTTGTAAATTAGTCAGTGGCTGTTCTCCTTCCTTGGGCTACCATCAGCTGAGCCTCGCGTAATTAGTGTGGCTGTACTGACAAACCTTCTGAAAGCTGAAAGGGTTGTCTTAAAAAATTAAGTAGGAGTCGGGATCAATGTGTAGGGAGCAGATATGGTTAGTCTGCGATAAACTGAAAGTCAACATTACGGTTGTGCTCAGTACATAAAGGCTCTGTGTGTGTGAACAGAGCACAGCCCACAAGGAAGGTAAAATAATTCTTCTCCCCTGTTTAGATCATCTCAACGAAGATGTTGTGTCCAGTTTTGGAGTCCATGTGCCAAAAACAGTGTGAGACACCTGGAGTGACTGTAGAGGAGAGCAACAAGAACCACAGAAGGAAGGATGAAAAGATAGTTTGCACTGAAGATGACTGAAAGGAAGACATGACGACTGCAAACAAAAAAAAAAAAAGAGAAGAAAGGACATCTGTTTACCATGTCCACTATAAGGAGATAGAGCCAGACTGGAAGAGTTAAGCCTTTAGAAATCTCATCATCAAAGGTCATTGAGGACATATCAGAAGTTTCAATGACAAATGGACTTTCACTGATCCAGCAAAAGGATGGACAAGTGTAATTCTAGCCATCCCCTTCACCCCTCTTTCCTGTGATTTTCATCCATCAACAGTGATACCGTGCTGCAGGACTGTCTAACACAAGACATGCAACCAGCAGATACCACCTGGGACATGCATTTATTTACCTGTTCATAAAATTCATTGACAATGCCTTCTGTCCACTGCAGATGCAAATCTTTGCATTTTGCAGGCCCATTTATGTCAGCCAGTTTGATGCACATTTGGCAAACCAGCAAGCGGTCGTTCTCATTAGTCCAGTCAATTCCAACATCATCATTCACCTAGTAGACAGAAAAAGGAAAATCATGACAGCAATCCTGGGCAAAAGGATGTATTCACAGAGGAATATCTTACACTATATCAAAATCACAAGTGTAAGCAGGTGAGTTAACCCGAGGCTGGAATTTACAATCAGCCGTAGAGCAATAGGTAAAAAGAAAAATAAGTGAAAAACAATGAACATTGAGATAAATTATGAGAAATCAATATTCAGCAAATGATGTGCCTGTTTGGAAGCATTTGATAGGAAAACAAACAAATACACTCTTTCCATGACATTTTCCAAGAAGTTGCTACCTAATTGGTGTAGAAAAACAAATTACCATCAAGCAGCATACTGATTTAATTGCAGTGTGAAGACGCACATAATAACAAGCTTATTCCCCTATTTGATCCAAGTATGTCTGAAAGTATTCCCTTATCTTTTTCCGTATTTTTTTTTTCTAATTTTTACCATACCTCCCACAATGACAAGTGATATATACTATCAACTGCTCCAAATTAAAATTACCACCTTAAAGAATCATAGAAGAGTTGAGACTGGAAGGCACCTTTGGAGACCATCTAGTCCAACTTCCCTTCTGAAGGCAGGGCCAACCAGAGCAGCCTGCTCAGAATTGTGTCCAGTTCAGTTCTGAGTATCTCCAAGGAGGGAAACTCCACGACCTCTCTGGGCGACCTCTTCCAATATACAACTCCCATCACAGTAAACATGTCCTTTCTTATTTTCAATTGGGGATTCCTGTATTTCAGTTGTGCCTTCATGTCCATTGTCTCTTGTCCTGTCATCAAACACCACTGAGAAGACTCTGGCTTCATCTGCTTTACTCCTCCCATCAGGTGTTTATACACATGGCTGCATCCCATCATATCCCACTGACTTTTACATGTCCAGTTTATTTAAGTGCTCCCTAATCTGGTTCCGTTCACTGAGGATACGTCTTCACTACTTCAGGCTTTCTCGCACACCTCAGAGGCCTGGGATGCCTGAAGTCAGATTTTAGATACAAAGACTGAGGCTGAGAAAGCATTGAGGACTTTGGCCTTTTACATCTCCGAGCAGTCAGTGATACCAACCTTTACTGTTTTTAGCCATGTTCTCCCATCTCAGCCTTTTCTGCTAGAGTATCTCCTAGCATGGGAAAAGCTGTCTTCTACCACCCAGCTAATTTTCAAAATTCAGATCCCTCCAAGAAACAAGCTTTAATTGTCAAGCTTGCAATAGCTGAAAACAGATAGAAAGTTGTTTTGCTATGACTCAAACTTCTATGTCCTCTGTCAGCAGGTCCCTTGCTCTGTACAGCAGTGGCCTCACATGCTGAGGGTTTTGCTTTTTATGTACACGATTCCATATAATTAATGTCAGAGAACAGTAAGTGCTCCAATGCACTGATACCAACAAAGTGTCAGTGAGCTTCCTTCATTATTTCTTGTTGGTACTTACCAGACTCATTTCTTTGAATCCTTGCATATGTTTACAGAAGTGAAGGTTTTGGTCCAAAATGTCAAATTCAAATGATGTATTCAGACAGCCTAAATTCCCCATGCTTTATTGTATCATCCTGACAGATGAGAACCTGCCAATACTGTTCAACACTTTATGAGGAAATTAGGCCGGTGAAAATGATCCCAGAGTTTAAAATTAAGACCTAAAGAACCCACCTGGCATTACTGGAGGTTTTGGGATAAGACTAGTAAGAGTGCAGAAAGAGTTCAGACTTTTACAGATCTACAGATCAGTTCTCTCTCTACCCTGGACTGTAATTTAAAGCTTTGCCTTACAGCTTCTTAAAGCCTAACAAAGAAAGTGATGTTGCAGAGAAATGGAAAACAAAACCATTCATAGATCTGAAGGCTTCAAAATTTCAGGATACAGATCCATCCCAAGCAATACCACAAGAAAACATTTTATTTATGTCACCAAAACAGCCAGGAGGTCCTAGTTCTGGATAAGAAACATGCTGTGCTTTGTGTGTTTCTCACAAGGAACAAGAAGGCAGTACCAGCTTCAAAGTCAGGTATCACCTATGCTACATTCCCACAGCTTAGATGGGTGATGGAGTTTATGAAAGTAACTCAATATGTGTTGATTTCCAATAAATTAGGCTGAAGCTGTACAATAATTTTTAAGAATGGTTTCCCAGGGTTGTGATTTTATCGTTACCGAACAGAGCATGCATGAAAGATCATCGGTGACCTTTCTCCATGTTTTATCCATTTGAAACAATGTAGGAAAGAAAGATCATGCTTTCATTGCATTTGAAATGAGAATTTCAAAACTGTTATGATTTCTGTGCTTCGATAATAAACCAGTAAAATTAAGCCAATAAAAATTCACATTAAGAATGCAGCCATTATGGAAACTTGGTAACACCTTTAATTTTCTTCCCCGAGTGCTTTGCTAATAGGTTTAAAGTGTCATTGAACAAGAAAACAATATTGAAAAGTAGGATGTAAGTGGGATTTACATTCAAATAGTCCATAATATCCTTAGTCTTAAACCACTTTCTGGAAAAAAATAAAGATATCTAAGAAAATAAGCTGGACCATTAAAGCAAAAAGTAACAGAAGCGCCAGATGACTACTCAACAGAACGTTTTACAGTAGCCAAAAGGGCATTTGGAAGAATGAGCAACACAGCAGCCTTTTTAGCCTTTCCACTGCAATGCGACCAAGCTCCACCCGAAACTCGAGCCAATCTTCTTACCTTGGCGTTGAATTTGGCAACAAAATCGAAGTGTTTCTTCAGGTCAGTAGCCAAAATTGCCTCAATGACAAGGAAGCGGAAATGCTTGAACTCCACGTGGTCGAGGTTGACCAGGAAGTTGTACTCTGGCCTCGACATGAAAAGGTTCCAGGCAGCAGCGGCGTGGTGGTTCTCCAGAACGGAGCGGTCGTTGTACAGCACTGCCTGTGAAAGCAATACAGGCAGCTGAAAGCTGAGGAACCTCTTAGCAAAAGAGAGACTGCAACGCAGAAATGGGAATGGCGTGGGGATGATGTATGAGGGAGGCTCACGTTTGGACGATTTGTGATCTTTTTAAAAGAACTTCTCAAGGTTTGAAGACGCGATTTTGGCAGAACTAATAGCAGACATCCGAATTGTCGTGATGGTGAATATTCATTGGTAGATTTATTTGAACAAATTCTTTCAAGCTCAAGGGTCTTTGGTTCCTGACTGAACTGCATCATATGACAACAGATTATTCTGTTTTACGTCACAAATTCATGACTGAAATAACGTAAGTGTGTGCCTCTCTATTGCTCAGAACTAACCTCACTTAACAGGGATTACTATCTTTGCTGTTTGTACCTGGCAATTCCATCCATATTGGATTGATTCCAAACAGACAAACAAGTAAAATTCCAGTTTGCAGCCTGACAACACAACACTCAAGCTTGACAGATTTTTCAATGCTAAAATCCAATATTGGTTAAATCTTCACCAAAACAAGATGCATAACTCTAATACTGATGGTAATTCCATTCAGAAACTAAAGAAATATCTAGAAAATGGACTTTAGAGGACAACAACTGTCCAGGAAATCTTTCCACTTCAGCAGAATTCAGTCTTCTGGCAATTTGGTTTATGGAAAGAAAAGCTTAGGGAAGCTATGGAAATAGGCTTCTATGTAAAAGAGATACAAGTTTTGTAACTTTTTACACAGATATATACACATACATCCCAGTGGCCTTTCACTGTAACTATATTTTTCTGTCACCTAGAGATGAAAAAAATATAATCCCATATAGAAGTATAGAATCTATTTTTTATCCCAGAGAACAGGTTGCTGATGAGCTTTACAGATCATCTTGCCTAACTGCACAGTAAGCATTTGAGATACATATATTCTGCTACTCAGGCCCAACTTCCAAGGGCAGATTTTTTAACACAGTAGCACTTCATTACTGGAAGTTGATACTGCTTGTCATGAAAAAAAGAAAAAAATATAGATGATCAATACAAATTCTGACATTTCAGGTGATATCAGATTTAAAAAACCCTCAAACAATCAAACAGTAACATCAAACCACCCCTCCCGTCTAAAAAAAAAACAAAACAAAAAACAAAACAAGACGAATTTGAATTTTTTTTCCCAATGATTTACTTTCAAACTAGGGACAATACATTAAGGCTAATCATCTAACTTCCCTTGCTGATGTTGACAACCACAAAGTGATAGCACTCAATTATTAAAAAAAGAATTAATGATAGCCTATATCTTCTATCAATCTATTTACCTGGCCAGAGTATCAAAGTTCTCGATCATGGGTGAAAAGTATTGCCATCTGTTTATAGATAGAAACCAACAGAGAGCAAATTCAGGCCACTTGCTCTTGGTGAGAAAGGAAGTCTGGATCCAAGCCGGAGAGTAAATCTAGAATTTCTGCATCCCTACCTGACTTCTCATCATTTTTTTTTTTCTTTTCTTATCTATAGAAATATTTTTCAGCACAGTATGCTGAAGCCAGGCAGGTCAGCTATGTAAAGTAAGGAAAGATGATCTCATAATTAAGCCAATAAACAGTGACTCAGAATTGCTGAATTCAACTCCCAGTAACTTCTGTGTAATCTTAGGTAAGTCTCAATTCTTCATTTATAACACTGAGATTATTTTCCACACACACTTCTGCCCCAATACATACATAGTGTAAAAATACATTCATAAAAGCTTGCCGCTGCTCATATTCATATTTTCTAACAGAAAATATGTTATGATCATGTACAAACTAACATGGCTCACTGTCAACTATACAGGAGATTTTTTTATTTTATTTTAATCTTTCTGTGCCTTACTGGATAGAATAATTCTTCCCTTACTTCACAGTTACAGACTGTCTATCAGGCAGCAGAGCATTAGCTTTTCCTTCACTGAGACATTTTATCAGCACATTTCTTAACAGCTCTACAGAGTGAGGTGAGGGTGTGTGAAAGACTCTTAACTGGTAATCCCCAAGCGAAGTGATTATTTCTGTCTCTTTGGTAAGATGCTTCAAAATATTTGGTAGACATGCTTAATAGAAGCCACAGGCACCACTGGCAAGGAGAAGCTGTTACCAAGGACCTTTAGAATTTAACAGCCACGCTGCTGGAGATTTATTTACCTGAGGAGCGCTCGTTGCTACCAAAAAGGCGTTGGTCCTTCCTGGATGATCATAATCATGCATGGCTGCAGCTACATAAAGAGCCATCAACTCAAGGGCAGGGATGTTGCCAGCTAGGCAACCGTAGCTGTCATCTGTAGGTGTGTATGTCTTCGAAAATACATAACCCATATGGCCGTGAGTGATTCCACTGTCAGAATCTGAGTAGAAATAAATTAAAGAAAAAAAAATCTTTACCACTTTTTCAATGATTTACTGAAAGACAGAAGCAACAAAGCAGAAAGAGGAGCAAATTTACAACACGTAATAGAAGAGTAAACACACGCTGACCTCAATACTTTCCGATACTGTGCACATGATCCAGTGCAATAAGGCACATGATTGAAAAGGAACAAATTCTGATCCCACCTGGGGATCATCCATCCATCCAGCAAAGCCTGTTCTGAAACTATGTAAGTTACTAGCATAAGTCCTGGATTCATGGCTATGCTGGAGCTTTGTGGGTAACTCAATCTTCCCACTCCTTCCTCTAAGTGCTTCATCATATAGATTAGTCTATGAGGCACGAATAGTCCTTAAAGCAATGGACTAGCATTTAATAATTCAATTATGATGCACGTTTTCCAATCCAAAGGTTGGGACTTTGGATCTTTGCTGATAATCCTCTTAAAAGACTTTTTGAAGCAGCTTGAACATGCCTGTCAGAGGCAGATACTGGGTGAGATGCTTTACTAATTTAATCTGCTTAAACGAAACTTACATGCGGCCGAACAATGTCTTTCAAACAACAAACACGAAAAATCCCCCAAACTCAACATCTTTCATTCCACCCATTTCACCTTACTTACAATGCCTCCAACAATCTTTGCTAATAAAATTTTCCAAGAATAAAAATGTTTCCCGCCCCACTAAAACATCCTGAAGAGTTTCACAAATTATATATATGGGCCACAGAACCACCACCAAAAAAAAAGAAAAAAAGTAGAAATGGAAGCGGCTTCTGCAGAACAAACTCCTACTTTTCCAGTAACTCCCTCAGAACTCCCACAAAATACAGACATTTGGTCCTCTAGTTGCTACAGCTGAACCTGAAGAGCTTAATACAAAGATGCAACAAGAGCAGCCTCCCGTAAGGAGAAATCATAAAAGAGCTGACAAGCGGTCTTGCAAACTAGCTGTGAAATGATAAGAGTGAGGAAAGGCAAAGGAATTCTTCACAACAGCCATGCAGCGGCAAGTACAAGGCACTACCTACATTCCCCAGTGTTTTTTTATACCAAAACAATGCAGGGTTTGAGGATCTAAAAGTCTACCCTGCTTCTGGAGCAGCGTTGAAAAGCACTATGAATACAGTTTTCCTAGGAAAAAAAAAGCTATTATAAAACTAAGATAGCAACAAACAGCTGTCGTTATGGGTGACCACAAAGGTTTGCATTCACACATCATTAAACGTAAAGTATTAGGTTTAGGAAGACCAATTCCATTCTCCCTGGAGTTACACAAACATACTGTAACATCTTCAACATCTCATGTGCTACTGAACTTAAAAATCTGTGCCATAACAACAGGTACTGCAGGCAGTCTTTAATCGTTGGTTTTCTCAGAGCAAAGTTCATGACAAAAACTTTAAAAAAATGCAACATAGATACTTGTATAGTTAAATATACCTGAATCGCTTGCTGACCCGTGATCGTTAATCACAGTTGGGAGTCCTGGGATGGGCTGAGTAGTAAGGTACCAGACCGCATGTAGAACATCAGTTGCATGGATTCGGTTGTGATCTGTGACACAAAGCAGATGACCCTGCTATTAAACAGGAAGGATATTTCCGACAGAGGGAAATCAGCACCATCTAGTGGGTACCACGTGGCAGTCAGTCGAGTAGAGATAAATCAGCATCGCAAGCATGAAAACCAGCTGTATTCTGTAAATGCTCAATTTCTTTTTTACTAATGTTGAAGCACATTCAAGGGTTATGTATTGCACCAGTGAAGGAAAAGACGGCAGAGAAGCAGTGGGGTCTGCAATGTAGAAAATTTTCCAAAGGAGCTGTTAAACAAGGAGCCTGCCCTGAGCTACCAGCTCCAATCATTTACTTGAGTGGTTACCTTTAGCTAGTTAAATGTCATCATGTTAATATGCACTGTTAACCTCCTATTCAAATTAAATCAGTGGGGAAATCTTATCCACTTTAGAAGACAGATTTCACTGAGCTTCTAAATACAAGGCAGGTAACGCTTACCTGACTGTATTTTAGGTGCTGTGCTAGCAGCTGCACTGCAAAAAATCACAAACTCAGGATATGTGTACACTGCATAGCTAAATCAGATCCTTTTTGCATTTTTATGGCCAGAGGCAGGAGTTCAGACCCTGGATTCTGAAATTCGGCTTACGACAAGCTCTCTTTGCAGAAATGAGAGACAAACTATCCTACAATCAACACAACTGTCTGAAAAAGAATCACACACTAGCTCAGCACAAAGCATCACCTAAACATACATGAGCAAAATGCAAACATGATGCTGAAATAGGGTAACGTTTTGTTGCACAGGGACCAAAGTTACATGTGGGGTTAAACCACTGAAGGACAAGCATTTCAGCTTGTGATTCAGGCTCATTTCGGACAGAGCACAGTTATCTTTCAGGGCTGCATGAAAAAAAGTGTGGCCAGCAGGTCAAGGGAGGTGATTCTGCCGCTCCGCTCTGCTTTGGTGAGACTTCACCTGGAGTACTGTGTGCAGCTCTGGAGCACTCAGCACAAGAAGGATATGAACCTGTTGGAATGGGTCCAGAGGAGGGCCACGAAAATTATTAGAGGGATAGAAACACCTTGCCTAGGCAGAAAGGCTGAGAGAGTTGGGGTTGTGCATTCTGAAGAAGAGAAGGCTCCATGGAGACCTTACTGCAGCATTAAAGCGGGCCTTAAGAAAGATGGGATGGTCTTTTCAGCAGGGTCTATTGCAAAAGAACAAGAGGTAAAAGTTTTAAACTAAAAGAGGGTAGATTTAGACTAGATATAAGGAAGACATTTTTTACAATGAGGGTGGTGAGACACTGTAACAGGTTGCCCAGAAAGGTGGTAGATGCCCCATCCCTGGTTACATTCCAGGTCAGGTTGGATGGGACTCTGAGCAACTTTATCTAGCTAAAGTCGTCCCGGCTCTCTGCAGGAAGGGTGGACTAGATGACCTTTAAAATTCCCTTCCAACCCAAAACATTCTATGATCTTCTACAGTGACTAGCTAAACACAAAGAAATCTGCTAATGTGAATGATAACCTGTGGCTACATGACTTCTGCTGCAGTTCTGGAAAGATACATTTCAGAGAACAAAGCATGAAAATGTAAGAGTCCACTGTTGGGCCACTCCCATCTGTAAAACTTACAGTAACTGGCTACATCTCTAGGTAATCAGTCATCTTAGTCGGAGACAGTTTGGTGATGCCAATCAGTCATGTGCCTCTTATTGGCAAAGTAACTGCTGGAACAGTCTTGAAGGGAACAGGTGAAGAACTAGCTTATGTTAAGAAGATAATTCTCAAGAATCAGGATAACACTGGAGATGATAGGTACCCTCCATTAGGAAAAATTACCAACACGCAAGTCCAGAAGCCCTAAGAACTAATAAGTAAAGTTGAATGGATTCACTAGGGGTGAAAAAATCCTCTGTACTCTAGGAGAGTAGAAGGGACTGGCATCAAGATGCATAAGCAACCTGGTTTTATACCTGTTACATCCTAAAGACAGGCAGTGTGTAATGACGGAGAGTTTCTCGGCAATGAATTGTAGAAACATAGAATGTGAGGGGTTGGAAAGGACCTCTGGAGATCATCGAGTCCACCCTCCCTGCCACAGCAGGATCATCTAGGGCAGGCCACACAGGAACATAAACTTCACCCTAAGGCTACTCCTTCTATGGGAGAAGATGAAAGAAGACCTGGGATGGAGAAAGTATCCTGGAGAGCCATATTTGCCCTCTTGCCACTGCTAGGAGATGGATAATGCCTGTGCTCCTGCTGGGAAAAGCCACCTGCCTCCTCTAGAGCAGCACTGCTGAGCCCGCATTTCTAGCCCGTACCATCGGTGGGGGAGCAGCTGCCAGCTTGCATTGCCCTGGCTCTGGCACAGGAGGGCTCAGCATCTTGTTGACCCTACACTCCAGTGACTGAGGCAACTGCTGACTTTGTGCCTAAAACCAGCAGTATCTCGCCTGCCAAGGGCTGATGGGTGTTAACACCGAAAGCTTAATTATGTTCACAATTTGCCGTCGCTTTGCTTACTCACTAAACGTGAGCATGATGTCATGCCACTTGGCCCTTTTATTCACCCCTTGCTTTCCTCTCTTACTTTCGTCTGCCTTCCCTGTGACCTTCTCTTTAAATACCTGCTAGTGATCGCTAGCTGAAATTTTTAATGGCAAAACAATAAGCAGCATGGGAATGGTTATTTTTGGAAAGAAGGAAGTAAAACAAGGAAGAAGTCCCCTCTCTCCTGCCTTTCTTGAAGTACTAAGAACATCTCTCTTGAGACACTAATCCAGAGGATGGACCTGCTTAGGAGTCTAATGTTTTTCTCAGGACTAGAGGCTGGATTAATCTCTTATGAAAATTGTACTAATTTAATCCAGTTGGGATAGTCACCATTAGTTTTGTGTGAATAACACATTTACCAGTTCAGCAACCAGAAGAAAGAAGTGGTTAAATCCAAACAAGTTGCTATGGGTTTTATCCCTTCACAGAAATTAATTTGGTATTAGACAAAACATTCTGCTTTACTAAAATGAAACACACAAGAATAAAACCAAAGAAACTAAGGGCTACATTCACAAAAAAATTCTGAGACTCTATGAACAGCAAAATGTTTTAAACAAAGATGAATGGCTCCTGTCGGATAGACTGAGACACCTACCTATAATGTCCTCAGGCTATAGTCTGCTGCTTCAAACCCCTCATTAGGTTCAAAGACTACGAAAGAGTTGAGATTTAGTCTCTCACTTGCCCAGCAGAGTCCAAACCATCTGACTTGGAGGCATTTTGAGGTAGCTTTCCTTCAGTCTCTCCCACTGCAGCTGTTCCAACTGGCATTTAATATTTTGAGAGAGAGACTATATGACTTATTAAACCAATGTTTCAGACATTTTTCTAGGAGGTGGGAAAACCAGGATGTCCTATACTCCTCAATGATAGGGTTATCTGCTAGCTAAAGAGAGTAATAACTCCCTCTCTCCTCGTGGAAAAAAAGAGTCTTTCACAGTTGAAGTAGTTTGGTAAATTTGATTTGAATTAGTGAATACTTTGGGGATGACTGAAAGCAGCTTTTTCAGTGAATAAAAGATTCACAATAAAAAATATCAGCCAAGCTGCAGTTGCAGAACAAGATGCACTCATCTACCTGGTATATTCTTTTCTGCTGTACAAAGCTCATCTCCTTTGGTAGCATAGCACTACTGTGTAAAAATCTAAATTGCTTATCGGCGGGGAAATGTTTCAATAAACTTCAGTTGGGGCACTGGGGTACACTTGCATCATCAGGAAACGGTTCTTTGTACCTATAGCAGCTTTATATGGTTTCAGACTTGCACAGAATTTGCCATGAATTATTATGAAACATCATGAAACATTAAATGCAATGAAAAAAAGATGAGAGGCTGTGGTTCAGCACCAGCCTCTGACTGGAGAGCCATCCATTTCTCATGACACAGCAGAAGATGAGAAAGAAAAAAAGTAGCTGTTATAATGACAGAATAAGGGCATCAATAACGAAGTGTGTGGACAATATCCAAAAGTTATCTGCTGGGAATTTTTACTTACAAGGTATCTCTCGGTATCCACATTCCAAGGCGTGAAAGTAGTTCATAAATTCCCTCACTGGTATTTTAAAGGTTTCAAACAGCCCCATGTCTTCAAAAAGTCTGTACGATACCTGAAAAAATCAAAACAATCATGCTGCTAAATAGACTAGAAAAAATATAAAAATTAGATATAAAAATCCTTGTGGTGATTTACACCTTGAAAACTTCCTTTCCTGGTTGTACTTTCTCAAGCACACCTGATACAGCTACCAGATGTAGCTATTTGCATTTCCATAGGGATGTGGTTACACAGCCAAATAGACAAGTTATTATTACCAGTCTTCTTCATTCCCTCATTACACCTTTCCAGATGTTCTTCTCCTCCTCTCAGACATATGGAACCCTCAAATTTTGCAAGCATCTCAGAAACATACACATATAAAGGAAGATATCCACAGGTCTTTAGTGTCTTGGGAAAAATTTCTCCACAAACTTCTCTAAGGAGCACCCATGAATCAACTCAACTCCCAGAAAAAGGGGAATAAATGAAGGAATGACAGAAGGAAAACATAATTCAAATCCCATGCATTATCTTCTTTCCCTCTCTCCCATTTTGGAAGTGAAATGGCAAAAGTGATTTCTCCAAGAGGATTTCAGAGGCAGCAAGCGGCTGAGGAAGCAGAACCACTCCAAGTGTTCCTGCAACGAAAGATGATCCAGGAGAGGATATATTGGAAGGGAGAATGTGATGGATGCGTGAGGGGGTGTTCAGGAGGGATGAGTGCTTAAGAAATAAAGACATCAGAATGAGCACTTTTGAAGACAAGTTTAAACTTGATGTACAGAACAACGGGACGTAGTAAAATTACTGCCTGACCTTTTAATTTCTTTCACAAATTAGACCCTAAAACCCTTCAGTATCTTTATTTATTTACTGCTGTTAGCTAAATTCTGTCCTTTCGATGCCATCTGTCTGTTAATGACCCGCCTAGAGCTAAGCAATTTGAAGCACATTTGGAATGATGAGTTCTATACTGATAAGAAATTGTTACAAATTATGTTTTGTGTTTTACAGTTGAACGTAAATCAAACAGCTATCCATATCAATTTATTTCTGTATATTGTGTATATAAGTGTGAGCTGCACCTTAAATGAAGATAAACTTCAAATGTCCTGCCAATGTGGAATTTTACAGTAAAGATCATAGAAAATAATACGAATTTGCAGCATTAATGATCATCCCAGATGCCCCATCTAATGACACATATCTGACAGCTGCGGTTCTGCTGGTGGCCCCAGCTCTTACTTCTGTTCCTACCATAATTGAATAAGTGTCACTAGCAAGACAGTCACAAAAATCACTGTTGGTGCTAGCTCCTCTTTGTGACCACAGCTGTTGGCCACAAAGTGAAAAGTTCCTTATAGCAAAGGAGCTAAGGAACTACCGAATTACAGTGCTCTGGAAGACAAGAACTTAGAATAAGATGTAGGGCATGTAGAAGACAAAACTTTACTCTCTGAAAATCCCATGAGATCCTCCTGAGACAGAGCAACGAGACTGGCTTTATGCATAATTTGGAATAGAAACTGCATAGAATTCTGTTTTTCTATCCTGAAACATGGCTGAAGTAAATCAGCTGGGACCCAGACTTTCACCTATGGAGAGATGAAGTATTTTATGCTCTAGATCACTGAATGGTAAGCTTCGGATTTCCAGCAAAATATCTCTGTAAGAGAGGAAGCATAAAGAAATATTATTTTGTGGGACCAAACCTCACTGGTCTACACTACCAATATTGGACATGCACCTTAAATAATGCATGTAATAAAAGTATGTTTTCCCTCCTCTTGGATTTTGGGGGGTGGGAAATTCCACAGGAGTTGAAAAGAAGTGAAGGTGACTGTGATGAATATGGATGATAGCTCTTCCCCATGACCTGGAGTATAAAATTGTGTTATCCTCTGTAGCCATTAGAAAGCATAAACACCCAAGGAAGTAATCTGGACATTTTCGTAATGTTTTCTTTCTTGCTTTCTTAACAAATGGTGAGGATGAAGGAGTAAGAGCAGGTCAGAAAGAGCAAAAAAGGGCATTGATGTGTTCCAGATAGTCAACTAGCTAAATTCTTTCATTAAAAAAAGAAAAACGATGAGTTTTGTTTATTCATCTCTCTGATTAACCATTTTTAAATGCTTCTGTCTTTTAAAATCCTTTGTTCCCAAACTGCATGGTGATCATGAGCTCCCTGGGAGTTAGAATCCCAAGGGCTGAGCACAGTGTCCTTGCAGTCATGGTGTGGTCCCTGCTGCCAGGGACAAGCCCAGGGAAACGCAGCAGCCGCCAGACGCTTCGTGGTGGGTGCTCTGCTAGGCCTCTTCCTTTCAGCCTCCATTTTCTGCTTGTCTCTGCAACGATTGCGAATCCTAACTCAGATAATTCTGGCAGTGCTGCCTGAAGAATGACAAGCACTTCTCCCGAATGATTCCTAATGGAAGTTGTTTTGGAAATGGGGATCATTATTAACAAGTAGCTGGGTGCTATGGGCACACATAAATGGCTCTCAGCAGAGAACACGTGCAAAGTTTAGGTAGACTGTTCTCTACGCATTGTTCACAGACAACTCTACTGCACTCCTTTATGGTCTCTTGTATTTGCTTTCTTCAAATGCATGTTTAAGCTGTCGGCACCCAGTCTCTGGCTCTGACAAACATAACTCCTCACAAGGGCTGCTGTGACAATCCTGGTAATTTCCCATCCCCCAAGGATTGATTTCTCTCACACTTTCATATAACAGCTGCAGTTTCTCTCTGCAGAAGCCATGCATGATGATGAGGTGACCACACATTTCTCTTGGCACCACTCAGGGATCAACTCACACGCACCGCAATGATACCACCTCACCTTGACGCTGCTTGTGTCCTGAGAGCACAGGAGCACCACCAGCATTTCTCATCTCTATGGGCTAAGTAATAAAATCCAGAGAGAGACCTTGACTTTAGCCTATTCTTTTTCATTTTATTTGCTTTCCAAAGCAAGTAAGTTTCTCTTCCACAGGCTTTAGTTTTATAGGAGCTGTAAGAAGAGTGTGTGAAGAGTGTGACTGAAGACACTATCTAACTTTATGGCTTGTTGTGAGGCAGAAACTCAGTTGTAGAGCTCCACTGTTCCTTTCTGAAATGAGACTGATATGTAAATTCTTCTCTAACCCTATCGTGCACATTTGTTAGTGTCACATTTAGAGTGCTTGCCACAGTACTTTACACAGATGCTTTTATGGCCGCTGACTGGTTTGGGGTCTTTTTATATGTCTAAATCAATTTAACATTCCAAAAAGAAGAAACAGACGTCTCAAGCAGCTTTAAAGATGCTAAGCCAGCATTCGCTTTCTAAACTGAATGCTTCCCTAGAGGCACGTGTCAACTCTGCTTTGTTCCATCTCATAAACTTAATCTAGCAAGGCAAACATAGTTAATTCAGCTTGTTAATTTACTTATTTTTAATGTATGAGTCCGTTTAATGGCATAATACAGAGAATAAGTCACCAGAGCTTTTGTTTTCCTTTGTTTATAATATCCCAGGATTTAAAAATTATCCAAGAAAAAGACAATACTTTTGGCTGGAGAAAAACGTATTTATTTTAGTTCTCTTATTTCTGAAAATAATTTTGTTAGGAACATCTGAGTAGGTGGAGGAGATAACTAAAGGATCTGTATTTTATGAACAAGACTGAACTTTCTATATTCTGCTTTTAGGGAGAGTTATTACAAACAGCTGTTATAGAAAACGTTGAATTTTGTTCACAAATATTATCTGTTAAAGCTTCTCTATTTTATTTCACAGGCCTCATTTTGTGGCACTACAAAAAAGGTAACATGTTCAGAACCTGTGCAAAAAGTAGCTTGGGAAACAGTGTAGAGTTTTAGTGCAAATTGAGGGAGGCACAGGGGAACTGTCCTGAGAGGTGCAGAACTCCATGAAATATGGTAAAGTACTTAAAACCTATAGAGGTATCCAGGTAAAACCAAAACAAATTTTGGCTCATCCAAACTGTTGGTTATGGTATTAAAAAAAACTTTTTTTTTTCTTATGTTTCACTTAACATTCTCTTATAAATATGTTATATAGAAAACATGACTAATGTGATCTAGAAGAGGATTTTAATCACACACTCACTGTCTAGTGCAAAAGTGTCTCAGCGATTACAAGCGAATCCGTATCAATATCCACATCCAGCCCGTTTGCCTGTTTCTCTAAAATTAACCCAGAGAGCTGGCAGGCTGGTTAAACATAGATGTTACTTGCCAAGCTGCAGAACAATAAAAGGCAGACCACAGAATAAATTTCAATTCATGCTGTGGTTTTCCTGGTTGACCACTGGATAATTGAATCTAGCTGGATAATAGTTAACCACCAAGGGACCAAGATTTGATACAGCATTCTCTGGAGCTTGTTACACTGAGAGCTTCCCGAAACACTAATCTCAGTGTTTGTGGGGGTTGTTAATTGTTTTGCATTGTATCAATTAACACAATCTCTTCTTTCCAGCACTCATCACTACATAATGACTTGTAAAGTGATACTAGATCAGTCGGATTCTCTTGAGGATTTTTGCCTTCCATCCCTAAAGAGTAATAATTACTTGCCTTTCGTGTTTAATAAACCTCAATCCCTCCATAAGAAAAAATGACTAATTTGTCAGTGTGCCAGGAAAAGGGGAATAACAAAGAAGGAAGTTCAGCCAAGAAAGTGATTATGGAAGTGACATTAATTGTGCTGAGTAGAGATGGGCTGTGTCAGTACCTGCATCCAACTTACAGGAGGGGATGAAAAACTGATAGTTGAAAGAAAGACTACTAAGCTCCCACATCCTGATTCATAGTAAATTAGTCTTCCCTATGTAATAATGATATGAATTTACTATCAAAGAGCTAACTCTTTAAAGGTGAGAGAATATAGCAAGGACTGTTTCTTCCCTCCACTTCCTGAAACCCTGCTTTCTTGCACAGTCTGACTGAAATCTCCAGTACAAAAAAAGGACCAAAATTCTGTATTTTCTGCAACAAGTGAGTATGTTTACTGCTTAGCCCTTTCATGACGAACCCTGTGAGAAATTCTTTCACAAAGAACTCAGTGAGGGCGAGGAGCACCTCCTACAGATAGAAGACAATATTTGGAAAGGTTCATGAAAACTCATTGGCAGAGAATAGCAGGCAAAACAGGTGTGCGTTTTTTTCTTTCACATTTTTAAATTTAAAAAAGTAGAAATTTAAACTAAGGAATGTAATAAAACAGCATATTTTCATATTATCAGCTTTGAATTAGGTAGCAGGGACCACAATGCATTGGATGACCAGCTTCTAAAGGCAATGAGTCTTAACACTACTTTGTCTAAATCTGTTAATAATCTAGCCAGTCATTGCAGACAACAAATCCTTCTCACCTGACTGAGAATGCGACCACATTTCTTTCCAATTTTTTCCACCAAATCAAAGATTGGGAAGTTCCAACTATTTAGTTGCTCCATCAGAGGATCCAAGTTGTCCATAACCAGAGGCTCAGGAGCAAGTACAGGCTTGTCCTATGTCAGAAATCGGAATAAAGAGGAATTTTAGTTCTGTGAAGCATCTCATGCACAAATTAATCTCTTAAAAACTAGGGTCACATTAGCATCATCTGTAAGTCCATGGTATTTTACTCAGCTCAGTGGAGATGTCCTCATTTCTACCAGCCCTGCAGCTAGTCACTCTCCCTTATAATTTGTTTCACTTGAATGAATAGGAAATTCTGAATATGAAACATCAGTCTCTGAATTCATCCATGAGACACTTTCCTTCATTCATTCATGGGAATCATTCATTCATTTCCAAGGAAGTCTAGTCTTCTTCATTGTAAAATCTGCTACAGTACAGAGGGAAAAATGCTCAGTTTCTATGTCTGCATCAGGACCCATTTGTTACAATCAAATATGGCTAATGGAGCTTGGTCCAAGTGAAGCCTTGCACTTCTCAAACCGAAACCTACCTGTTTTTCAAAGTCTGCAAATAAAAGGCGCATTGTGCATCTCCTTTATCCCTGTACATTTCCTTGAATTTCGTTATTACTAAGAAACTGCAGATGACTACATGCCAAAATATCTCAAGAAAAATGCCTTTTCTCAGCATGTCCAAATCCAATTCAACAGATCACAAAAATTTTTTCAAGAGCTCAGGCCAACTAAAATGTATTAATTCAGTTGTAAAACAGGCTGTGGAAAATGTCACTAAACAAAGCTTTCCCTCTACATCTCAATCAAGCTTACATCTGAATAAAGTAGTAGTGAGAAGATCAGCACTTGTTCACCACACTGCAATGTTCTTATGTTCAAGACATACACCAACAATAATATCATGCAGCACCCTGAGACAAGTGCTAATTTATTTTAAAATAACGACCACTATATACATTAGCCAAGACTGCAAGGCCATTGAGAACTGAAGTAGATGAACAGGAAGCTCTACGCAATCTGAGAAGATAACTTCTCCTCCTTTCAATCCACTCCCTTTAAAGGCAAGAACTCAAACATCTTAGAAATGCCTAATGCCAGATTCCTAAACTTATATTCATCAAAATAGATGCTTAGTGTTTCACAAATGGCCAGTGCTTAGCAGCTCTCAAACATTTCAATGGTCCCTTTCAGTTCTTGAAAGTCAACCCTCCTAATGCAGTGTAGAAGCCCGCTGAAATTGTTGCTTAAAACTATAGTCACAATCTCGAGACAGGCCTAGGTTTGGCATTTTTTTGGTGGTTTTTTTTTGTTTTTTTGTTTGCTTTTTGTTTTCCCCAGTGTAACTACACACTCAGTCTACCGTGCAAGTGAAACTTCAACAAGCTACCTCAGGTGGTATCAAGGGATGCAGAATGATGGTCTCAGGTGTGTACGTCCTACAGACAGATCCCTTCCGCGTCTGCTCTTTGGAGCAATCTGTCTCGTCATCATTTTGTACGATATCGCTGCTATCACTGTTGTTGGTCTCATAGTCAGAAGTGGCTTGCGCAGGATCATCTACAACACAAATGACAAAGCTTGTTGTGTGAACAGCAAGGACTGCATGAAAGTCATCCTGTCACCTTCTGAATAATAGGAACAGGATCTCTGACTCATAATACATATGTGCTGCTTGGCTGAGTCCAAAGTCAGACAATCTGTCCAAAGGCATTAAAGCATATACCCTGCAGAGCGTAAAAAACGGGATCAGGGATTGAAGAGGGAGAAAAATTTCGAGGACCATTACTTGAATCGATCAGGTTGCATGAGGGAAACTGCATTTCCCTTATATTTTAGCTCTATTCTTTATTAGCATTTTGCACGTTGCACATGCAAAAAGGAAAGGAGCCTCAAAGACAATTTGTATTGTCTCACCTACGTATATTCTCCCTTTATGACAGACAGCCGTATATGCCCTTTTAGTGAATGATAATTGAATTTTAAGGAATGAGGAGTTTTTGACGGACAAAGTATTACCTGTTCTGTTCAGGGTGTGTGTGGTACCATCATTTCTATCTAGTGTCCCATCACCAGCTTCTATTTGGTTATAGGGTCTGCCACAACTGAAAGACATCAAGAAACATGCACAATATAGAGAGCCCTGCACATTAGACAGCCTTATATAAAATGATGTCCTGTTGACAGTATAAGCTATGGGACAGGGTGCATTTTCCAGACAAAATTACAAGAGTGAGTTAAAGCTTTATTGGAAGTCAGGAAAGTAAAAAGACAAAAATACAAAAAGATTTTGCATTTACTGGCCACCACCATTAAATCTGCGTTGCCAAAGGTAAATGTGGTAATTTTTTTTAAATGAATTTTTTATTCTCTAAGTTTATAGATGCAAAAAAAAAATCCCCTGGTTCTGTTATTACAGCTGCTCTACAAACATGAATTAAAATTATGAAAATGTATCAGAGTGCCATACAATCTTATATAAGTCAATTTGAACACAGTCATGATGGGGCTTTTACTCTCATTTTCCTGCTTAAAACTTGAATCTGTTCCTCTTCAGGAGGAAAAAGGTATTTTGCCATTACTTCAGTGACAACATACCAAGTACACCAGAACCGAGGAGGCGTTTTGGACAGAAACTGAGGTGAGTGATCTGGCATTCAGACCTTTAGCAATTAAACCAGAAAACAAAGTTTTCTTCATCACTACCAGAGCAGAAAGACATTGTGAGAGGGATCAGAATATCATGACCTTTCCAAATGACTGGCTCTTCCCTTCTATTAAAATGGTTTATTCCTTGTGCGTGATTCCCTTTAAGCCCTAAATATGAATTCAATACCAGCTGGAACATTTCAAATTACAGTGTCCCAATATGATTGTGGCTACAATCTGAAGGAACAGTGGTATGTCATGAAAATATGAGAACACTTAACGAATCTGAAGCCTCATTTAGAGTATTATATCAAATCTGTCCATGAAAAACTGACATTCTAACATTTCTTTCTCTATTTCGAGACAGTACTTTGTGACATATCTCATAAATAACAGCCTTTGCAAAGCAAATGTTAGGAAATTATTTTGATTGTTCGAACTTTGTACTAGAGACTTTGCAGCAATGTAAGTTCACCATACAAAAATAGCTGAAATCCTATGCCAGGTGGCTTTGGACTGGGTCATCCAAAACATATTCTGGAGTTTGCTATGCCTTGTAAACATAATGAATTCCTGAACAAACTTTATTTAAAAATACAAATCTGTACACAATGATACTCATAGTGCACAGCCAAACAAATAAAACTTGTATTGCTCAGGTTCATAAACAAGATGAAAAATATGTATTTATTTCTCTCTCCCACATTCCTTATTGTTTCCATATGGTGAATGTTACCAAGCCAAAATGTAAAAGAGAGAGCCTTTGACTGGCTATAATGCTGCAAGGCTTTTGGTCATTATGAGTCTACCTCTTTATGTCCAGAACACATGCAAGCTCACACTGATTTAACATGTATGGTCGACAGAAAACACTGTATTAAAAAAAAAAAAAAAAAAAAAATCTGNAGGGGCTTCATACCATAAGACAAAAAATCTGCAATGTGAAAGCTCAAACATCAAAAAATTTATTTCCACTGTTCGTTAATTTAACACTCTCAGCTTGTCTTATATTTAAAATTCCTTTGTGTTTAGTTGTTTAGTTTGGGTTTGGTTATTTTGCTGTTTGTTTTTTTTTGTAATTATGCTTACGTTACTAAGCGGTACATTATTTCTGTGCTGTTCATTCAGCCTGTATCTGTGGATATGACATCTCTAAATAATAATGGCTAGAAATGTGACAGTGCTCATGATTTTTCAGTGGATGTTAGATTGTGGCTACTAGTAATAGTGGATGTTAATTCCATTAACAGTCATTACAATATAATATTTTAATTAATGTCTTTGTTTCAAATAACATGCTTGTTTCAAATAATCAACAACAAAGTCTATGCCAGCACTGTAGCTTGTAGTGCTTGCACAGGCGAAGTATTTGAAAACAAAGGAAATTAAGAACCTAAATACGCTACGCAACCTACACAGATCACGTAAGACAGCAGCCACATAAAATCTAATGAGCATATTACCTTGATCACATCAAAATCAAAGTCTATGCAGATCAAGAAAATATACCTCATTACTATCTAAAACAGCTTTACATTGACTATTCTTGATAATTTCAATGCAACTGTTAACGGTTCTCTTAATAGAAGGCTTTCAGCAGTAATTGTTACTAGTTAAAGTAATAATATTTAGTTAGTGGTAATGAAGTAGAAGTAGTAATAAAGGCAGAGTTTAGTATGACAGTAGCATGTTATATTTCTTATGTGTAACGTACTTTTCCCTTTAAATGAATCAGTGCAAGTCCAAGTTTTGCAATACCTTCAGAAAGCTTCTAAAAGCATTTAGTTTCTACATAGTCACCTAAGTATGTCTGAAAAGCCTGTCAGGATCCCAGCCTGAACTCCAGTGAGGATGGCTGCCTTGAGCAAACTCATGATCTCAACTTTGACTTTTTAAAATCCACTTCCTAGCCCTGCAGACAGCATATCGAAACACATCCAAAGTCACACGACTGAAGCTAGAAACGACAAACTGCTTCCAAAGATAGTTAAACCTGATAACACCTAAGCCAGCCTCAGATGATGTGCTGTCCACTGACTAGCCAATAATCACAAATCAGTCGCTACTATGACCAAAAGTAATATCTAATGAGTAAGGTAACTTTGAAACTGCACTGGAACAGGCTTCTAAATGCCAGTGTTTCCCACTATGCTGAACTGGACACATACTGAAAACTCCAGTAATCTAATTTAGCAACTGAATCATTTTAAAGAAGATCAGCAGCACACCTTTCTTTCCAATATGTTGATTCTGCAGAGCAGGTCTAATAATGGACTACTTTAAAGTGTGAAATTAAACTGTTACTGTAAATCTTAGCAGGAGAAAGAACTTAGCTGCAGTTGATTTCTGAGAAAAATCCCAAGGCTACATAATGTGGCACTGCCTAGGGAGGACAGGATCCTCTCCTGAGACAGTGCTCAAAATTACATAGAGTTCAGGCATGGTTCACACACCTTTATCAGAAGGCTACAGGTCAGTATCTTTTAAACCCTAGCAGTTAGATATTTCCGGCAAACATCAGGTGTCTGCTGTGAAAGACATGATCTATGACCTGAAAGTGACTGACTGTTCATGTTAAGGTCATGGCGTGAGAAACACAAGTTGTTAACATGGGATCTGTAAGTTACTGATGAAGAATTTATTTATGAATCAGACTGTGTATCTGACATGAGTAGAAGCTATAAAAATGAATAACTGTCCTGTGCTTCAAAAGTACTTTGTAGCATCAATCTACACAACTATTCATATACTAAGAAGTGCTTAGATTTGGTGAAATACCAATACGCAATATCGCAGCAAATCACAAAAACTTGTATGTGGAGTCAAAAACAACGTGAAGTGATTCCATTGTATGTCAAATTACTAACTTACCTGCTGCAGATGACAGAGGGGCTGATAATAGGTTCTGACAGGCTAGGTGCACTCTGAGTAGCACTTAAGACTTTGTGTGGCTTTAAGTCATGCTTGGTGTCAATATTTGTAGAGTCTGGAAATGACACAGAAGATGTTTTTCCGGTAGGACTTGTGGCAGGCGTCCCCTGAATCGGTGAATGGCACGGTGATGTAAGAGGTGAAATATTTGGCGGAATACCTGGTGAGAGAAAAGAATACTATTGTCAATCAACAGAAGTAGCAGATGGTTCTATGAATTCACTGTGCAGAAATACTCCTCTTGAGATGCACAGGTATCAGCATAGCTTCCAAATGGAAAAATAAGAGAAAATCCTCCTCCATACCGAGCCAAGGTCATGGCTGTCACAGAGAGATGAAGCTCCATTAATATTGGCCACTTCTACCTGCTGAGGACCTGGCTCAAAATAAGAAGGATACTCTCTCTGCTGAGTAGGATGCACTAACTGGCAGGCATGAAATGAAAGGTGTGTGTTAGTGGCATTGATATTGGTATCAACACGTTCTAGTGAAAGACACACCAAACTCCAAATAGGCAGCTTCCAAACTCCAAATAGGCAGCTCCCAAACTCCAAATAGGCAGCTCCCAAACTCCAAATAGGCAGCTCCCAAACTCCAAATAGGCAGCTCCCAACCACATCTTCAGTTTCTCTTTGCTTGCTGTCTCCAGCTGTAAAGCACTTAAAAGAAAGGCTTACACACACTACCAGCAAATTTGAATTTCTGTATGTGTGAAGACTAGCAATAAGCCGTAAAAAGCAATTTTTAGTAGTCATACATTATATCAATATAACATACTCTATGGTGCCATTTTGCTTTCCTCACAGATTTCAGCCTTAAACCTGTGCAGCTTGAGTTTATTTTTCTTTATCTGCAGCTCACTGTGGGAGACGTATGACCATTACCTTTACCAAACGGTATTGTACTCCTGAGCTGGTGTATCAGAAACTGTCGATACCCACATGTGTGAGCCCTAGCAAGATGTGGTTCTCTCTCCCTTATTCTGTGGAAGCACCACTGCCGAGCTGAGATGCATCAGGCAGTCCAGTGTTTGAGGCAAAAGTGTCGCATTCTTCTTGAATCTACTTTACATTTTCTAGTCTCATACGAAAAGGTCCCATTCACAATGAAGTGGAGAGAAGCAAACATAATCTATTTCAAAAGGAAATGCATGTAAATTGACTTATCTCCTGTTCTAAAGTTTGTAGGGACTCATTCTCAGTTCATTTACCATGTTCCTCTTGAAAGCCAAATGATACAAAGAGCTTAGGAATTTTAACTGGCTTTATGTTTGAACTGCGCCCGCTATCTAAAGGCATTCTAGACCCAAAAATTATCTCAGAATAAGGCAATATGTTGATCTAAGTTTATGAAATACTACCCTTGAAGGATATATGAGTACAGTTCCAGTATTTTTTCCTAATAACTTAAAGTGACATGAGATTAAAATTTGATTTACAGTTGACAATTCAAGAGTTAAAAACAATCTCTGATACTTACTAAACTGTAATGTTGAGATATCCAACATGTCCTAAATTTTGATTAAGGTATTTCTTCAGGAAACATGTGGTATGTATTACTGTCTTAATTGCAGCTAGGGTATTATGCTAGTCTTGAGATCAGAAGCCTACAGAGCAATTAAAAAGTTATCAGATGGTCATGACTTATGGAAATTGCTTTAAAATGTAGAAGGCCTCTGTTTCACATTTACTAATCCTGTGAGATATCTGTTTTCCATCCAACAAAAATATGTCTTTAAAAACATTTCATAGTCTGTTGGTTGCACAGGGGATTGAGTTGGATTATTATCTATCTTTGAGATATATGTTACTAGGTAATCTTCATGACTGTTAGGGAATACAATATATATGGTCATCTTTCAACAATTTAAAGGAAATCCTCGGACTTTAAACAGCAATTTTCACAGTAAAGTTTCTAATCACAGCTGGCTTTCTACTGCTAGTCTGAGCTTCTGTCTCTTGAAATATGTGTGGTTGCGGATTCTTTCTTTTTAAGGAGTAATTTTCCAGGGCAGGAAACCAAAAATAAATAAATTTAAAAAAAAAAAAAGAAAAAAAAAAGTGCAAATCTACTTTAAAGAATACGTTTAACCATTTACTGTCAAGTGAAAAAAAAATGTGTCTTGCTACAGCAAGGAATTTTGAACAATCAAGATAAGAGAAGAATAACCATACAGGGAGAATTTTTTAAGTACATCCATCTGTTTAGGTTCTCCTAACATTACACATGTGCAATGTTGAAGAAATAAAACAATAACTCCAGTGTGATGTGGATGTGAAATTACATATGAAAACACTTGAGTTTAAATCAGCATTTTGCCCAAACAAGTATAGCCGGCAGTATTTTTAAATGCTAATGTCTTCATGTAAAATTAAATACATATTTTGTAAATTACCTGATTTACAGATTCAGATAGATCAACTTCTACTAAGAATTCTGATATATTGCCAATGGAACTGATATATAAAAGTCTAATTTGTATAAATGAGTGCAAATTGAAGTAATTCTTTAGCTGGAACATGAAAACAAATCATAATTAAAAATGCATGATTGCAACCAGTTTGAAACATCAAAGCATCAATCTTCTGCATAAAATGCTGAGCCAAAATTTTTATTCCAGTCTATAAGTGTCCCCAGGAATTGCTTGTGATGAAATGGAGCTCTCCCTTCATCACCAGGAAGCTCATCTATTTGGGCAACAAAGTACTAACAGTTTCCGGAAGCGAAAAAGACTAAATGTAAAACTGACTGATGGTGTTAATAAGTCTAAGTATAAAATACTATACACACACATATTCCCCTTTCAAGTTAATGGGTTAATCCCTGAAAATTGGAAGTCTAAGCTGGATTTGTTTTTTTCTAAGTCAAATTCCTGAATTCTTGACACCATATCTTCATTATTTTTCAGGTTCCATTTCATTTGTCTATGTGTCTATTATCTTTTAAGATAACACTGTGTTACTTAATCTTCACCGCGGTATCATAAAGCAGCTTCTGTACAAAAGAAGATTAAATAAATTCTTCGATTTGAAAAGGAGATGCGATATGACAGTGCTAGATATGCGGAATAATTGTGCAGCCATATCTTCAAACCCATTTCTAAGTTGGGATTCTTTGACTTTTCCAATGTCAGGCCTCAGGCATCTATCAATTTCCATCTGACGTCTGGGTGGTCAGTATCTCTGAGTAACATTTTCTCAGCATTATTTCATGTTTGGAAAAATATGGGCTAATTTAAAAAAGCAAGGCCTTGTGATTATTTCGAATTACAAGTTATAGCATGGGTAAACATTATTCTGCATTTGTACAGGAAAGAGAACCACATTAATGTTGATTAAGACTGTTTCGTGGCTGTCTTATTGCACATTTCACTATCAATGAAGAAGTCACCTTCTCAATTTTTTTCTGTCAGTTAAAATAGGAATTATTTTTTTCAAAGGCCCAAAAATCAGAGTAAAAAGCCTCATATTTCTCATCTCTAAAAATCATTAAGAACTATTTGGAATTTCTCAATAATGAACATACAGGGATAGATCTCTGCATTATAATGGCTTTGTCTTGGATATGTTTGCATAAAGACAGGTCAGTTGATGCCTACAGCTCCTAATGGCACTATGTAGGTTTTGCATCAGGAAATCTCCATCAGGCAATATACACAGACAGCTAATATAACAAATGTTATAGAAAGCACTCTGTTCTCAGGCCTGTTGTAGTCAAGGGATCTACACAATACGATTAAGTATCACGCTTACCGAATCATGTCATAACCAACCTCTATAAATCCTAAAAGTCAAAACATTTACAACAGCATCACTGAGTTAAGTATTTTAAGCCACCTTGGTTTTGTTTTTTTTTAATAAAAGGAGTAACTATATTCATATTGATGAAAAAAAGAAGAAAAGACACAGATTGGACAGAGATCAAAAGCAGCTGCACATGCTAGTCATGGGGAAGCAGCTAAGTGAGTCTGACAGAGCCACGGGGATGACCACTCACCTTGCCGGCTCTGCCTTTTGGCATTCAGGTGGTTGGTAGATGACATGGCATAGGAGGTGGAGAAGGACCTGCTCTTCGTGATTGTCATCAGAATTGAGCTGTTCCAGGAGTCAGTGCTGCAAAACCAGAGTGCAAATAAGCATTGTTCAACACAGTAAAAAACCTCAATGGCAGATATTGAGAAGTTAGGAATAAGAAGAATATGATACCAAGTGCAAAACCTGATGAGGAAAACAGTATCTATCTGCTGTCTGAAATTCTATTTGTGAGGCACTCAGTATTGTATTCAGCAAAAATATTTACAGTGCAGACACTCCAAAGCCGAACTTCCTTCAGTGCTGCAGCCTTTTCACTTTATTTATACAAAGATGTCATCATTATATTGTTCTGATGGTACAAAGAGGCTTAAAAGTTGACTTGAAATAAGTTAAATTCGTATTCTCTTAATGCCTCCTTAACAAGAGCCGACGTGCCAGAACTTCTCAGTGTAAATGAAAAATCAGTCTCCTTGACTCCTCTTCTGCAACTGCCAAGGCAGATACCCAGTAACCCTTCAGGCACTGGAAGGGCTCCGCAGGAGGCTGGAATAGGCTCAGAAGAGCTCTGCATTGCTGTTGCTAGTGGTGTACCCCTTCTCCGGGTGAAGCACTTCATGCTCTAGCCAACTGAAATGAATGCTGCATCTCAAACAAATATAATCCTATAGACAGACATATAGATGAGCCTGAAGACATTGGTCACTGATCCAAGAGAAGCTCCCTGAAGGAAAATAGGGTGCCTGTGTCTGTGGGGAACAAATGCTTGGCCCCTACAACAGGATGGGTGCATGCTTTCAGCCTTCAGGCTTTAATGGTGTATCAAAAGAGGCTAAATATTTCTGTAAAGTGAGAGAACTGTACTTATCATTGTTTCTCTGAATGACACTCATCAAATGACAGCTGCTTACAGGGATGCAGCACTGGCTCTTATCATGAGGTCTATGAATTCTCTGGGCAAATCCGTTAGGCCTGTCAGGCTCCACATTTCTCCTCATTGCTTCACATCCAAGTGATGAGATTACATGAAAGGCAGAATACAGCCTTTTAAAGGAGACTAGTCCCAGTTGAACTTGAGAAAACACTTGGAAATAAAAAAAGATTCTGAAAGTAGAAAGCATGTAACATTGTCTCAACTCTACAAACAACTTATTATTTTGGAAGGGCAAGCACTACCTACAAAAATACTTGCTGGGTTGTCTTCACTGGCCCGAATTTCTATAATCTAGATGAAGTGAGATGACTAAAGACTCCACCTGCTTTTTAAATTTTTATTTGTTTGTGGTTTTGTTTTTTTAATTGACAGGAAGAATAAAACACATTGACTCACTGTAAAGAAAAACAACACAAACCCCCACAAACTTTTCTTTGACTTCTTAAGGGAGAACCACTGGATATAGAAGTGTATGTATAGAAATGTGGAAGCTCTATGATTTTTCCCAAATCATTTGAAGCTATAAGAGGACCATGTCTTAACAGTTTAGTGATATGAAATTGGAAGAATACATGATTACCAACCTTAAGCACATATTTAAGAGGGAGTTTTGCAAATATGTGACTATTGAAATCTAGAGGTGATGTCCCCGACTGTTAGGAACAAGCTGTGGATTTTGTAACTGCAGAATCTGCCACAGGACAATTCCAGTGTCATTTCACCCCTCTTACCCTTCATGCCATGAAATGTTTCTTTCTCTGTGATCTGTGGCATGCTTGAATTTAGTACAGGGAAAGTGGCAGAAAAATCAAGATTTTTTTTTTTTCCCCTTCAGTTCAACACTCTTTTCCTTGAAAGCAAATCTGTGTTGGTCTGCCAAAATTTTTAAAGCTAGACTTATAGGACACATTTTTCCCCTTTCTGGAATACATATTGTTTCTCCTACTATAAAAGAAGGACTGCAAACAGTAGGCTGGGAGGCTTGACAGAGCTATAATTATACAATTGGCGACATTAAACGCAGGAAGAATTGATAGCCTGCTTAGTTGGCTCACCATGCAGAGTTATACAACAACTGTACAAAAAGGACCAACAATAATATTTAATTGCTCTCCTTCTCCCTCTGATTCCCATCTTAGGATGCTTACATACTATGTGAGAGCCTGGGATCAACAGTATAAATCAAATGCACCCTGGGAACCACAGGCTAGTGACTGGAGAACATTTACATTTGGTTATAGCTTCTTTGTATTTACGTTTACTGAGACACATGGGACTCCTCACAAAGGCAACTTTGCATAATCACATATTTCTCTTGCACCAAGGCACTGCAGGCTGCCTTGACTGTCCTCTGTGGGAAAGGTCTGGAAGAAAGGCTGACGAAAGCAGCTCTCTGGGACTGCATTCATGAAAAATATCCAAAAGTAAACACTGGTGATGTTGGGCCTTCTCAGGTCCTATCTTCTTCTCCATTATCGACACTAAATTTTGAATTGCAGAAAAACATTTGAGCCTTCTGATACCATGGCTCTGAATTTTCTTCTTGAATTTGAAGCTTTTGCTCTGCTCTTCTTTTCCCTATAGCAAAGCATGTCTCCACACTCTACTCATCCACCAGCTCTAAGATGATAGCCCTTACTGAGGTGGTGAGAGGACCTGAGCTTTCTTCTCACAGGGTGGCGCCGTAACTACCAGGCTGCACAACCGACTGCCCTCTTCCTTGAAAGGCTTTGCTTCTTGTGACTCCTCCAGTACCAGCTCCTGCTCACAGAACACTTGAAAATAAGGAGTATCTTAAATGAAGAAGTAACTCCATCATAAATAGAAGTGGTTACTCAGTCTGAAGCCCAACAAAATGTCTGTCTGTAACTGCTTCTTGTGGCAAATTAGGAAAAGTCTTTTAACTAAATGAGACAGTTGGGGTTAAGGATGGGACAATTGGGATTCTGAATCCCAGAAGCTAAACTTGTGGTCAATGGGAAAGAAGTGCTTCACTGCAGTGCTTAAAATTAGGGAAAGTACAGCAACCATCCTGCAAGAAAACTTTATACTGCTCATCTCATTTTCAGCTTTGCTTTCAACCTCTACTAGTAAATGTTCCTTTGTAATTTTACTCCTAGATTAGAACTTCTTTCTTTTTAAAATTTTTTTTTATTATTATTTTTTTTCCAATGGTAACAGATCTATTTGTTCCTCTCCACTAAATTATTTTTTGACTTATCTAACTCAATAGTTTTTATTTCCCATCTATTGCTGCTATTGCATTTCCATGAGATCATTCAGGAAGTCCGAAGTGCTTATATTCTGGAATTAAATACAGGGCATGTACAGTGCTGTATGTCCCGATGATACTCCATTTCTATAGACACAAACCCACAACATTGTGTATTTTAGGAAGGTCCACTTAAAATTAGGGTTTGTATTCCAGAAGTTAGTATCTAGAGGATGGAGAAGTGCCTTATGAACTGCTTTAATGACAGGACAACATCACTAGGTGTGTTCTTAGAAGTGATGTTCAGCAGCTGCGTTATGTGATAGAATTTTTTCTTGTCTGGGCACTATCCACGGAGGAAACTGCTGCATATCAAGATGACCTTAACTAGATATCTTGCCTTTTTTTCCAATTTAATTGTGCAATTCTGCACTTTGCTAGCGTAAATAGATTTACCTATTTTTATTTTGCTTCCTAACGACAGGAATAATTTTGGCATAATCTGACTAAAATTAGGAATGTCACTTTTTGACAACTCAATTTAAAGAAACATGACAAAGCAGTTTCAACACACTTTGCAGTCAGCATTTTTAAATAAGGAACATCATCACACAGAACCAATGAAATGTGCCCAAAGAGAGACATAAAAGAGAGAGGAGGTAATCTGTAACCTGGAGGAAGATGATTCATGAGGTTTGATGCTGGCACTGCGATCCCTTCTCACTGGAGCTGGCTCCAATGTAGGCAATCCTGTAGCTGATGTTGTTGTGGTCCAAGTTGAGGACACTCGTCTCAGCAGTCCTGGAGGCAAACTTCTCCGTAAGCGCTAGAGAGAAACCAGTTGCTTATGGTTTATATAGGCTTACAAAAAAATTAAACATGCAGAAGAAAAACATTTCCATTTGATTAATTCCACCTGACAACACCTAATGAGATACTTTAAATTTGAATTCTCTCAAGTTTTATGGTGCCTACCTTCTGTTCAATCAACACAGCCAGTGCTTTAAATGCTTGAAGGGTCTGGGCTATCCTCCCTATTTCAAGGTATATATCCACAGCCCCATAGCCACAGTTTTTCAACACTTGGAGCTCTCACCGTAGTCAGTCAATGTTGGTTGTGCTCTTTAAAAATTTTGGTCTTATATGATGTGGCCAAAGACACTTGAACAGGTCATCAGGGCCACAAAGGTGACCGAGGGATTGGATCATCTATAATAAAAGGAAAGGCTGAGAGAGCTGAGAAGGCTCAGGGGAGATCTTACCAATGTATATAAGTACCTGAAGAGAGTGTGTAAAGAAGGGGGAGACAGGCTCTTTTCAGTGGTGTCCAGTGACAGGACAAGAGTCAACGGTGCATAAATTGAAATATAAGAAATTCCATTTAAATGTAATAAAATACTTTGTACTTTGAGGATGACTGAACACTGAAAGATGTTGCCCAGAGAGGCTGTGAACTCTACATCCATGGATATGCTCAAAATGCAACTGGGCGTTCTTCTGAGTGACATGCTCTGGGTTGAGCCTAGAGGAACCTGCTCCAGGCTCAACTTGCTTGAGCTGAGGGATGGGGCTAGATGATCTCCAGACTGGACTAGATGATCTCCACATGTACTTTCAACCTCAGTTATTCTGTGATTTAATCTGTCATAAATGCTCAGAATCAGAGATTCAAGGCAAGAAAGGCTGTATGAAAAATAAGGGAGGGGAGCTCCAACATTTTTCCTGTCGTATCTACCCAATTCAAAGACCACTCACTGAAACAAAACTTTCATGCTCTAGGAGATGATGTCTCCTGAAAGGCTTAGAGAAAGAATCACTCTTTACAGTAGATTTTTCTTGACCACTGCATTTTTCTTTCGGCAGACTCTTCCTTTTCTCCACTAACAGGACTCGCATTGGGTGTTTTTAAAATTTTTGAAGGCAGAGATAACAAAGGATGATGATAGAGAGCCTTCGTGGATCCAGATCTGCTGTTGCAGAGTCTATAATTTTGTAAGATGTTTCTCTTTTAGTTCTCATGAAGTATTTACAGTTAAGAACTCTGTGATGGAGAGCTTTCACTGTGCCAGAGGGTTAAGAGATATGAGATAGAAGACACTTGTGGTTCTGAAGTTCAGACTTACAGATAAATATGTTAACATACTATCTTCCTTACCCAAAATGCTCAGTGTCAGAAGCTCAAGGTAAAGACCCTAAATCTATATTTAGACAAATAAAGGACTGCAAAATACTAGTTTTATGAACCGTAATACATTTAGGCCAGTGAATTCTTCAGTCAAACTAGTTTTCTGTAGCATTAACTCATTTCTTCATCCTTCATTTCTCTTCTCCTCACTAGGTATTATGCAACAGCAAACTAGTATCTGATCACTGTGTTTGCTCACGTGATGGCAGTGTTCATCCACTCATCTCAGAGCCTAGAGTCCAGCCATTATAGACGTGTACACTAAAATAAACTGCAAAATGTGCTTAAAAACCTGTGAACAGCCATTTCATATATGCAGCTGCTACATACGCAAATAGGGCAATAGTTATCATCACACAAAAATATATTGAAAAAAAGAATCATAAGTGTTGGAATTTAGATGCTGGGAAATGCTGAGATGAATGCTGGCTGTGCCAATTGAACTGCTAAAAATTAAAAGCATTCGCCTGTGCAACTTACTCTGCCTATATTTAATTTTACAAGGGAGACTGCAGTACAAAAGCATTTTGATTTAGTTTCAGAAGTGAAGTGTAAGCCTTGCAGGACAGTCAATTAGCATCAAACCTACAATTCAAACTACTTCAAAGCTGATGTGTTTTTTCTAGTTGTTCACTTACTAAATGTGGGTGGTTAACACTGATTATTTCCTGTCGGATTCCTGAATGCTTATAAAGCCATCTGTCAAGACAGTAACATAATTTTATTTTTTTTTTCAGTTCATTTTCTTTTTTTTTTTTTTTCCCAAGACTACTTCTCATGAGCTCAGAGTATTTGTCATACTAAGTATTGTGGTGACCTTTTTTGTTTGTTTGGTATACATTTTAAACTCGGTCCAAAGCATCTGGAGGTCATAAATAGAGAATTTTTCATCAACTTCTACAGGTTTCACACCTCTAGCTAAGGGAAGGAAGAAGAGATTGAAACTCATACAGAATTTCAAATTCCAATCTTCAAAGTGGGCAAAAAGTTCCCTCATATGACTACTTAATTCCCCTCTGCTCATTGACTAGGATAGTCACCTCATATGCAGTGGTTCAAGTCTTTTGAGTGGGCTGAGAATTTCTGTCTTATAAGAATGGGGCAGACTTGTGAGTCTGGATGCTGAAAGGCTTTTGCTTGCTCTGCTCCCCATCATTTTTTCCCCTCTTAAGCCCCAACCAACACGTGTGATGAAATCTGCACACCATCTCTGTGAGCCATCCTGTGTCAAACATCATCTTCTAAAGATGCCTGAGCCAAAGTGAACCTGGTCATGAGTTGAAGGACACGCAGTAATTGTCTTACTATGAAACCACTCAGCTGTCCTTTTATAGTAGAGTATGATTAGTGCATAAGATGTTCATCTGAAGTCAATAAGCGACATCTCCCACTAGTCATGTGCTGCCCCTTTAGGGAGAGCCAAGTTACAAGATGATAGACAGGATCCAGTACTCACCTTGGGAATAGCTAGTTTCTCTCCTTTCTCCGGACATTCCTCTGAGTCAGAGCAGGTGTAGTTCTCACTGAAGGACACCAAAGGGTTCACTCTTGGTTTGTGGATGGCCTGGAAGGTTAACTGTGTATTAAGCAGGTTGCTCACTGTTCTCAATGAAGTACACACGTTGGGGGGCAGCGAAGGATCTGCCAGAAGGTCTGTAATAAGCCCATGTGCTTCTCCCATGACGGCGATATCCACTGTGATACTGGTACCAGAAGACTAAAAAAAAAACCAAAAATAATACATATAAGACAACAGAAGTGAACAATCTGCTGAACAGTATCTAAAGCTGTGATGAACTCTTCCTGTAATTTTGTTGAGGGTAAGTTTAGGACTCTACACTAGTCCTCAACAAGGGCAACACCTGGGGAGGAATAACCCCATGCAACAGCACAGGTTAGGAGCTGACCTGCTGGAAAGCAGCTCTGTGGAGAAGGACCTGGGAGTGCTGATGGACAATAACTTATCCATGTGGCAGCAGTGTGCCCTTGTGGCCAAGAAGGCCAGTGGTCTCCCGAGATGCATTAAGAAGAGTGTGTTCAGCAGGTTGAGGGAGGTTCTCCTCCCCTTCTACTCTGGCCTAGTGAGACCACACTTGGAGTGTTATGTCCAGTTCTGCTCTCCTCAGTTAAAGAGGGACAGGGAAATACTAGAGTCCAAAAAAGTTGATTAAGGGACTGGAACATCTCTCTTATGAGGAAATGCTGAGAGATTTGGGACTGTTTAGTTTGGAGAAGAGAAGACTGAGAGGGGATCTTATTAATGTTTACACATATCTGAAGGGTGAGTGTCAAGTAGAAGGGGCCAGTCTCTTTTCAGTGATGCCTTATGATAGGATGAGGGGCGATGGGCACAAACTGGAACACAGGAAGTTCCATCTCAACGTGAGGAAAAACTTTACTGAGGCTGACAGAGCCCTGGAACAGGCTGCCCAGAGAGGTTGTGGAGTCTCCCTCTCTAGAGAATTTCAAAACCCGCCTGGATATGTTCGTTCCTGTGTGATCAGCTCTAGGTGATCCTGCTTTGGGAGGGGTTGGACTCAATGATCTTCAGAGGTCCCCTCCAACCCCTACCATTCTATGATTCTACGAACTTTTGTTAAAGCAGTTACTCACGGAGTAGTAATAATAGTAGAAAAATAATAAGTAGAAAAATAATAACATGAAATAATTATTTAAATAAGGAGAATCATGCTGAATAGATTGATCAACAGGCATAATGCTCACAGTCTGCAAAGAGTTTGGAATTTCATCATATCTGATTTCACAGCTTTCACCATCTGCAGCTGACTGAACCCATCTGAATGAATTGCTCAGCCTTCCTACACAGACATAGTAAATGACCAGGGGCTACCTGAACAAATAATTTTGGAGACACAGCTTACAATGGGAGGAGTCTCTCAAGAGATGCCTTCCTACTAACTACAGAGACATCTAGAACAACTAATGTTCAATGCTTACGCTTAGATGAAAAAAATTAATCCCAAGCATATACTGAGATTTAAAAAATATATCCACACTAATAAAATATAGCGTTCTGGTATGGTGGCCACAACACTCTTCTCTGACCAATTGTGTATTGGGCAGCTATACCAACATTGAAATGGAGTAAAAAATGGATTTTCCAATCCTTATTTTATTCAGACAGATGTGATGAGAATAGTTACACTTCAAACTTGTACGATCAATGCAGATAGTCTTTACTTTCTCTTGGGTTTGAAATACATACTAACTTTATCATTTAGGAAGAATTATTAACTGAAGCGATGCGTAAAAGCAGAAATAATACCAAGGGGTAGCTCATACCATTGACAAATGTTAGACACCCAAACTAGTAAATGCATACAATTGATCTGTATATGACACACTGCAAACCAACTGTGGCCCAGGCAAACTATCTTCATATACGGTCCATCCGCCACACACACAGGTAATCTAACACAACTTCCAGTTCATTACCAGTAATCTAACTAGGCTTCCAGTTCATGCACAAGAGGTTTGATCCATAAATGCATCTTTGAGTTTCTCCAGGACTTTTCAACATTCAGCAGCTCCAACTACCATCTGTCCTGAAGCCCAGCAGGGCAATATATTAGCACTAAAAGAAACAGTTTATTGCCAAAAGCAGGGAAGTAGTCAAGTCTTTGAATTGACAGCTATACGATACAATTGCAAAAGGGAGAGGATCTTTAAAATGTACTAGAAGAACAGTGAGCCTGGATGCACACAGAACAACTAGAAAGGTAGGAGGCACACGAACTTTCAATGAGGCAGCGACATTTCAGCCTCACTAGCTGATGTGCTATAAATCACCATAAATTTTGTGTGGAATTGCTAATTCAAGACACTCCAAGGCCAATCATTTTTCCTTTGGTGTATTTTTGACACATAAGATCAATCCTGCTGCTACCATTTGGGACTTTTCAGCAGGTGTACATGCAGGTTGCCAGAGAGACCGTTCCAGAAGATTTTGTACTAATTTGTTTTCACGCATTTCTTAGAAATACAGTTTTCCAGTTGGGGAAGTTATGTCTGTGAAAAGAACATACGGGTTTCTTGGAGTGGCAAGTACACAGCACAGAGAATTGGGCAGACTGCTTAGCAGGAGAGTGATCTGAGTGCCAGCCAGGAGTGACTCACCAACAAGAGCATTTCTGGATCTCACAACACATCAAAGAGCAGTGTAACAGAGCTTGATGCTCCTTTGTTCTCAGCAAAGGCTTTAGAAGCACTCGCAGAGTAATTTGGAGGAAAGCGATGTATTAGCTAAGTATAGCTAAACCTCTTCCCACTATCTTCCCAATCCTGTACTGTGGACATCAGGCTCTTGGCAATAGTTGTTTCACTGCAGTGATCCACTGCTCATGTCCTACTTCATGCTAACACAGGTAAACTCCTGGACCAGAAGACAAGCCTCCTCACACTCCATCCTCTCATGCAACCAGAAAATCAGCCTCCTCTTCTTCCATTTCTTTTCTTTGTCATGATATGAAATCAAATAAACCAGAAACAGTTGGATATACTAAAGTGCTATTTCATCCTACCGAAAAAAATTAACGGTTGAAGTTAATTTAATAGCTCTTTCATTACTCAATCTCTCAGGAGTGCACGTAGAAGATTCTGGCAGATGCCAAAGAAAATTCTTAAATTAAAAGACAAGGCTTGGGATGGGACGAATTAATTATCTATCTTAATCTCAGCCCTGCAAAACAGACCAAAGGGGAGTGATGGAAAATAGATCATTTAAACTGCAATAGAAGCCTTGTATTTTCAGCAAAACTGCATAATCTACAGTTTGAAATTCTATTAAGCCTGGAGCCTGGAGCTGTTGACTGCCAATCAGAGACAGAGATTAATACTTCAATGAAGTAAACAAGTCTGACTCAGCAGGCCATAAGCAGAGGCTCAGATTTTGTACAGCAGCACTAATATTTTGCAAAGCAGCCAGCATTGTTCTCCCTGATTAGTACCAAGTGAGGAGAGGGAGAGCCCTTCTCTTCTCCATGGTGAATTTCTGCCACACAGCTTCTGACATGTGAGGAGGCTTTGCCATGTCTTCATGACCCCTGCCTTGACTCGGTGACCCTGCGGATTTGTCCAAGCCAAACGCTGGGTTGTGCTGAGTTGCGTGAGCAGCTGGTGCTGAGGCCATATGGCCCAGGAAGAGGGATGTCACACTGGGTCTGCATCCTCCCTCCTGAGCTGTGCCTGCACCTCACCGTGAAGGACAGTCTGCACTCAAATTGAGTTACAGACTTACACACGTAACACACTAACACTGCTGCAGCCCGTGCCCCACCAGAACAAATCAGTGGAAACGAAGTGATTATTTCTTCAGAAGTGTGCCTTGCACCTGGGAAAGGCTTCTGAGCTTGGCCATAGCACGTACGATACCACCTCGCACTCTCCCTACAGCAAGGCAGCACTTTTGACCAAAAGGGCACTACTAGCAAATCTGACGCTTGCAACTGACCTGTCACACAAAATCCAGGCAGCCACCCACCCTGCCTGTGTGGAGCACGATGAGCTCCATGCCTGTCAGGAGGTGCACACTGAGTGTCTCTCACCAGGGCTGACACAAGATACGCATCCTGCCAGCCCAGCCCAGCCCAGCCAGGGTCACCATAAAACATCAACAGTGACCAATTTGTGCAACATGACATACTGCACTGCACAATATTTCAGAGTGAAAGTGCTTTACACGGTATTTCAATGACGTCGTCGTACCGTAGAGAGATGCTTTAAATGGCACTTATATACACGTCATGGTAACAGTACTGTTTGAACTACTCATAACGCTTACAATCCTCAGAAGGAAAGCATATGTAAAAGGAGAATGAACCAAGTTAATATCCTCTCAAAGAAAGAAGCAGAAGAGGGTAAACACATCCTTAATTGGCGTGGTTTAAACGTTGCAGTTTAATTGCATAGAACTTGCATACAGGAAAACAGCTTATTTTTCAAGCAGTTTGAATATTTCACCTATCTCAGGATGAATTAGAGCACTATCAGACTAGACAAAATTACAAATACTTAAATTATTATTTTCTAAAAACAGTTACAAGTTGAATGTACAAAAACATTTTAAAATATTTTCGGTTTTATACTCCGTAGTAGGAAACAGCAGAGAACTGTCTATGCTTCGCAAACCATTACTCAGAAAGTAAACTAAAATGTGTTTCGCTATAGGACAAGGAAACCTGGACTTTTTTTATAAAATACATTGTTTCACATCATCATAAGTAAAGATTTATGCAAGACAGTAAATTGCTGAAAATTTTAGATTAATGTAACTGTATATATCCTTATACACATACGTGCGTGCATATATACACACAGAGTCTTTTTTCTAGGCTAAAAGCACATACAAAATCCATATTCAGATTTTGCAAGTAGTTTCCTACTAACATGCATAGCCTCTGCATGAACTGATCTGGATTTCTTCCAAACCACTTTACTCATCGAAACCCAAAGGCCGGATACTGGGGAATAGAGGCATGAATAACATGTTTGCAATCAACGTTAACAAACAACTAACTTGATAAAACAAAACAAAAACCCAAAGAGCTAAGCTTAGGTGAATTTCATTTCACATCGGTCAGTATTTATTTATCAATCTATGCTAATAACTGTGAAGGAAATTTCCTTCATTGAAATTTGGCTTACTGTTCACTTTGTGACCTCATTCCAACGCTGATTTAAGTGATGTCATGCAATAACTAAAACTGAAATGCCCTAGGGCATAAGAACAAGAAAGCAAACAGGCTGGAAACAAGCAAAACGAGATCAACTAAATATGCTCATTGATAACTAAGGTAAGGAACAAAATTCCTTCAAATGCTGAAAACCATCTGGTTTGCTGCCTTCTTCTCCTGCCTTCTCCTCTTTTTTTTTTAAATAAAAAAACAACAAAACAAAAACCTGGTATTTAAGTGGGTGTTTTAGGCTGTAGTTACCACCTGGAATTCCCAACAGGGCCCAAATGCACTCGCTCTATGTATTGGGGGTTCTTTTTACGTACAGAAATAAAACACAAAGGTTTTCCCCTAAAGAACTCATATGAGAATTAAGCCAGATCACGGCAGGATGCATTAGAGACAGGGGACAGACATGCATAGTTCACAGCAGCAACTGTGCAACTAAGTTTGCATGAGCAGGGGCTTACTGGGAATGTGCCAAAAAACTTTGAGGTACCAAGAAGTGCACATACTGCTGCAGCTGCAGGGCCAAATCTCAAGTACCACATCCCAACACAGACAATTTTTGTTAGGGCAGGAAACTTAACTTCAAGAAACACTTTTAAATGTGATATGAAGGCAATATTCTTGTAAATTTTAATGATCACTTAGAATTTTTAGGTTTGAATACTTTGTTCTGGATTCTGTTACAGGGTTAAAAAAAGTAAAATACATTCAGAATTTGCATAACCTTCAGTATGCTTTTTAATTACATTTCACAAAATCCCATTAATTTTCTTCTATTAAACTATATTATGTGCAAAAAAATAAGAACAGCCTTTTACTCACTAGGGGGGAAATCAGATAAAACTGCGTAGGAAAAATGAATTTAGGAAAACAGGAAAAATAAACTCCTTTAGCCATAAGGTTTGAGAGATAAATTTAGTTTATGAATTGTTCCTGGTTAAGGAAAAGCTGACCCACTTGTGAAGCAGATTTGACATCCTTAGACTTATTAGATGCCTTACTGCAAATAAAAGTTTTCCTCCCCTCTCTGGTGTTTTGCGTATGATTCTCATAAAACTGAACTCGTCCAGCTTAACTAAAAAATACTGCTCTCTCTATACCCTACAAGAAAAGACGATTAACATGACAACACAAAACCAGTCAAAACTTAAGCATAACAGAAGAAAGAAAAAAATAAAATAGTTATCAAACACAAACCACAATTCATTTCACACAGCCTCATGTTAGAGAAAAAAAAAAAAATCTTCATTTGCTGTGGCTTGTACAAGGAAAAGCACTGAAGGTAGAAATGCTGTTTTTTCACCACATTACACTCAAGAACACTCTCCAAGTGAAAGAACGGGGGAGGTGAGGAGGAAAAGAAGGAATAAAGCAGCATCCAGTGTATTTTCAATCTTCACACAATTACGAGCAACAATAAATCACAATTTGATATAGTTTCCAAGTCACATCATGAATGCCCAGGCCAAGCTGTCTGGAAACAAAATTAAAAGCAAATATAATTCTCCATTATTTTAATCTCCACAGAGTGATTTGAGGGATAAACATGAACTGGCTTCTATGGAAATAATGAATCATTTTAAGGCGCCACAGACTCAGCTACTCCACCTTTCACTGAATGACTAAGGAGAAAAGAAAAGTGTCCATGCAATTCTTTGACGTTTCACTTTTCTGTATTTTAAGCTACAGGACTGGAGTCTTACCAAGAATTCTTATTTTTATGTTACTCTTATTTCATATTAACACAAGATTTCAGGCTTTCCCTTCTCTGGCAAGCAAACAGGACATTTATGAGAATCTTTCCTCCACATTAATGAAGCACAGCATTTCCACTGTTCTCTGGAGGTGGATCAACTGCAAACTCTGTAAGGCATACTCTTTGGCAAGACTGAAAATAGCACCTTCCTGTTGTCTCATCACATTGATCAAAGAAAATCTTTCCTAGATATCAATGTAATCACTGATTTTGCTTCTGATTCTCTAAAGCACCGAGAGCCACATAACTGGAAACCAGACACTGAAGCACAAAAGATAAGCCTATAATGAGGGAAGACTCTAGATCTTGTGTGAGCCATAGCATTTATAGTTTTGACCCCGTTACATGGTGTTTGGGATGGCAGCACCATAACAAAGCAGACCTTCCTGGTAACACATTGAACTCTGATCTGCAGAGCAGGAAATACCATTCCTGCCGCATGCAGTGCGTCTGTAGCCTGAGCACCTGCCAGCACGATGCCAGAGTCCAAGGATCACAGCACAGCCAGAGGAAATTTTTGAAAGTAGTTCTGCAAAGAGAAGGTTTAATGAAATGGGGCTCACTGAGAAGTTCTATTTTTTTGTCCCTTCAGCCCTCCCTGTGTTGCAATGACCCCTCTCCTCAGCAACAGCTCGGTGGCCACACAGTCAGCAGGAGGCAGCCGTGCGCTTGGGGTTACGTGCATACTGATGAGCAGGCTCGGGGCTCCCTCCATAATCTCGCACTGTGATAAACTGCCAGTCATCTATTACCAAGCAAGGCTGCTAATTTAGACCTTCCTCTGGTATCTCATCATAGGTTACCATAAAATTTCTAGGGAGACAATAATCTCTGATGCTTCCTCCCATCTGCCACATTTGCTTGAAACTGTCAGACAGCATGATCACGTAAGCCTGCTTTCTTTAGAAAACCAGGATGAAAACAACATAATTCTAATATTTAATCCATTCAGAGTAATTGGAAACTTTGCAAATATTTAATTTGGAGCCTTTGAGAAAGAGGCACTAGGTTGAGAAGGAAATACTTCTTTTTTCTTTCTTTTAAGACCTGTGGAATGTATCACTGTTTACAGCACACTTTGTCTGGGGCTGCAGCTGCCATCGCCACATCCTGCACTTCTACCTCAGGTGACACCATTCACAAAGCTCACAGCTACAGTTGACTGAACTTCTTCCATTACAGGACCTTTCAGTTTGTGATAGCTTTGTCAGCCAAAGAGCTTAGACCGAAACATATACTGCCAGGGATTTGTCTGGGGTGAATTACTCCAGCATTTGAGAAAAATTCTTCAGACATTTACAAGAACACTGTTGGAATGTTTCATCCATGCTACAAATCCTCAGTAAACTGATACCATTTAATCTGCAGCAGGCACTAAAAGTGCAGTAAGGCCTTTTGCTTTCCCTGTCTTGTTATGTCTAGATTTAGTTATATAGCCCCTGGGAAAAACAAAATTAAAGCTAGCCTTGCGCGACCTTTGTGGGTTGTCAGAAAGCAGCCACCGAACTGCCTGAGGACGCTGACTGCCCTAAGTGCGCACACCTCCGCACGCTGCCCATGTGGCCTTGTGCGCCGCGCTCAACATCCCAGGGGCAAAGGAACACATTTAATCCAAACCGCACCGTCAGTCTGCAACTCAGATTATTCTCTGAGTTGTAGTCTCTCTACATCTCAATTATTCTTCCCTCTTGCTTAGCGGCAACGTCCTGGTAATAGCACTGATAATACCGTGATGATTGCTCCTCTCTTCAATGCCCAGGTTTGGGTGGGCATCTCCCTAGATGGGCCACAGCTGCTCAGAGAGAAGTCTGTCTCATAGCTTTAGCTAAGACATTTACGTTAAAAAAATAAAATGGGGGAGATTCTTTGCATATCGTACTCAATAATCAAACTGACATGCCCTCATGGCTTCAAGGCTTTTATAGATAAGCATTATGAATTATTTTTTTTTTTAAAAGAGAGAGAGAAACAGAGACCACATTTTAGTCCTAAGCAGTTTTGGTGCCATCTTTACCTTTGAAGGGAAAGTATCAGTTCTTGCTTTCAGGTCACCTAGCAAGCTTTCCCAGATTTGTAATATGCACCAAAGAAAAATCTCTTTGTGGTTGTTGGCAACCAAGCAACAACAACAAAAAGATCTATGCAGAAATCATCTCAAGTAGTGGAATTAATTAGATTTCGTATAACTCAAGACCTACAGACTAGGAAAGTCTGCACCTTTGTGGATAAATGTACTCGACATAACCCAAGCCAACAGAATTCCCCACCAGTTATATCTGACAGAAAGGACTTCAAATTAACAAACTCCATTGGTACTGACATAAAGTAATACCGAATTTTCCACATTTTTCTCTTGCCACATTAAAGCACAAGCATCTTGACCACTGCTGGAAAATCCCAGAAAGCATAGGGGAAAGAGGCAGAGGGCTGTTGCCCAGAGTGCATGCTGTGGGTTACGCCACTGCCACTCCGCAGCACATAAGGACAGTGAGGGGCAGGCTGGAAACAGCTGTACATGACTTGGCTCTGCCGTGGACTCCTGGGAAAATCTTAGTTCAAATGAAGATACTCAGAAAGTTTTGGTGACCTTCTGCATAAGGCATCCTGCGAGGAAGATCCAGAGAAAGCAGCTCCTGGAAGACAGCGAGAGCACGGGGTGAACTTCCTGGCCAAGAGCCGCCAGTCGCAGCTTGAAAATCTTGTGGAAACTCTGACGCTGATGTTTGATGTTCTCGGCAGAGCCTTGGGGACTCAGTCACCCAATTCCAAGGGACTTTCCGTGTGATTTGTCTGCCTAAAAACCTTAACCTATCACGACTATCCCGGCCTGAAGAACTACTTGACAACGTAGAGAAGAGTCAGTAACAAACAGTCCGGGCTTATTATTTAAAAACTAGACACCGCTCCAACTAAACTTAGAACTTTAAAAATTATTACTTTTCTTTAAAACACAGCAGATGGGAAAAATTAAATTCTAAATGGGGCTCAAATCTGCTTCGAATAACACAGACTGAGGAAAACAATTCTGTGCTTCAGAGACTGTCCTCAATTGTCTTACATTATTGTTCTTCAATTTGTACATCAGATGGTCACAAATTGGTAGCTTGAAGCTGATAGTTTGCATTCATGTGAAGAAAACAGTGACAACTGTCTTCAGTTTCAGCTTGAGATGCCGTAACACCAGCTGGGACTCTGCAGGAGCAGGATGCTGGGTGTACACACAGAGGAGGATATGCCATCTATTAATACCTGGTATCTTACCCATTTGAGTTTCCAGCTCCCATTGCCTGCTTAGCATGGGAAGCTATTTTAATTCTACAGTGAACTAAAACAGAGCAGCCAAATACACAGCATGAGTTAAGAAAAAAGATCCATTGAAAGCAATAATCACCATTCTGCCTCCTGCATACTAACTAATCCTCCCACATTTTCAACTTGACACAGTCTCAGTTACACTAGAACAAAGCCAAAAGACCCATATACTGTCATATTTTCTTCCTTTCAAAATATCTCAAGACTCTTTTGGGACGCAGTTTCAGAAGCGACATCACAATCAGCAGCAAGTTGCAGAAATACATATGAAAATCATCCCATCTGAAGATTCATATCCACCTCAGTCCTTCATCCAGGACTGTTTAATAGTATTAAGCAGAATAGCATTACTAAATATCATTAAAAACATAATGCAAATAAATGCAGCCTTTAAATTAAGACAAAAGATTGGGGGAGGTAAGGGGGGAGGGGATAAAGAATTGCTACAGACAATGTCAAATGTGTATTTAAATACTAAACAGGAATTGCCATCACTTTGGAATAAACTGGAAAAAAGCAAACTTGATGAGGTTTTAAAAACTATTCATGGAGTGCTGAAAACCAGAATAAAAAAAAAAGAAATTAGAAAGAGGAAAAAAACATCAGTGAAGCTGCAGATACAGCAACTTTAAAGTTCAATCTGTTCTTACTGGAATTATGACAGGGATTTGGAAACGACAGCAGGAGCCAGATGTATATCTTGGGTCATATTTTGCATATGTCCTAGGAATAGGAGCTGCAAGATCTCATGAAACTCTCCAGGTGACCAGAACACTAATAATATTTAGTGGTCCATTTTTTAGAACATGCTTTCACTGAAGCCAAGGCAAGCAGAAATATTCTGCATCTCTCGAAAAGGATAAATTCTGTGCTCACGAAAGTTAAGTGAATGCCTCACTGCAACCAAATTCTAACACTTTCTTATTCTCCATCAGACCTTGTGGTTTGCATTATTTTAGTCCTCCTGATTTAAAGTGCTCTAGTTAATAACCATCTAGTGTTACTGATGCCTCCTCCTCTTTCGCATGACTTTATGTCACTAATGAACTCCTCTGTGTTCATTAACTCCTCTCCTCATTAATAATTTTTCTTTAAGACTTGGCTTTGGATTCATATATTATGACTCATTCAAGAAAAGCAGCTGTAGCCTTAGGGACTTGCAGCCCCCAAATCTTTCATCTAAGTACTGCAGATCTGTAATTTCTCTAAAGTACAAGCTACTTCAACATCTAAAGCAAGGACCTGAAAAAGGCACACTAAGCATGCACGATGTGAAAATCTCCCACCTCTCCTAGATTACTTGTTGGCAGACACTTCAATGAAGATCAGAGCAGAAAGAAACAGTAATTCATATATAAGAAAAATAAAACACTATCCTCTACATGTCTTCTATGACATTAAAATGATTTTTTTGACTTTGCACAGATATAAGCTGACCGGCAAGCCCTGAGGACTCCTTCCAACCTACTTCATACTTGACCTTCAAGGATCAACTTAAAGACACACTAGTTCAGTTTATACTATAGGGTTATTTTACCTTTGTTGTCAGAAATGAGAAAAAAATATCTGCCTACTGAGATACCAGGTACGCAGTTGATCACAGCATTAGGCCAATGCCTACATAAGATGGCCATTTTCAGCTAGTGCTGTGCTGGTCTGTAATATATGAGCTGGATGCTAAAGGCTGTAGGACTTTCTAAGCAACCTCAGCAATCACTAATTTCTATCATGAAGCTGGTGACTGATTTGTCCTGTGCACAGTTTTAATCTAAGTCCTACTTTCAACTTGTGCTTTTAAGGCTGTGACCAGCACTTGACTTGCATTTTATAAAAAAGAAAAAGAAAAAAAAAAGAAAAAGCATACAATATCCCTAATTATACTATGCTGGCTGCTTCTCAATTCTAATTAGAGATCAATCCAACCTGTACTTCTGCATCACAAATATCTCACTATCCTGAACTCTGACCATCTGGCTCAGGGTCTGCACTTTTTGATGAGGTCCAAACAGTCGTGTGTTTTCAGAAAGATATGATTCAAATTCACATCTAAATTTAACAGAATTGGCTTCTCATTTACAAAAGGCAACAGAACCATAGAGACTAAAAACCAGACAGATTTTGAAGGATTGGTGCTTATGCTGGCAACCAACCCAGCTAGACAATTATTCCTATTTCTACAGGGACTTAATGTTTTCTACTTGGATAGAAGTATTAAGAAAAGAAAAAAAAAATCAACTGTGGGTTACATACGTTTTTTAAAAATGTCAATTCCCCTTGTGAAGTTGAACCTCAGTGGTTCATCTGAATCTACTCCATTACAAAATGAGTCATGATGTACCAGAGAGTACAACAGAAGCCCTTACTACTACTGAGTGGTGTAGATAGATAGGCTGAATTTGGAGGAACAAGATGACCCACTGAAACTCTGTCACTAGGACTGTTACTGAACTTGTAAAAAAGAAACACTCAAACGAGATTTAAAAGAGAACAAGTGAATGCAGCCCATTTAAATCATCACTTCTTTCTTAGCACACAAACCATCTGACACAGCATCGGTGCTGACACTCTGGCCTTTTCAAGCTAGAGGCCCAAAGCGCTACTGCCTGTTGTCGACAATTAAGGAACACATGCTGTCGCAGTACTGCTATAAAATAAGTATGAAGTCCCACAGGACCACATGATCAATGCAAAATAAGTAGCACTGCATGGCAGGGAAGTCACCTGCAGCACTGACAGTTACTACTTTTCAGACAAGTAATAAGGTACCTCTGCCTGGACGCATGCAAATGAAGGTATATAAATAACTAAACATTTAATGTCTTCAACAACAAAACGATTGATTACAGGCTGGACAAGCTCTGCTCTGTTGGTCAACAATGCACAGAGCACCCTATGCTGCCCGGCCAGCTGGCATGCCATACACAACCCTGGCACCAGCTCCTGAGGGGTGAAGGCCGCCAGCGTCTAAAGAGAGGTCCAGGGCACAACCCAGCCACCAGCCGCCACCAGGCATTATCGGTATCAGCACAGAGTTCGAGCTGTCCCTGAAGGCAAGAAAAGCACAGAGAAGTACGTAGATGTATGGAAATGTATGGAAGCAGAGAGCAGTATGGGAATGTATAGAGAATACCAAAAGGCAGGACCAGCGTTTGGAGAAGAAGAGGAAGATGTGCTAACAAGACGAAATCAAGGAGGAGGACACAATGAGGGCCAGTTTCAAAACAGGTGAAAATGGTGCATTAAAACCACATGGAAGTTCACATTTCCTGGCAGATAGGTAAAAAAACTGCTCTGAATTTTTAAAAGGAGGTATAAAAACCCAAATACATACAAGTCTCTCCTTGAACACCAAAGTCTGACCACTTTAAAAGATACATCAGTACAAAGCCTTGGTGTTTTAACTCAGCAGGAATCTTATTCATCACTGGACATAGTACTGAACTATTTGTTGATGACACTTCACTTCTAAATACATGAAATTGCCATAAAGATCTGTTACACAGGGAACATGGTGTCCTCACAAACAAGAAGCAGCAGTTTAAATTATGCAGCTCAAGGATTCTCACTGTATTGACAACTTTAGACAAACACAAAAAAATATATTATACCCTTAAAGAAAAATTATTCGGTTTAGAATATCTGGTGACTGAAAGGACTTGCTTTGGCTTTGCTTCAGCAATTTTAAAGCGTTTTTATTAAAAGATAGGAACAAAAAGTCACGTCAACTTTGTAAAATTTAAATCTTCACTTTGAAAACGCTGAAACAAAGCTACTGATTTTTTTTCAAAAATATTATGACTTCTTGCTCTGCAAAACAGCCTGGTGCCCATATTTGCATTTTTTGCTGCATCAGACTTCTGCAGAGGCTTAGTGTGTCTCTTGCAGTCAAGAGGCTTATTGTTGACTTAAGTGAGACTGATCCATAATGGATTAGACCCTGGAGATGACTTCAGTATTCAGGTTTGCTAACACTGGTGACCTAATGCAGGGTATTGAAGTTAAAGGTCTCACCCCACAGTCAGCTTAACTTTGTCAAAGCAGAACAGGCGGTTAAACTCAGAAGAGCAAGGATAAAAGACCACTTTAATCACAAGAAAACGCTTGACTTCATCCTACTGACCCTGTTGAAGTCACACGCATCTCTCACTGCAGTGTTTTATGTAAACATATTTGTTAACAAATTGAAACAGAGCACAAGCAACATTGTTTGCCATACGGTGCTCTGACAAGTCAGCTGATAAAACATATGGATTCAGTCTTCTTACTTCTGCATTATCTCCCTGACTGCCTCAAGCTGAGTGTTACAAGCGGCCCCAGATATCCCATTTATCCTATGAAAGTAAAAAAAAAAAAAGAATTAAAAACTCACAAACTGATGAATTCTTTCTGTATGCCCCTCTTCTGCTCCTAATGCACTTGGTGAGATTTTTGGCAATAACATTAGGAAGCAACCTTCTCTAGAAAGAGCAATTGCTTCAGTTACAGTATTTGTTCTTTTAATTACTGTCATTTCTAGCAAGATGCTAACACAGAGCAGAAAATGTATATTGGCAATGTTCGTTCTGGGCAACCTGCTGGCATTTTGCCAGTAATGTGAGGGCTGCTCTTAATCTGAGTACAGATTTATTTCTATCCACTTCCTCCTTTAATGCAAGCTGCAGTTGCTGTAGAGAGTAAAGCTGAAATGTTGTATTTGATATTACAGCAAAATGAAGTATCCAATCAAATTAAACACGCACAACACTTTATGCACTTGCCCTTTTTGTCCTCACTAATAGATCAAAGAAATGTCTTTGATTTTCTGTCAATAAAATCAAGGTGGCACAAGAAGGCAGCGTGATGAGGTGCCACTTTGTTCTGCTTTTTAGGAAAGATGCCCTCAAGTAGGATAGGATTTCTCCAACATGATACAAATATGCCTTTAAGCCATAACTAACTATATAATGATCCAATTCTATACAGAGCCATAGTAATATACTTTGCACTTAAACATGTTAATAGCTGAGTTTAAAAGTGTGTGTGTGGAGAAATTAATTGGAAAGAAAGGAATTAACATTTAGTTAGCCTTTTTTTTTTTTTTTTTTAAAAGAGAAATAAATGTAAATCAAAAGCTGTCTCTAAAGGCTGGCTAATCCTTTGTGTATAAAGAGCACCACCTGAGTCTGTGCCAGCTAAAAACAAACAGAAAAGTTACAAATAGGGCTTCATATTTAACTCTGAAGCCTGATCTGTGTGGGTTTGGGTGTACTTACTAATCAGTCAAAAAAGATAAAATCATGTTCTGACTGTACCTATAATTTAGGAGTTTTTACTCTGCTTTAAGGGCTTGCTTATGTGATCAGCCTAAATGAGAACCAGTTAAAAGACGTTCCACCAAGTGCACAGGATAAATTACTTTAAATAAAACCTGTCTGTTGGCAGACTTCTAACCACACACAGTAAACTATTTTTGCTTGTAAAATGATGTTCGTTTAGCTCTGTATAAACAATTCATGAATCCACCTTTAACATAACACAATCTTTTCTCCCTGTGCCAAGCTGACAGCCATGCAAAACCCCATACGGCTCCAGAGCAGCAAGCTGAACTCTGCTTCCCCTCGGGCAGCGGTAGCGTTGGTGATGATCTGGTTGCCAGCCCTTTGCTGCTGACAAAAATCTAACAGAAAAGGAGATCGGAGCGCAGGTCTTCTGCTGGAATGGAGCCACCGCCTCGCTTACAAACCAAGCGATGCAGACCGGGAGTTCTCAGTGGAATGGAGCAAGGAAGACCAAACTGTCACTTGTCTTTCTAAGGGTTACTGCCTCCCAGATGGTCTGCTAGTGTCTCACGGGGTCAACGGCACAGGAAAAGGGGAGAGGGCAGGAGATGGGGGGTTACGCAGCACAGCTATGAGGACATGCAGCTGCAGAAGTGAAAATCACAACAGGAAAAGGGGATGAGAGCTTCATAGCGGGGATGCCAGTGAAAAAATGACAGAACAGCTGGTTTGCATACATATTCAACTCTAGAGCACAAACACTTCCATAAATGAGCACACTGCCTAGGATACCTACTGCTAGGTAACCCTTAAATTGAGTCAGTGCTTCAGGAAAGGGTAATAACATGACAGAAATGGCACAACTGAGCAGAACTTTTAATACAGCGCATTACGATCCTGCAGCTTCAGAGCGTGAAAAAAACCTTTCCTGGGGATCACCAGATGGCACTATTCTGCCTTCAAATCGAGATTGCAACTCTGCCGTGCACATGAAATGCTACTATCAGTTTGGGAGGAAAAAGGTCTTCATCCATGGTTTTTTATATATTAGCCCAGTAGTCTCTAGCTGTCCACATTCTTTCCAATGATCTTAAAAATCTTGTACAAACAACAAAGAAATTACTGTATCTGGGGGAGGTGGAGGGAATCTTGTAACGTTTTGAACTGACCCTCATACTAAAATATTCCACAGCAGGACTACAGACATTTCTGTAGGAACACAAAACTCCCCAGCAATACACACAGTGCTTGACAACAGTATTAAGAAAGCATAATTTCTTACAGAGAAATTAGTCAATCATATAAGGATAACATATACATGCTGCTCTTCTCCCAGTATTTTGTCTGCTACCAGAGCTACTGAAAATGCTAAACTTCATCTGCAATTGTGTGAAGTTTAGCATGAAAGTATTCCCTAAATTAAGTAAAAGATTATTGTGTTACCTTTTTTTTTTTTTTTAAATAAAGCTGCTGAGAGTATCCACATACAAATAATAACGGAAGAGAAAAAAAAAAAATTAAAAAAAATGCTAGTAATGAAACATTAGTGCACACACAGACACACACAAGAGACAGTGTTTACATGTGCCTGTTGGTGTAACCATGTTTCCTTTCAGTTTGCTGAGGTGACTTGCAAAAGGATGCAAATTATTCAGTGACACATTTGCAATTAGGTACAATCTACAGAGGCTGTGGAAGTAAATTTAGAATGCAGCTTATTTGGGATGGAAGTGCAGCAGGAGTACATTCCAACTGAAGTCCCAAAATCCTCTCATCCAAGATAGGCAAGAATTCTTTTTGAATTTTTTAAATTTTTTTTTTCCGCTTAATCCACCAAAGGACTAATCTCCCCTCAAGACTCTACAGATTGATAAACTGAGGTGCAAATCCATCCGTAGAGTGACTCCTCTAATTTCAGCGGGAGTCACAGCAGAACCGAAGTCTGCCTGCTGTGCTCACGAGCTGAATTCCCTCACAAAACAGATTTTTGTTTTTCTCTAAGCAACTCTCCCTGCTTTGAGTTTCCTAGAAGTTGACAGGCGGCTTCCTGTTCCATGATCTGTGAATCACGACGTGAATGCCAATCGCTACTCCCCTGTGAAATTAAATTAGGTATCGGAGCACAGTGTGAGCAATACATTTCCCTAAGACGCCAGCCCTAAAGAAACTCTACTCTTTCTTCCCCCAGCTGAAGAATGAAGTTATGAAAGCAGGGTCATGTTGGTTATTACTCTTCATCCTCCACAACATCAACCAGTCTGCTCTGAGCCAGCTTAAAATAATTTCTCCACTTCTTAGTCTTGAATATAATGGTACCAAATTTAAGGAGTCCAATAATTCATTAGATTTATTTGTGTGTTCTTCTGTAACCACTTAACACCATGTGAATTGCAGCAATGCTTAACATACACAGAATACCATGATAAATCACCAGAACTTAGCTCATGTCATACAGCTGGAAAATTGGTAAGACAAGGGTAAGCAATATTAACACATGGCTTATCAAGCAGGAAAGGGGAGTATGCAATGCTGCTTGTTTCATGCCTTTCAATAGCACTTTGTTAAGCCATAAAATACTCACACTTAGAAAGATCATAGGGTTATGTTGCCCCATAATTTTTTTTCAGACAGATGGCCCCTAGTAACGTACATATATCTTTGTCACGGCAGTGTACTAAGAGCAAGGAGGCACCACAGGGGCACTTTTGAAAGCTGAAATTCATAGAAAACAAAATAGTAATGCATTAAAAACTGGTTTATGAGCCAAGATTATTGCTCATCCTTCAGCCTGTGGTAATCTCACATAGGTTTAGGGAAGTTTTAAATTGTGATGTAGGGGTTAAGACCAGACTACTTAGCCTCCTTCCTGAATCACCTGCAGGTGCTCCAGCCCAGGTGTTCCTTGTGTTTGCTTCAAGGAAAAATGCAAAATGCTTCCACCTTTCCTTCTCAGACAGAAACACATTCCTCTGCCCTTTGACCTGAGAAACTAGTCCAAGAACCAGCTTCATAATTTGCAAGAAGCAAAAGGGCAACCTTGGTAGCAATAAACCCCCATTTTGGATAGCAGCTGCTATTTGTTTTGGGGGTGCCTCCTTAACAGGCTTCCACTGTTTCGTGCTCCCAAAAATGAAGTTTGGCTTTCCCTTCTGCAGCATCCATGCGTTCCCCTGTGGGCATTGCAGGCTCCTCTGGGATCACTTCTCCAAGGTCTCTCAGTCCACTGAAAATCTAGCCACAAGCTCTTTCTTTTCTGGGTGAGCTGCCAAACAAGGGCTACTGTTGGAGTTACCATATCAATAAGAGATTGTTCTGGCCTTCAAGCATTGCCATATCCCCTGATCAGCTGCTGCGGGGATGGCTCAAGCACAGCAAAGTACATTGGTTTCACATTGTGCATCTGGTACCGAGTTCCCATCATCTGTTCAGGGGTATAAAGTGACTATGTTCCATCTCAATGCATTGATCACTTCACAGTCCAGCTCTAACGCTAAGAGCCTGAAAGCTTCAAAATCTAAACCCAGATAGCTCCACTTCTCTGCTAATATTTATCACAGTGTTGGACTTGGATGTTTGTTCTGCAAGCTACTGTGTCACCTGAATCTGAGACTGTAACATTCTCAGAGCTAAGCTGTAGGTCTGTTTATTTATTACCCTATGTTTGCAAAAGTATCCTTTTGTCATTTTAAAAAGAAACCATTGTGCACAGCACAATGATCTGCAGGCTTTCAATACTTGGTACCCAACTGGATGTGAAGCAAAACCTTCATCTATGCGTGCCTTATAGGAATCACTTAAGGTAACAATATCCCATAGAAGGCCCTCTGGGTCTCTGGAAGGTGCAGAGCACTCCTTGCCAATACAGCGAGCAAAAGCTTTAGACCACTTCTGGGAATGCAAATGAATGGGATCCACGTGGCCCCGGTAATAAAAGGCTCCTGTCTCTTTGCAAAGCATTGAAATGCCATCTGGCAATTCTGTTGACGTCAGCAGGAGCAGAAAAACAACCGCCTCCCCCAAAAAAGCAAAAGCCTTGGGCGGGAGGGGGAGGAATGCAGCCTTCCATGGTGCGTGTGCACTTCAGGCTGGCGTTACTAAAAACCTGCAGCAGTGCTGTCAGCTCAGAGACTTGGAATTCTGTGGGAAGCAGCGCAGGCAAAAGGACCGTCCTCTCCCACTCTTGCCTATGCAGACCTCTTCAGAAAAGGGTCTCTCTTGCTCTCCCTTAAGCTACTGAAGGTTTTCAAAGGAACTGCCTAAGTCTCTTTCAGAAGAAATTTTCAATTCTCTTATTGAAGGGGAACTGTTGTAAGCACAAGGGGTGAATAAAGAGCACTGTGCATCTAATCTCTGATCTGGCATAAAGCAGGGGTCTGTCACTTTGTGGCACTTGCATTTCATCGGCAAGTCCCAAAGCCCACAGAAGGCAACTGTACCCTCTCGCCTCTATCTTACACCGCTGAGCAGCCACGGTTCCCTTGCATCCCAGTTTCAGAGGCTGCTACCAAGCATCAAGCAAAATGCACTAGATCCTCTCTGTTATCATGCCTTGTCACTCTGCCAGGTTGCTGACAGTGTGCACGTGAGGAACAAGACTCTCAAGTGTAGACAACAGGGAAAGAGAGAAAACTTCTAGCAACATTCCTGTAACTTTGCAGGGTATGGAAGATGAACCACTCATTTGGCTACTTTGAGTACAGCTCTTGCACACTTATCTGGAATGTGATGAAAGAAATTCTGTGCTATGTTCAGTAAAATGTCACACAACTGATGACAAGAGATAAATGACCTAAGATGCTGTACAAATGATGTTCAAATCCTGCAAGGTATAATTCTGTAAGTTGCAGATACTAATTTTATATTATATTTAATAGAAGGCACGATATTGCTCCTAAGTATTACATGCCACTGGGCACAGAAAAGTCCTGAAATATTAACATAAATTGCTAACATTTTAAGTCCATAAAGTAAGTTAGTTACCTTTTCTGTGATGAGCTAAAGTAGTACTATCAAGTTCATGGAGACAAAGCAGGTGCTTTTTTCTATTAAAGTACATTTTGCTGTCAGCAAAGACTTCTGATCTCTGTTAACAATTCACATCAAAATGCAGAAAAGGGCGACAGTATACCACCCTAAACCAGACATTTAAAAGGATGGATGTTTCTTCCACGTGCCACATTTAAACCCTGAAGCAAGGAGCTTCTGAGTTACTTTTCGTAAGGGACGAGAGATTTTATAGCAGCTTTGTGAAAGAAAGCACTGTTTCTCAAAAGACCCAGAACCACGCAAGATGGGCGACAATGAGCAGGGAGAGAGGGAGGCAAGAGGCTGACCTGCCACCTTGGGCCATATACATTATATGCTGTAAGCTGTCTCACTGAAGTGGTGTAACATAAAACATATTCCTAAGGCTCTACGGAATCAAGGTCTCACTGACTGACATATGCAAACTCGCCTGAAGTAACAGACATTTTTCCTTCCCTTGCTCACTCTCTGCCCCTTTCACCCCATCTCCTCTTACTGAATGAAACCCAGGCATTTTTGCTTACAAAACTGCTCTTTGAATTCCTAATCTCTGCCTCGGTGTAATTTTTTAACAGCAAGTCAAAGCAGCACTGTGTAAATAACTGCGAGACAGCTCTGCTTGGAAACTGGAAAGTTTTCCTCGCTCACATCTTAAGCTCGAAAGCTTATGCTCAACTCAATTAAGAAAATTTATGGGTAATTCCACAGTTTTTCACCAAATCCTTATGTTCTCAAGCAGCCAACCCAGAAATGAACAAAACCTTCAACAACTGTCTACGTTCTGCTAGCACATGGGCAATTATGAGGAAAGTGTATGTTTAATTGAGTTAGTTGTAAATTCTGACATTGGAATGAATCAGAGGATGGAGAAGAGATACAGCTATTTCTCCGCTGCCAGGTATTGACTTCATAAAACACATAAACAACAAAGCCATACTTCCATAATTTTACGGGTATTAAGCCTCCACTCGAAGCTGTAGGAGAATAAACTTAAAGCTACAAAGGTGACAGACAAGACAGATTTTCTGAATTCTCCACCTGTCTCTCAGGTCTGCACCATCATGTCTGTTTTAAAGATAAACAATTTTCAGACTTCACAAGTAAATCCCACTCAGTGATTTTGCTTAAAGCAATATCCAGTAGAGCTTATGTTCAGCAATAAATAAGAAATTTTCATGCCTTCTTTCACTGGTCCCAGGCTAATACCTTCAAGCAACTCATGAGAAATACAACCCCTGTACCTAAATGGTCATCCAGAGGATTTTGTTATCTTCAAAAGCAGCAAGATGCCCCTCCAATCTTTCACTCAAAAGAAAGCCAGCCTCCTCATGTCCGTACGACAAGTGCACAAGTTTCATCTTCCAAAGCTGCTGCAGTCCCTGGAGCTCCTCAGCTAAGACAAGAAACGACTGTTGTGACACTTCTCAAGGAGGCCCTCACAAGTTCCACTCTAATGAACTTTCAGCTTCTAATTAACACAAAGTCCAGAGAGATAGCCAAAATTCGAGATTCTGAAGTGAGTATCATTTTCAGTGTTTGTGAGAATTATTCAGACACTGAGATTCACTGTCCTATACACACATTAAATGTAACTTGTTTAAGGGAGTTCATCACTTTGACAAGGGTAAGTAGTGTGGGAGGAAACCAATGGCACTCACGGATCCTCCTCTACAAATACTTGTTTATTCTTGTATGGACAGCAGTTCCTATTGCTATTTCCTGTTTTCCAGTTGTACTGTTCCACTTTCCAAGCAAGTCATCTCTTTTTCGAGTTAAGGTTATACGTTCCTCTGTCAGGCACACCTGAAACTTTATTTGGGCCTATTCATCTACTGTTCCAACTACTGAAACAGGCAAAACCAGTGGCCTCCCCATGTGAAGTAAATACTCAGGCCTTGAGAAAGTAACTTGCCCCTTCACTGCCCTTGCTCTCTCTTGGAGATCCTTCCTCATTTCAGTTTGGAGACAAGAGCTGAGCAAGCTAAAATCCATGGATGCCCAACTTGAGCTGGGAAGTTTTAATCTGGTCATTTACTGGAATAAATCCAGCACAGGAGGCTGACAGTGACTGGCTGTCCTGAAGGACTTCTCTAAGGTAGGAGGCCTTGTAGGTAGTAATTCAGATGGTCTGCTGATAATAGCATGCAAGCACAGACCCAATTTTAAGTTAATTGCTTTCATTTCTTACTTAGCCTCTGTGAGTGTGAGGTGCTGGGGAGTCAGGCCTTGCTTAACCTGCATTAGTCTTGATTCTTGCAAACTCAGACTCATTACCTTAACTGAAATTAAGGTAAACTGAAAGGCTTATAAAAACATCTTCAGATGGCTGAATTTAGTACTGAGTTGTTCAATCAAAAAATTAATATAAGCCCAAGGACATCCATGCAGTTGTGTCATCTGAGATGATTTCTCTCTCCCTATTTGTGTGCCAACCCCTTGCCGAGAGCTCTGTGTTTCTCAATTCACAGCTGATAGCACCGTAAACACCTCTGGCAGTGGAAAGAATGTGGCCTTGACACAATCTGGGCAGCCACAGCAGAGCTAATGAGGGAAGGTAAAATATGGAAATCCTGGCCTCACGCACTGACGGCTGAAACACCTGCAAGGTCCTCTTTTATCACATTAGTGAAGCAGAGAGCACTATACTTATCAAGCCTGTGAAAGGGTCCCATGGAGCCCTTGCTGGCCTCCTCTGAAGGCTGCGCATCCTCACCCGAGCTTCACGTAGTTTTGTGACACCACTGTAAATCACTATCAGAAACTCGACTAGAGGTTTACGATGCAGGTGCTATGCTCACGTATTTATAGGTCACAGACTGCTTTGGGTCATTAGTAAGTGAGCTAACTAAACCTCTTCACTAGACTAAAAGTGCAAAAATGTTAATATCCTGGGAAGAATAAAAATGACAAAGGCTCCAGATAAAACCTTTGTACTAAGTTGAACAATGGTAAGAAATTACAGGCCATTTGATTACATCACTGACATAATAGTCATGCAAAGCTGTGGATCATGAAGACAGTATGACTTTACCCTCTCCAAAAAGATGTCAAAGAGAAAAAACAAAAGAGCAACACAATCCAGCAAGTGTTTTAAAGTAGGTGTTTACGTCATTACTGCACTAATTCATAATGGTATTACCAGATTTGGTTCTCAGGCTAAGGTCTTTTATAAGCAGCCTTCAGAACCTAAGCATGGGTGGGTACAATGACAATTTTTTTTCAAGAGAATATACTTTTGATTGCTGCCAGTGTAGCTCAGGAAGGTAAGCCACTAAAATCCTGCTTCAGTCACATTTTCACTATCACCACAGCGAGAAAGGATTTCAAGGTAAATGGGAAACCACAAAAAAACCCCACATGCAGACTTCAAACTATAACTCTGCTTACAGTCAAGTATCTCACCAAATCGGAGCCACTGCAAGCAAGAGCTCTGTCAGTGTGTCCAGCACTAGCCTGTATAGAAACACTCCGTACTTGTAGCTGAGCTTTGCCATCACTGCTTTAACTTTCCAGTTTTATCAAGACAAAATTATTTCTGACAAAGAGTAGCTAATTAATATTTGTGCACTCGCCTTTTTGCTAACCCCTGCGTTCTCTGCTGTGCTAGCCAACCTAGCACATAGATCACTGGGAAGAGTTTTAAATTTAACTTACCACTGTGTTGAAGTCTTTAGTATAGAGCAATGTGACAAATTTTACCGACACTTATTAAAAATAAAAAAAAGAAGGGAGAAAGCCATAAATAAAATAAAGCGCTGGCAAAGCCTGAAATGCAATGAATACATCTGCGCTTACAGCTGTGGCCAAACCATAGCGCTTTATCATGGAAAAGTAGCTTGAAATAACTTTTCAGTGCATTTGATATATGATATTGCTTTTTTAAAACCAAGACTAGAGCAAGTTTGGGAGCTTCAAAGTGAAGCAGTTTCCGGTGGGAGGTTTATTTTCTTATGAGCTTGACATACTGTAGCTGTGACACTGAGCAGAGTTGCACTGTCAGGGTTCGGGAAGTTTACCCACACTCTAATGACAGGAGAGATCACATGAGCCTGACTGCAAAAAATGTCACGGGGGGGGAGGGGGGGGGGGGTCTTCCAAAGTTTAATTTCCCAAGCAGTTTATCTTGCACAGATTGCACCTCCCCTCATACTCAAATCTCAACACAGAATGAGGGCTGAAGTGTATGTTTGAATTTCTTTCTGTTTGGTGTATAATAAATCTAACTCATGTAAGGCAGTTTTGGCACTAAGCTATGTATTTTCACATTTCTGTTGGCTTGAGTCACACTTTCTGTTAGCAAAGCTGTTCAGAAAAGGTTTATTTCCTCCACTCTTGTAAATTGTTGGCATAAACAACCATTCAAAAATTTAACCTCAGTTATTTGGCATTCTAATGATTTACATTGAAGCCCACAATCTCGTGTTTCTTGTTGAAATCAGTGTGTGAATTTAAGTGTATTAACCTTCAAAATATTTAAATCCAAGCTAAGAGAATAAGAAGGAGGTGGAAGACATCTGACAGCTACACTGCTCACTTCCTCTGATGTCTCACTAGACAGTGGCACAAGATAACCCACACATATGAATCCTGAACTGGCAGGAAGATGAGATGGGGCAATAACATTGGGTTTTTTTTCCTTCTTCCATTTTTATCCAGGCTTCACTGCAAAACAGTGTTTTCTGTCTCAGAATTACCTTCTTGGTCTTGGTACCTTCCTAAGTCAGTTATTAATTTTTTATTTTATTTTATTTTTGGGGGTGAGGGGAAGCTCCACAAACAGGGTAAACATTCTAAAAAACAAGCTACACAGTAACTGCAAAGAAGAGTGCACTTAGATGGGGCAAAGGGCTGGGTATGAAACACCAGCGTTATGTCGACAGTGGCACAGATTCACCTGAGTCATGCCTGCTGAGTGCTGCAATATCCCCAGTGTAAAAAGGAGGAGATGAATAAAACATGCACTCAGTCACTGACTCATACACATGCAAGCACACAAACTCTTTGGCATTTCTCCCGCTCTGAAATAATGCAGGCAAAAAAAAAAAATCCAAACAAACAACATAAGGAAAATTATTTTGTACTTCACAAATTCTGTTATGGTAAAGACAATTTATATATGAGAAAAAATATTTGTGCATGCAGCTGGAACTGAGCTTCTTGAGGAAAGTACTGAAGCACTGACTAAGTCTTTTGTGTCTTCGTTTACCTAAAACTTGATGAGCACATTGACATGCAAAACACAGACACTTTCCAAAAAGGGTTACAACACATCTATCAGGGGAAAAGGAGCAGTGCCAAAACAACATCATACCATTCCTCACTTGCTACAAACTCAGTAACTCTGGTCAGTTAGAGAGGTCCTTAAATGATTTTCCTGACATCTCTGCTACGTCATCTGAGACTATCAAATCAAAGGCAGCTTTCCTCCTGCTCCCACAACTTCATCGGTGATAAACACTGCAGCTGGCTGCAGAGGCAGTGTTGGAAGTTTACAGGCAGAATTAAATCTGCTACACTTGTTCAGAGGAGTTTTTTATGTCCATGCAAGAGAAAGCAGAAGCAAGTAGCCCAGTCAGGTCAGGAGTGCTTTTCAAGGAGCCTTACTGCTGAGGCAGTAGCTGACGCCGCAGGAGAGCAGAAAAGCAATCTGCTTGGTGCAGTTTTCTGTGCAGGGTGTTTAAAGATGTGGAGTTTCAATACCATGCAGTATCAAACTATTTTTTTACAGTACAAAGACAAGATACTTTGATCTCAAGCAAGAGGGTAAGTGCTTATTATCGGTCAGCATGAGGATGGAGTTTCCACAGTGCCCTGAACCTGGGCTCGAGGTGCTGGGGCAGGTTTACTCATCAGAGCGGACTTCCCGCCACCTCCCCTGTCACCCTGCTACTCCAGCTGCTCAGGAGCTCATACAAGCGCTTTGTTCTTGATGTGGCACGACAGAAACAGCCTCTTCCCTCTGTAACTTGAGGCCTCTGCACTTATCCTACAAAACTATGCTGCTTTTTTTTTTGGTTTTAGCTGTGTTGGGGTGGGTTTTTGCTTGTTTTTGAGATCAAATGTGCTCTATCTTCTCTGAACTATACCCACTGCACTTGGTGTCTCCCTCACATGAAGAGTTGAATTTTAGTCATCTTTTTTCCAATAGTTTCAGAGACGATGAGAAAAAAAAATCAAAACACAAAAGGGAAGTAAATAGTCGAGCAATTACAGATATTCAAGGCCACTGACACTTGCCATAATCTCTCAGTTACTAGAAGGAGACAAGCCAGGTGAGCTGAGAAACGGAATAATGTTACCGAGGACATCGGCCTGCTTCTGTATAGGCCGAACTGTTCCAAATACCAAAGCTAGTTTGCTTGTATCTACACATCAATATATTGCCAAAATCAATAGTCTTCACAAAACAGGTTGATTTTGCTAAGTTAGGAAAGAAACAAAGATACCATAATAGAAGAAGTCTTCAATCTTACAATTACCAGAGTACTAGCTTGATTCAAAGACATTTGTTTTGCATCTTCTCCCCTATATTCTTTAGTCATATTCACCATGAAATTTTACACTGCTTGGAAGTCTTTAACAAAAAAAATCCCAAATCCCAGACTGAAAACTCAAGTAGTGACTAGGCATCACCATTTGTAGGCAGGCTAAGTTAATCAGAAGTGGGAGAGATCAAAACTAAGGTAGAGGAATAGATTCTCCTGTACTGCATCTATTCTATGAAGGAAACCTTTCCAAAGTCCTCCACTGCCTCCCCGCAAAACCAACACACCTCACGACGACACTGGATGTCTGAGCCTTCAGAACCTCTGCCAGATCACAAACTCTCTTTGAAAACAGTTTAGAAATATCTCACTCTGATTTCTACTAAAATAATTTAGATTATGAAGACATGATATATCAAATTCTGTGCTCACATGGATTCCAGCAGCATTTAAGCAGCACAAGAGATGGTTATCTGCTTTGAAATCTGTTTTACCTCTTTACTGAGGTCACATGCTCCTTTTGTTCTTTTTAATGTTAATACAATTGTATTAATTTTATCAGAAAACAGAGGGAGGGAAGGTGATCAATTTCAGTGGGAATGTCAAAGGAAATCTGTATCTGTTGTGGCAGCAGCTCATGATTTGTCCGTATCAAAGAAAAGACGTATCCTTTCAGTTGTCCTCCTACTGGGAAGTGCAAAACTTCTTCCAAAAGACCTATGATCCTGTTCTTTAATTTGTGTATTTTGCGTGACTGCTACCAAGTATATTATTCATTTTACACTCAATCAGGAAAGTAATCAAGAGGATAATTACTGATACGTGGTAATCCACAATTAATGAGCACTCTTGGAAGATCATTTTCTCTTTTTTATACATTGGCAGTATTTTACAGAAATAAAGCTAATAATATGGTACCTCTCTTCCTGTCCATCCCTCAGAAGCCTTCTAGGGAAACAGCTGAAAAGTTTTGGCAACTCTCAACCAAGTTTGACAGCAAAATAAAAGCCAAATGCATTTCAGTTCTGGCAAAACTGCTTTATATGACCATCGGTTTTGATGAGAGGTAATGCTTGGTATGACTTCCAAAATGGAAGCTGATTCTTAGCAGATTTACAGTAGTGATAGCGATTAGGGAATTGGGGTGTATATAGGATGTGAAACATAAATTACTAATTACATTTAATTAGATTTTCTGCCTGTAGAGCAACCCACTTAGGTTAAGCTGTAATTGCAAGCCATCTAAACCTAAATGATTATATGTACGCTAGGAATGCTGCCTAGCTGCTATTCATCAGCACTCACTTCATGTTTGGAAAGCTAACAGTTGTTTTTTCCTAGGGTTAGTACTTTCTGTCTTCTCTTCTAAAAGGTAATATAATGATGCAATCAACAGAAAATGAATCACTTATTTAGAAATCACTACCCCTCAGAAAACTCCTCAGACTAAGAAAGGAGGCACGTGACTATCTGCAATGCCAGCAGACCTGGAGCTGTAGACCTGTCGACACTTCTCCACAGCACTGATTGTCAGGCAGCAAACAACAAATAAGAATTTGTTTTAAACTCCTGCAATGCAGACATGTTTCATGGTCAGGAAGTAATTTCCAGAGCTGAAAATAGAGGCTAGGCACAGATACTGCTTCTGCTTTCTCCACCGCCAGTCCTTGAACCAAACAACCCAGCACAACAGGCATCAAAGCTGTAATTGGTTCTCCAGAGCAGATTTATCTGATAGATCAGATCCAAATAATAATAATAAAAAAAAAAACAGAAATAAGATTTTTGTAACAAAGACATGACACATTTTCTCATGTTTTAAAATATTTTTTTTCATTATATAATACGGCTTTTTAAATGCAGCATACACCCACATCTCGCCTACATATACAGTCTATTCATATACCTACAGAAAATAAATTATTTAAATATTATTCCCCAAACCCCTAAATCTGAAGAAACTCCATCTTGATAGCAGAGCAGAAAAAAAAACTGCACCAAACTGGTAAACTTGTCCCACAAAATCTGGCAACCCACGCATCTACGAAAGGGATGGGATCTCACACCTTTTCTTAGATACATGAAGTTTATGTTATGGGCTGTTACGGTAGGAGGTCATCTGACAACACAAGCGTGAAGTGCTGTCACTCTCTTGCTGAGCCTCTGCCAGAAATGCCTTGCAGACCGTCTGCCGAAACAAGGACCGCATCTGACATCAACGAGCTCTTAAATTAGCGCACAGTTTGGTGGGCTACACTTCTTAATGCAGGTTCCTGACTTGTTGTGGGTTGCAGGGCACTACAATTATTTCACTGCAGTCATGATTTGTGCCATTCACCAGCTGAGAATTGAAAGTGCTGGATTTCTCAGTCACCCGCCTTCCCTTTATACATTAGACAGATAATAAAGTACATCCTAGCACAGCAACAGGGTAAGTTCCTCATTATAAGACGGATGCTAAAGTTGCAACAAGAAAAATAATCCAATATAACGTAATTTTTGATTGCATTTAAGAGGTAGAATCCTCTTTAACTGCTCCAATATATCAGGTAATCTAGGGAACAGAGACAGATGACTGACAAATTACTTCATCCCTACAGCTATCTGCCCCGGAGAAGGCTTCCACTTTTTTGTCCCTTTGTGCAAGAGGGAATATCCCCCCTGCCTTTTTCTTAAACTATTCTTTTCATATAACTAAATGAATGGTGCACTCACCATTACACAAATGGGTCAATAAATACATTTTGCTCAACCTCTGCCTTCCTCTTTGCTCATCATACACATCACACACAGCAAGCCAACCTGCCAGTTTGGACCTCGAACTTCTCTTGTTAGTCCCTTAAAGAACTTGACCTGTATGCAGCTGAAAGACACCCGCTTCTATTACTACAATCCTCCAGACAGCAGAGACAGACTCAAGACCTCATTCTCTCACCCACTGCCATCATATATGTTTGTTTTGTTGCGGCGCTGCTGTTACCTACATCAGACGGGAAACCGTTGTCTGGCTGCTGCTGTCAAAATTAGTGACAAAAAGCCTGAGTCATCACCAATAAAGATGTGTCGGTGTGGACTGTAGTGAGAGAACTTTCTGAGTTTTTCAAAGGCCAGGTTCAGTCCTAGGAAAGATCATCATTATTTTTTTCTATTAGTGACACTTAACAAGTACAGTCAGCAAATGACATATGCACAGTGTTCAAAGACACTGCCCACACAACAGAAATCTTGGACATCATAATGAAAAACCAAATGATGGGTAGAGCAATAGAAATGGACAAAATTCAGTAAGGCAGCTACAGGCTTTACTCCTGGGGACTAGCAATAAGAGCTTTCAATCAGCCCAAATGCAAAGATTCTCCATTTTAGATGGTCAAGATCATGTTCACTATTCAATTCTAGAACAAATACAAGGCGCTGATGTGATGCAGTCATAATAAGAAAACATAATATGGAAAAAAGGTGGAAAAAGCCTTTTTGCTAAGGCACAGAGGAGTTTTTTTGCCACTGAACAAGGCAGAGATGACATGTCTCTGGGAATACCACAGAGGAAAAACTTTATGCTCTCAAGTTAACCAAAAGGCTTGTGCTTTACAAGAAGATAAAAAAATAGATTTACATCTGATTTATGTTTTTCCCTTTAATGAAATACCTAAGTGGACGATTAAGTTACACCCAACTTACGACGAAAGTTGAATCCTATTTAATGCATAAAAGAGCTTTTAAGAAAGGATGAGAGGAAACGGCCTCACGTTGTGCCAAGGGATGTTTGGGTTGGCTATTAGGATAAAGTTCTTCACCAAAGGGGTTATCAAGCACTGGAGCAGGCTGCCCATGGAAGTGTTGAGTCACCTTGCCTGGAGGTATTTAAAAGATAGGTAGATGTGGCACTTAGGGACATGGTTTGTTGGAGGACTTAGCAGTGTTAGGTTAAAGGTTGGACTCGATGATCTTAAAGGTCTTTTTCAACTTAAACAATTCCATTAGTTGAGTCTATGAAGGAAGAAAATTACCTATGGGCAGACTAGAAAAAGAAAAGCCTATTTAATGTAGCAGACTGGTCGCTGAAAGGGGACGTGATTACTCTTCAACTTTAGAGAGTAAGCTGGTTTATGTCACAGAGCAATGTTGGACTGTAATAAATGGTACAGACATAAGTGTATGCAAGAAATGAAAAGACTGTTCTTTAACACTAGAAGAGAACTTGAGGAGGGGAATAAATGTGAACTAAGAGCTTGCATTAGGTTTACAAAAGGATTATATAGTGTCCTCTTACTATAAGAAGGTAACATTGGAAGAATTGTTCTTGCTCATTAACTCAAATGTAAATACTGCCAATTTTTTTCTTCTACAGTGCGTCAAACATAGAACATGGAGAAAAATCTTGTCTCTTGCTGCAGAAAAGCTAGCACAGGAGAAGACCAGCAAGAGTTTTGCACGTGGCCTCGGAGTTTAAACCAGAGTCATGAAGTGGACAACATGAGGCAAATAGCGATAGCAAGTTCTCACAACACATTCATCCATGTTAAATAATTGAGAAGTTTTCTGACAGTTACTGATCCCAGAAGGCAAACCTGCTTGCAGCAACAGCACCTGAAGAGATGACTTCACTGACACAGGAGAGGGCAGTTTTCTGCCAAGTTTCATTTTGAAAACAGAGTACACAGCAAGTGCTCCAGTGGCCTGGTGGAAGCAGAAACGCTCAAACTAGGCCACTATCCTCCCTGAACCCTTCCCAACTGCACAGCATATTTGGTGCTCAAATAAAATCTATATACATTAGTACTTACCACATTTTAGATGCTGGCAGAAAGTAGAAGGCTGTAAGTCATTTTCCTGTACTTATGCAAAAGTCTTGCTTGATGTTAATATAATATTCTCACACAGACATAACAAATTAAGGCATCACCTGGATGGCAATTCTCACTGAGCGATATTTCTGGCTGCCAGGAATTCAGAAATCAGGTTACATCACACTAAGATTTCCAGAGCACATTAGACGTGGGGAAGCCTATTCCATCCCACTAGATGCAGTGTTAATCCTACTTCAGATTTTCAGTTTTCCTCACCTGCTCCTATTTATAATTGCATCCCCCAGCCAGTACTTTAAAATCATTCATTCTCATTAATGAATCAGGATATCATAAAATAAATATTCACTGATTAGTGACTTTTTAACAGAAAGAAGGCAAATAAAATAAAGTCAAATTACAATAGACAAAGAGTGTATTTTTATAAACTAAAATAGCAATGCCAAATTCACTTTGTTCTCAGGGTGGCAAGCCAAAAACTGCAGAAAACAGTAAAAACATGATTGTATCATCTGTTATGATGGTTCTGTGAAAGTACTGCTCCAGGGATGGGCATTTTGTGTCATTTGAGTTAAAAAAAAAAAAAGTTATAGTACTATGAGACCCAAGTTTCGAACAATATTCTTATGCAAGGTAACAGGTGTCATAGCATAATACAGACCATAGCATCTGACTTATAAAACATAATAGCAACAAAAGTTTGAAAATGTTCTGAATAGAAAAAAAAAACACACACAAATATTAAAGATCAGCAGAAAAATAAAATGAAGTTATAAAGAAGTTTGAGAGAGTAATCTTTTGTTTTCTTGGTTTAGAGAGAGTCACTAGGTTATGATACTGCCAAATGACACAGTGAAAGACTTAAGTTTAGCTATAGGATAAAGACTGAAAGGCATAAATTGGTTCTGATGAAAGCAGATCAAATTGTTAGAAATAGACAGGAATAATGAGAAAAATTTGAAGATTTTGCCCTTATCTGCAGAGGGCTTTTAAAAAAAAAAAAAAAATCAAATCAACAGATGTTGCAGGGATTAAGGTTTCAACACTGAGAACTGCATTTTGTGGATGGGAAAAGTTCTATATTAGAAAAATTGCAAAAAGAAAAGAAAAAGGTTGGCAAGGCTAAGGCAACTTTTCTTGGATTCAAGGGACTACACAGAGCCAAAGGTGATACAAAGGAGGTCCGAGAGGAATCTAGAAGGGAATTAGGAGAAAGCACAGGTCTGAGGTATCTATACTAAGTTTCTGATGTGTCAAAAAGTGAAGTTAAGCGGCATTCAAACTTTTCTGAAGGGGAAAAAAAAAAAGATACAGGCCCTAATATAGTAAATTAAGCATACAGAAGATTATCATCAAATGTTGAGGTGAATAAAAATTAGTAAATGGTGACATGCTCTCTGGTCAGCTGAAAACATGGTTGGGATGCCAGTAATACACACAATTTTCATAAAGGACTGGGCAGGCATTACAGTTGGATGGGAGAAGTAGTCAAGCTGAGGTACCTGAAGTAATAGCTGGAAAAATAATGATCTTATTAGTGAGCTAAAAAATTGCATTTAAAACAGGCTCAGGTTCACGATGCCTACAATATTTTATGGCAGTGTAAGAAATTTACAGATAAGATTAAGTTAAGTTCCAGTTTCATTGTAACAGGCAAAAGGGTCCTTTAACATCATCAGTGTTACTTCAACACAACAGGGAATATGAGTGGAACAGGTTCTATCTTCACACTGAGAGGGATGATCAGGCAAGTGAGGAAAAGATACAAAAGTACTCTAAATGAGATCACGTGTGCCATGAAAACAGTACTGCTCATTTATGTTCCTAGCAAAGCAGCTAAGATCAAGCGGTTGCCTCTAGAGCATACAAAAGAGATGTTGACAAAGGAAGGTTCATCCACCCTACTACAAGGACTCTGAAAAGGTCAACCTGAGAAATGAGCAGAGTGCAGGTTACACACTCATTACACAATAAATGCCTCCCAAACATCGAAAGACTTTCAGCAAAAGACAGTTGACCATTAGTAACTGAACTGGGATCACCAGATCATTTCTCTCAAGTCAGCTGTTGCTAACATTGTTTTGACGTTTAAGTAGAGCACTTCCCTTCAGCAACAACAGAACTATGATTGCCATATTAAAATATCTTGGATTTGTTTCTTACTGCTCCCATGGTGAGGACTTGCTAAAAATTCCTGGACTTCAGAACTCCAGCAATAATTCCAAAACAAAATGTTGGAAGTACATTTTTTTAAATGCCTGCAGCAACAAAAATAGCACATCCTTAGGACCTTGAGCATCTCAGGAATCCATCACCCAGTTGCATAACTTTTCCAGTTTCTCCTTCCCAACTCTAAGACTTAGTGTGGAGAGGAATGGAGAAGGAACATCATCATTTTGAAAAAAAGGTGCTGCCTATGCAGTCCCATAGCCAGTGGGATACCCCATGTCAAAAGATTATGAGATTTACTCCAGAAAATGTGTCTGGTACAGGACAAGACAACATGCCTTACTAATTCATACTTTTCTTAAGGCACTTCCACTTCAGTTCCTACTTCTCCTCTTCCATGCTCTACTTGCTCTTCAGTAAAAAATGTACACTCCACAGCATGCCCCTTTCTGATATAGCCTAAGTATGCTAGGAGCAGTTATCACAACTGAGATGCTGATGTACCACTGTCCATCTACACCGTGTCCTCTGCCTTGTGTTGCCCCACCACCACCATCAAGCTGCACCCATCATCGATGCTAATATTAGTAACAGCTCAAAAAAGAAAGCTTGTCTCTGTTTGCAAGACAGAAGGTTGGCAGCTACACACAGAAACCACACGTACAATCATCTTTTTTTTTTTAACAACTCCTATCTGGACAGAAATGAGTCAAACCATACAGCGTGATTTTGTCCAGGGGCTGTTTCTGTGATGAGAAAGCAACCACATCAAAATCCCAGCAACAATCGCCATTCTGAGATAGCGCTGTCTCAAAGGCAACGTTGATCCTTTAAGATCCTAATCATGGACTTCAGCTATTCATCACTTTCACATCCCACAGAGTTGTAAGGAATAGAAACTACTTCTGCAGCTTCTCTCGTCAGCTAACCCCCCCTTCCTTTTCTGCATCTTAATGAAGAACTTAATATAAAATAATTATTCACAGATTGTTCACTCGACTCCAACCGTTAATTTAAAAGAAGCAAGCATATAAAACCCTCCAGGAGTCCTACAACACAATCTCTATATGCAGAGACTCATTATTTTTAGACACCCATAAAAATTGGTCCATGATAATACGACGCACAAAAAAGCTTATTGCCATTCCACATTTCTATCATATCTGTCACCTAACTTTGAAGATCCATGTCCTCCTATCCTGGATGTGAAAACTGAAAATGTCTTACGTGTGCAGTTTACTCTGAAGCTGGGGGTGTGTATATGAGAACAGCACATGAACTTTCAAAACCTTACAAGACAGAAAATTCCCAATCGTTTGTCTGTCAGATAACAGAAAAATAATAGGCAGTACTAACAAGTGACATTTTCTCATTTTTAGAGAAGTGAGTTCTTGTGCTTCAGAAGCAAAGTTACTGAAAACAGAAAAAAAAAGTTATCTGGGTTTCTACCAAAGTACTATCTGTGTAGTCTGAAAAGGGATTACATGTTTTAAATCACTACCTTGATAGTCAGTTTTTAATAAAGCTCCAGCTCTGCTTGGAAAGATTTTTTTTTTCTGGCTCCCCTTTCTCCATCTATGGCTTTTTTTTCCCTTCTCCCAGTTTTTGTGTGCATGTGGGGGGAGGTGTAGGGAAAATGAAAAAGCAAACAGCTGCTACTGCCACGTGTCTTCCAGCTACTAGATGGGGCTGGGATGTAGAGAGGATGAATCTTTACAACCCCACAAGTTCTCCTTCTGCTTCCACACCTCAAAAAGCAGGACAGGATCACTAACGCTGTCTCCCTCATTCTCTCCGTGAGCTGAGATGAATTAGTAGAAAAAAACCACTTCATTCCCTTTCTCTCTGGACTTTTTGCATCCCTTTTACCAGCATCATCCACATATAAGAAGGACACTAGTGAATCTACAAGTGCCACAGAATGGTACACCGCAGAGACAACTATCTAGTAGCACTAATGCACCTCACGACAGCTTTGAGCTGCTAAATTTATTGAAAAAACACCCCTTCCTGTAGTTTAAGGGAAAAAACAGGGCCTCATGGAAGCTTCTCTTCACAAATACATGGGACACAGAAGCACAGAAGGGTTGAGGGTAGGAAGGGACCTCTGGAGATCATCCAGTTCAACTCCCCTGATAAAAGCAGCATCAGCTAAAGCTTACTCTGGCTGTTCCACAACCTCTCCGTGTAACCTGTTCCAGTGCGTGGTCACCCTCACAGTAAACAAGTTCTTTCTCACTTTTAAATGGAACCTCCTATATTTCAGTTTGTACCCACTGCCTCTTGTCCAGTCACTAGGCACCACTGAGAAGAGTCTCACACCATCTCCATTACTCCCTCCCACCACGTGTTTATATACATCAATAAGATCCTCCTGTGCCTTCTCTTTTCCAGATGGAGTAGTCCCATCTCTCTCAGTCTCTGCGCTCCTAGGACAGATGCTCCAGTCTCTTAATCACCTTTGTGGTCCTTTGTTGGACACACTCTAGTACTTCTGTGTGTCTCCTGCACTGAGGAGTACAGACCTGTACCCAGCACACCAGATGTGTCTCACCAGTGTTTAGCTGAGGAAAAGGATCACCTTCCTCAACCTGTCAGCAATAATCTGCCCAGTACAGTCCAGGATGATGTTGTCTTGCTTTGCCATAAAGACACATTGCTGGCTCACATTCAACTTGGTGTCCACCAGGACCCCCAAGATCCTTCTCTGCCAAGCTGTTCCCCAACCAGTCAGTCCCTGCTGTGTACTGGTGCCTCCAGTTATTTCTCCCCAGGCATGGGAGGACTTTGTATTTCCCTCCAGTGAATTTCATAAGATTCCTGTTGGCCTATTTCTCCAGCCTGTCCCTCTGAATGACAGCACAACCACCTGGTGTAGCAGCCACTCTTCCCACTTCTGTATCATTTGCAAATTTGCTGAGGGTGCACTCTGTCCATCATCCAGGATATTAATAAAGATACCTATTTTGTGCTATTTTTTCATTATTATGATTTACTTTTTTGCAGTTCAATAACTTATGCCTCTACCTCTGCTCTAGGGCCTTGTCTGTCCACTGTATCAAGCAGATTATTTAGTCCTGCATAAAGCCCAGTAACTCAGTAATTATGAACACTAGATTCAGGTCTGATAATCTCCAGACTTCCTTTACGGAGTGCGAAAATTCATAGTGCTCTTGTAATATTGAAGGTTATTCAGGCACTGAAAATTGGGCAATGAAGACCCATTACACAATGAACCTTTGATCTGTAAAATCCAACCCAATATGAAATTTTATTTTTTATTACTTGACTTTAAGATTTACTCCAGCTCTGGCTTATTCAAAAATCTCAGGAGGCTGCTCCAATAATTCATTTTGAAATTTTGAACACTGATCCATCAGACACAGAACAAAATTATGGTGCACTACTAAAGTCAAGCAGAAAAAGAACATCTGCTGTTGAGAACAGAGCTGATCAGCTGTGAGGTTTTCCACTGGGAAACTCATAAAATGAGCTACTAGAGAGTTCAGCATGTGTTCTTTTAAAGAAGGAACAATAGGAAATACTTTCACTTATTCATTCTTTAAAACTATCCCAGAGAGCAGCAATTATGGCGCATATATCTTCCCCAGTATGGACACAAAGCACAGGGGGGAAAACAAAATTAAAACAGTATTAATAAAAATGCTTTTAAGGTATTACAGAGTGAAATCAGTCAGTCCACTTTGTCCTCATTACTGAAGACATTTTCTGACACTAACGGCACAGTGGAAACTCTGTAAGGAAGGTTAGAGGAGCCCACATCCTCTAGCAATGCTACTATTAACATACCAGTGGAAGCAACTTAGCTGAAGACTAGGCATAACCACCGGCCAGAAAAAAAAGTAAGTACATTAATCATGTTCATTTTGTAATTGGGTTCATCTCTCACAGCAGGAAGCCAAAAATTTATAATGATTGTGTCCAACAATTTGTTTGGGAAGGCAACAAATACCTGAAATACACACGTGCAACGAGTGAAATTTAAGGTGTTATTGTAAATGAAACGAATACCTTGTGGCACAACTCTCAGCTTTTAGTAGCTGCGAGGAGCCAAAGTTTAGTCTTTTATCATCACAAAAGCCACAGTGCTACAAAACTCTAATGTGAGGGCTTTTTCGTTACAAGGAAGATAGCTGTATCATCCATTGTTACATTGACCATCGCTTCCCTTCACAAGACCCTGTTTTCAGTTTCTTGTACTTTTGTGAAACTTTAAATATTTGCCCTGTTTCCCTTTGCAATGGTTAGCCTGTATCTGGAAAATTTTATCCAGCATAGCTATTTCCAGAAGACAAAGGGACACTGTTTTACTCATCATTAACTGCTAACCTGTTTGAGGTGCACCACTCCGGACTCAAAACATTCTCAGTGTAGTTTTTCTTTCAGAGATTGCCTTATGGACGTCCAAATTTTGCTAAATTGAAGAATTTACAATCTGAAATCCTGCAGATAATTTTAGCTTGTGCTAAAGCACAGGACTTGAATTTCAGCAGATTAAACTCTCAAAGTCTGCAAGTTTCTCTATAGGGTACATAAAGATAACCAGCAACTTTAACTGTCAGATGCCAACAAATTTCAAATCCCCCTAAATCCAGCAAATAAATATCACTGATGCCCTAAGCATTGTTCCTTAGTTTGCAACTTGAAAATAATAAAAAAAATGCACATGGACAAAATCTCATAACGTGAAGAACATAAGTCCCTCAACTACTTCAAAGGCATTTATAAAGAAGCAATTGAGAAATAAAATCAGTAAACTTATATTGTATAAAAAACAGGGATCTGAAAACAAACAAAAGAGAAAAAGATATGAATACTGCTGAACCAGAAAGTTGCACTGTGGTGGTGAGAGAAATCCAGGGAGATTAAGGGGTATATTTCAGGAGTTTAAACACCCCAGAGAAAAAAGATCCACTTCCTCTGCCTCAAAAGACAACAGTTCACAATCTCATCCTCTCAATTCAATTGCCGTAATAAATCTATATCTGCGCCACAGAAGTGGATGTGCACTCTTCAGTCTAAGGCAATGCTCGGGAAAAAAAAAAGAGACATCATATTAACTTCCACTATCTCTGCTTTTCAAAATACTAAGTCAAATGCCATCGTGCCTAACTGCTTATTCTCTTGACATGCTGCTTCAAGGAATCAATTCACCAGGACAGGATTTCTGAGCGCTGTTTGCATTTCAATGCTGTTTCTTGCTCCAAACTGCATTGAACTGCAGTATGTCTACAATCCCACAAATTCCAACCTTCCTGAACCGGAACTTGCTCACTGAATAAAGTAAATACAATTTTAAAACACAATTTAAGCTGAATACCATCAGCAAGCTTCTGTTCTATGACACGCAATTAAACTGCCTGTCTAAGCAATAAGACTTGCACTACAAACCTGGGAGGAATAATGGCAGAGAAAGGTTTACAAGAAAAAAACATTATTTCCGGAAATCTGTGTTGATCTCCTGCTTAGCTACGAAGAATATCAACATGACAGAGTGACTGAGCCTTAAGAAAAAGTCTGTCATTATCAAGCTTCCAATCCACTCCTGTCCCACTGCCAATCATTTTGGGACAGAGAAGTTGACAAAGGTGGTGATTCACCACTGAAAAGGTTTTTCTCCATCCTGCAAGAGATGGATATGGGAGGTAGCAGGAGGTTTGCCTGCATCATCTGTGTTACAACTGTCCAGTACGACATATTCGGTCTTTTGTCCTTTTGTCCTTCTGGACAAAAGAGCCTCTTACAGCTCTACATCAAGATTTACTGCAATTTCTCTATCACACTTTAGGCTCTTATGAATCACTATGGACATTTTATTGCCATTTGCCAGCATGGAAGGATGTACAGTGCTGAGATACCCTGCCCCAGCTCTTGCTGGCCAAAGCCATGCAAGACAAATACGTTTCTGGTGCTGATCCTTCTGAAATGAACTGGACTCTCTTGTACTTTGGAAACACTGGTTTCCCGGCCTGAATGCACATCCTGAAAAATCTGACTACCTACAGATAAGCCTGGTCATTTCCTAAGCAGTGGTGGTGATATATTGGCAAGCAAGAATGATCTGTCTTGTGTGCCAAGCTCATTACCACCCTGTTCCCCTCCTACACTGTTGTCAGAGCAGCAGAGTAGAAAGCCTGGGAGACAAACAGAAATAGTCCCACAGTCACAGCTAGTACCCGTGGCTCAACTCCTCGCTTCTAAGAGAAGCAAGTCCAAATCTGACATAGATTTCTGTATTACATCATTCATTTGCTGCATTAGAAAGCAAAGAAGTATTTTATAGATAAGTTCTTAATCCTAGTCTCAGCTTTCTGCACCCTTCCTGCTGTGCAAAAGAAAGTCTCCTCCCCCAGCCCCAGCTCCATATTCCAACCAACCCACAACCCTCCCACGAGGCCTCTTTCTCATAACATCCCAAACTCCACAAATCTCTGCTCTGTCACTAAGGCTTTGAAAACTTGTGTGCTGAATGAAAGGATAATGTAAGGTTTTATTAACAATGAATAACTGTGGAAAATCACAAAAACGTATTTAACAGGAAGCATTTTTTTTAAAAAAACAAAACCCTGTTATTAGGTATAAGAAGAGGGATTAGGTTAGCTACAAGGATCACTGTTGTGACGTGTCCCAGCAGAAATTCTGCTTCAGGCTTGTATTCCCCACTGGCCTTTCTAATGTGAAAGGGGGCAGAGAGATGAGCTATGACTGAAAAGGCTGTATCACCTGGGTACATAGATTTGAATAATAAGCTGGAGATAGAAGGGGAGCTGGGGGCTTCTGCTGAGATCCTGTGGTCATTGCAGTGCTGCTCCTTCAGGCTGGCACATATTTCTTCTAAGTAAACGCACATACTTCTAAGTAAATGCAATGATGCAAGGTAGTGCGTTACCTCTACCTTGGCTTGCTGTTGGCCTCTCCACAGTTGTGTGTGTTTATTATTCTGAGTCCAACAAAACCTCCTCAAGAGACCAGTTGCTGTGATGGTAGCAGTGGTGCAACTGCTCCCACCACATGCCATAGCCTGCCTGGGAGACAGGCTGTGCAAATAGGACAACCAGGTACAACCCTCCAGGCACAGGTACCTGAAAGGAAAAGGAACTTCTTTATTCCAGCTGACCCTGGCTCTATCGCACATTTTCCTAATCCTTGGGCAACCTGTGAGCCTGGGAGACCTACACAATCCAACGACGACTGCTCTGAGGCCTTCAGACTCATAACCTTTGCCTCATCCCCTTCTCTATGAAGAGGTTCATGACCTTTGCAGGGAAAGGAGGCACATACCAAGAATCCTTGCTGCACTGAAGGTTTTTATCTAGGTCACTTATATTGTCCTGTTTGTAAGCTGGCCTCTGCTGTGGCTCTCCCCTGTACAAACATCCATACTGACACATTTATGTCTGCTGCTGAGATGCAAGAACCGCTGTCTTGCAGAGGCTTGTGCTTCCTCAGCATGAAGTTCTCAGTGAAGTTGACTCTGGTCAAAGACAATTGGCAGCACTGTACTGCTGTTGGGATGCTGGATGCAGGTGATGCTAGACAGCAGCGAAGACAAAGTCTGAATTTAATGGACATCTGAGATAAAAATAAAGGACAGGAGCCCTATCTTTCTCATAAATGCATTAGATGCGATGTATCCATCCTCATGGATGTGTAGGGCTTATGAGTGAGGATCATTCAGAGCAGAAAAGCAAGATGCAACTAGCAAAAAGCTCCCCAGCTAAGTGAAGCAATTAACTAAAGAGCAAAACAGTGAAAATACAGATCCCAATCCTGACAAAGTGAACCTCTCTCACTTCTGTACAGCAGCTTTAATTCATCAGAATTAATTCATACCTGAACACATTGAACGTAGGGTGGCTGCACGATATAATGTTATATCAAGTGCTCTCTCAGAAAATCCCTCAATTTATCACCTCACGGAGTTATGACTCGTTATAGTGGGATCAGTTTATTTGCCATGTGGAATCCTGCATAGGTTGTAGACTATCGGAGCTTCTACGTACCGGATTAGTGGTAAGGAACAGGGTATTGCACTGTACATGCAAACTGCCTTAGGCATAAGTTGAGCTGTCAGTGATTTACAGCAGGTAAGAGAGGCATCACTTCATGGGATTTACACAAATCCGTTGAAATCTAAACTGGTGACTTAACGACACAGAAAGCATTACCGTTGCTTATAGTGCTATAAGCGTGCATTTCTAGCGACGCAAATGCGACTGATTCATTTGGTTACCTCCACAGTACAATCCCTTGAACGACCTATAGCTACATCAATCTGCATAACAATTATTAGGTTATTTGGCTTTTATATTGTTGTATAGATCTAGTTCCTGGTTTTAAATTCACAGTTATCAATTAAATGACTGCAAGTTTACATCTAATGTGTGTAGATTTTTCCTGTCTTATGGCTGGTATCAAATGGAATTTATGCTCAAAGGCTATGGCTCGTGAAATCTACAGGGAATTTCAGGCAGAGGAAAATACTCAACATCCTTACAAGAAACCTTTAACACTTTATTACCTTTGGCTTATTTGGTTACCACAGCATTTTAAATGCATATCCATTCACTGAAATAATTCTCAGTTGTAGCTATCAGGCATAGAAAATTAGGATCAGTCCAAGCAACAAGATCCTCAGGCACATACATCAAACGAAACTAACAGAAAATTTCCTCCCAAACCTGTACTGAAGCTTCAAGAAAGACTTTCAGCAATCTGAACTGACGGATGGACAAGAAAGAAAAGCATTCACAAATACTTTTCTTAGATCTATAAAGGTAGTTTCTTCTAAAACTGTTGAGAGATATAAAGATGCTCAAGACTCAAGCACTGAAAGATACTACAGTTGAATAAAGGCTAGCATATATAATTCATCACCATTTTGCTTAAATTTTCCCATGCAAAATGTTCACAGGATAAAGCTCTCCCCCCCCAAAAAATGTATAGCTAGATAAGATGTTTCTCATCAACCGAAACCAAAAAGATGTAATTCAGAGTTCACACTCAAACCCACTTCCCTCACTCTTTTTCACACACAGAAAGCCAACAACCAACCAAAAAATTCACTTGGCATATCAGACCCTGGAAACCATGGAGACTTCTGTGTTGTACTATCTGTGAGCATAAATGATGCTCAGAAGATCAAAAATAAAATTATACAACACCCTTCCCCCAACCCCTATCCCAAACAATACTGTCTAAAGCCATCATAAATACTCTTGCTTTTTCTCTACCCCTACTTCTCTGTCTGCTCATCCTTGCCTAAATGGTTCAGGGTTGGATTCAATTTGTTGCGAAGTATGGCACGTGAGGGATAGAAATCACTCAACGAATTTCAAAAAAACAGAAATTAAGTTCAAATAGTGTCAGACTGTGAACTTACAGATCCCATATCCTTAGAAGTCAGATCTACCATATTATTTTAAGCTAGAAACAAGATCAAACCAACTATCCCACTTTCAGAATTCCATTTTATTAGTCTTTTTTCAATAAAGTGGTAATACAGTAAATCAGTTTGGAAAAGTTTTGTCATTTGTTGACATAACTATCTTTCATCTCCTCTGAATAGCAAAATAACTCACCATGTTGCTACTTACTATTAAAATGTAATATAATTTCCTCAAGGTTAGCCTAGAACATAGTAAGCTAGTGCACCCCTTTAAGGACTAAATACTGAATTTGGACCAAAAGGCAGAGCTATTATTTTTATACGATAACTATGTGAACAGAATCAGCCTAAAATGCTCAACAAGTTGCCTCTGTGGTTATCATGCACAATAACTGTACTTGCCCACGAGGCTCTCTTGAGCACAGGGGAGAACAAGCAGAGCAGCCCCACTCCACCTGTGCCCCCCAGCGTGAGGAGTAGTACAAACAGCCAGAGAAATGATCTGCGTGAAGTTGAACATCATCTTCCCTCCTTCCGTTTGCCTTCAAACAATCCTTACAGATTCACACTATGCTCAAGTCAAGTCCATCTACGTGCATCACTTACTGAGTCTCACTTCTTGCAAAGAGCCAGACAGGTCAGGAAAATTTCCTTTTCTCTCTTAAAATCCACCAGCAGCTTTGAGAGGAATGATGATGGAAAGGATACACAGCTCAGTGCAGTCAAGCACACCTCACACCTACATAAGGAATACTTATTTTTCCCAGACACATCATACTGTAACCCAGTATGCTGCAATGCAACATACGGGTTGGAGTGATTAAAAAGGAAAAGGAAACACTGGAAAAGTCAGGCTGAAATACAGCTTTCCTTTGAAATCACATTAGTGCCTCTACATCATCTTAACAGAAACAAGATGACGAATGACTCACTTCACAACAGAGCATTTATTTACTCCTCTTTTACCAGCAGATTTAAGAAAGTCTGATTGAACTCCATCAACTGTAATTTCAATACAATAAAATCCTATTAATCTGCAATGCCTTATTATTTTTATTGTGATTTTTTTATTGTGAATTACCAGAGAATCCTTGAAATTTAGTATTTCAGTTAGTTTAAATGATAGCAAACCAAGGCACAAGGTATGTGTTCAGGAAAAAGAGTATTTCTGAAAGAGGGCTTTTTAAATTTGGCAGTCAAAAGTGTAGCGAATTGATGTGGTGGGAGATTTAAATCAGAAAAAGTCAAATGAGAAGGAATTATGTTAAAGACAACTTCTAAAAAACAGAAAAAAATGTATCAAATAATATGGTGTATTATTATTCAATTGAAGCATTTAAATTAAGAATATATATATTTAAAATTCTTATTTAACCAGAAAAAATAGGCCTGATGTGACAGGCTGTGGCAGGATGGCATTTTTTGCCTAGTAATATGTCTGCGATATCTAGTTGTTCACAACCGTCCAATTTGGCTTTAAAAATCTACAGCTCTCTAAAGTATGGCATGTAATCTGCCCTTCCCTTCCCCTCTCAATGGAAAACATACAGGAGGATCCTTTGCAAAAACTGTGAAGCAATTCTGCAATCCACCCTTCTTTCTCTTGGAAGGATTTTCTCCGAATTGCTTTTTCAAACTGATAAAGGCATCCCTTCGTAGTCAACCATTTTAGAAAGAGAAGACTAAGTTGGAACATGTAATAAGCTACGACCTCCACTTTCCTTTCAGTATTATTTCTAGAATTATTTCTTTTAGTGTCTTTACATCCCAGGTAAGATACTAAAAAAAAATAAATTCACAGAATCCTAGAGTGCTCGGAGCAAGAAATAGGAAAAATTTGCTACTGCTACTCCCATTCACCACATCGTAGCCCTACTGATGATGCTTCCTCCAAACAGCATCCCACAATTTTTACATTGCATCTGCTCTACCTCATTTACATCTGCTTTACACTCAGCCTTCTTAACGTACTTGAAATGATGCATCAACCAAAATGACGATGAAAAAGCTGAGGTTCTGCCAGTGCATTACATCTACTTGTAATCAATGATTTCATACATATATACATACATGTAAGGTATGAAATGCCACAAAGACATGCACCGAGGAACTCATCATCAGTAAACCACACTTTTCCTTAGCCACTCAGTTTAAAATACTCCCAAAATCTTTCTAAAAGTCTTGAAATTTTGAGACAGGGAGATTCTGTTGGTTAAATAAGTCTGCATTAGTGGGCTTGTCATGGCACCTTCACATTCACACGCACGTATGCTCTTGCAAAATCAGCTTTACCAACATTTTGCACTATTCCATCGTGGAAATCACAAGTGATGAGCAGCTGATTCTCACTGTATGCAGAGGACCCCAACCACCACCATTAAATCACCATAAATCTCTTTACAGTGACACGTGAGGGATGACAGAGACACAACAGATTCATCAGAGCACAGTACCTGGTCAGTAGCGGGAATCGACTCCCATCTACGCTTCAGCAAGTACAGAGATTTCCGGCTCATGATTTTGAATCTGCTCTAGAGGTTTTTCCACACTCAAAAAAAAAAAAAAAAAAAAAAAAAAAAAAAAGAGCTTCTCCCAAACCAGCGTCAAGAACCTTATTTCTGACTCCAGTGCTTCATCGCTGTAGACAGCAGAGCTCCCCGAGGCACACAAGTTTTTGCGAGCTGCAAGGTTGAGACTGGTTGCACCCAAGCTTCTCCCGTTTCCCTAAAGCATCTGTCTCCTTATAGAGCCACGACAAAGGGAATCGGGCGAGACAGTGAAAAGCCTAGCTCTCACTGACGAATTACCTCGCAAAAGCCTGAAGTAGGTAGACAACACCAGATGCACTCAATCTGAAAATAGCTGTTGCTTAGGAACTGGAGGGGTAAAATGCAGCACCTCGGATATATAATTGAGAGCTTTTATATTTAAAGAGAATTAAAAACACTGGACCTCTGTGTTTCTCTCCCGATTATTATCCTTTTATAACGTTGGAGGAACGATTGCTTGATTCCACTGACTCCTGGGGCTACGCCTACATCTTCAGCAAGCCAAACAAGTCTTGATGACAGAGCAACAAATAACTCCCACGCATTCAAGGTCCTTTGTAAAAATCTGTGCAGAGAAGCATGCTGTGGGTCCCACCTGAAATATCTTAGAAGTATCAAGTATTACGTTTTAGCAGAGTAATTAAAATACAGTTTGCTTATTTTCTTTTCTGCAGAGGGGTAATACATCAAGGATGAATTCTGCTAGTTACATTTTCTCGCAGCATGTACTGATACTAGAAAGGGATATGAATATTTTCCCCTCATATGACTGAGATGATGTGGTTTTACAGACTACGTGTGTATATTTGAGAGACAAGAGATTTCTTTAGGTGGGTTAAACATTCCCAACTTGGAACTCAATTTCGAAATTTTGCGCCTAAATCCTAGTCCGCATTAATTTAAAAAATCAAGCATGTAACATAACAAAACTCACTTTGCACTTTCTGCATGACTTCAAATCCAAAAACAGTTATCTTCAGAGATGTAAAAGGAAGGAAAAAAAAAACCCCAGAGGAACTAGTAGGTAGCCAGGAACTCATTGCTCATTTTAAGGCAACCTATAATTTACTCTAATTACAGCAAACTTAATAGTATAATTATTCTAGAAGAAAAGGAATCCTACAACATACACACACATGCATACAAATATATGTGTGTGATCTATAAAAAAGTGAGCGTGATGTAGGCGTGGAAGTCAGGAGCAAGTTGTAAAGACAGCTTTTTACCTCTCCCACTCACATTCTATTGAACTGCAGATGCTTACCAGGAGACAAACTCCTGCAGACAGGAATTCCCATAAGCCTCGGTATATTTTATTTGTCATCCATCACTACCTGTATCTGTATCACTTTGCATTTCAATCCCGCGTGCAGAAAGGGAACATGTTTTCCAAGTGGGTCATTGAGGAGTATGATATGCACTCTAGTAGTCTCCTCTCATGTTTCAACACGCACCAAAGAAAACCTACTCCTTCTTAAAAAAAATCTTAAGTTTTAGATTTTTATTTAATGACTCTTGGTAGAATAATTTTGAGTTTATACATGGATTTTAGTTTTATATTATGGGAAACCAGTGGTTCCACTTCCTTTTCTCATAAGCGACATTGCTAACATTTGCACATGCAGGTGGCTTTCTAAGATCTATCTTCCCACTTTCTTCACTTTACTCCATAAGAATTAAAAGATCTTAGAAGACTAATAAATTGGCTCCCAAGAGCCAATTTTTTCTCCCTCTTGCTGTTTGCCTGAGCAGCACAGGCTACCACTGGCCAGGAGAGACCTCTCCTAAAGAGTCCTATTTCTCTGCTGGAGGAAGACCAAGGAGATACCATAAGCAACCCTGTAGCAGATCCTGCAGGCAACCGCAAGTCCATCTTTAAACACCTGATGTGTTTGATTTGAAGTAGTACATCTAACAGATTACTCAATTTTAAAGCAAGATCTTGTTTAATGAATGGTGCATTTATCAAGGACACAAACTGGCAACAATGCAGCTGAATCACAAAAGGATAAAACAGATCTTTTGTATTACATCCAAAAATTGGAACCACTTACATTTCTCCTAGCCTTTCAAGAAACGAGTTAAATTAGGTTTAACACTATTCTCATCAAAGGCATTTTTCAGAGCAACGTAAAAGAGAGAGTCTGAGGTTATAGTGGAATAACTGAAGCTGATTTTCATCCCCTAAATAAAACTTTTCTTCCTTGGTTCTCGTGACTGGGTACTAGGATACCACATGGTAATCGGAGAGCTTGGGTCATTTTCTTTTCTCACTCTATTCGAGATCCTTAACATTCCTGTGGTATATATTGATAGTTTCGTAAGGTTTTTCCAATATTAATAACATCTTTCTAGATGCTTTGCAGAACTCCTACACATAGCACAAATGAAAGTAGAGAGTGATTAGAGGACGAAATTGATTAAAATTATGCACTCTTTTTTAGATGGATTTAGAAGAAAACATCTCATTGCTCTATCAAGGAAACCCTTCATATGCAGATTTTATCCTGTTTTGAAGGAATGCACTCTCAGGGGTGAAGTATTTTTGCTTATTTTGTTAAAAAAAAATAAATAAAAAAAGAAAAAAGGACATTCTACGTAAAGAAAAAATAATCAGCAGGAGTCTTCTACATTAAAATTTGATACAGAATTTTCTAGAATAACGTTTGTAATAATTCAGCAGTATCTTTCAGGAAAAGTTCAAATGACCGCTGGCTGGTGGCTGGTCTGCAGAGAATTCCACTGAACCTCTCCTCACCCTCTTTTTTTTATTTTTATTTTTTTAAATATGACATGCTGGTGGAGTAGCTAAAAAATCACCACAGGAAGGAACAACAACATTCTCAGAAAGATAATTTTTTTAAAATTTATATAGAATTATCTTCTCACAATTATCTCCTTCTCAGTCTCTACTGAAGCCCAAAGAACTTAATCTGAATGTTTAGTAACCAGTCATCACATTATAGTCAAGTACAATCTTCTCTAATGGTACCTAACAAATGGTTTTACTTGCACACCATACAGATGGGCATTTTCAGCAACTGAGATAATGCCCATGAGACCTCTTGCCTTGAAATTAGGCCACACCATGCAAGCCCTCCTTATTCTCAGGAAGGGGTGAAAGAGAGAAGCCAGGCAAAACATTAATTTCTCTGGAACCCTCCTTGGAAGAAACTGTGGCTTCATGAGAACAAATAATTAAAAAATTCTTTGGCAACTGTTTCATCCGGTAAGTTCACTTTTTCAAAAAACCCAAAAGGGATCTATTAAACAGCCCAAGTTCAATTTCCTGTGGTAAGATACATTCTTGATAGTCAACTTGATCCGTCTTACCTTTTAATTTAAAATCTATTTGGACCAGATTGATACCATCTAACCTTCTACCTAAATCTCTTTCCCTAATGTTTCTTATTGGCTAGCTGTAAAGCTTCAAAAATGTCTAGCCGACAAAAAAAAAAAAAAAAATCCTTCAAGCATGGAGGCACACAGCCAACACCATGTATCAGGCATGAGGCCTTAGACAGGACTCAAGCCTCTGTCTCTGATGCAACACCACCATAGACTTCATATGCACTCCGGTCATCAGTCTCTAAATCCTTTGCTGTCAGAGGCAAAGCATTAGGATTGTAGGGTATGGTTCAGCTTGCATAAAAGACTACCCATGTTTTCATACAAATACAAAAATTAGATAAAGATTTGCTATAAATCTGGAAAAGTTTAAGAAGTCTAAGTCACTTCAAGTGATTGCCTTCATCAGCAGTTTAGAAGGGTCAACACAACATGATTAACTAGCACATGAAAGGCAGGAGAGATTATGTACTGAATAGGTCTCACTATATTGGATATGATTTCCCTGATTTCTGGAATTTCTCAGTTTCCACAGGAAACTAGCTTGCTTTCTATTTTTTTATCGTTTTGAAATGACACTGTCACGTGAAAAAATCAGATCTGCAACCCATCTTAAGCTGTTTAATGAGATACAGAATTTTCTGCAAATTTGAAGATGGTTTTGAAATAAGATGGAAGACAAAAGCTTGGAAAACTTCAGAAAAATATGTAGAATTCTGTAAGAGCAAGGCAAAAGAGCAGAACTCAGTAAACGAATTTTGCATTAAAACCAGGAAATCTTGTCTATTAAAATAAATAGCAGCTTCCTTATTAACATATGATATTTCCTCATTAAATGGAAGGTACTCTGGTGATTTTTGCAAGGGGCATTATGAAGGTTAGGCTATGAACTACCCTACTGAGATTAAGGTTGCAAACATGTACCTCCACAGAAGAAAAGCCTGTTTATTATAGATTTAGACACAGATGTTCATAGTCATATAAAAAAATCCTTCACCTGAAAGAAAAACAATTCCAAAATACCGAGGCCCTAATAATGTATTTGTATAATTTCAACACCAGATGGGAAAGACTGCTTTCCCCAAGCAGGAAAATTCTTGAACATCACTATTGGTAGCAATGTCTCCTTTGCAGCAACTGTAACTGCAGATAATTTAAAGGTGTTATCAGTATGATGCCAATAGCACTACTAACAAAACTTCCATTCACGATACATCAAGTGCAAACCAGTAGCTACAGGTGGCTTTCTTGCACCTCCCCACATAGTTTTAACACTACTAATCCCTTTATTATTGAAGGTGAGAGGGCTGTCCAAGTTTTACAAGTTTGTCAGGTTTAAAAAAACCAAGCAAACACCACCACAAAACATATACTCATTGTTTGAAAGTGCATTCCTTTGATATCTGATGGCCACAGTCAATTAAGAAATGCTTTCTCAATTCATCTAATCCATCTTTCTGCTACTGAAGGAAACTTTCTGTTGCATGACTCAGCTCTCTCTGGATCAACTGTTTGGATTACAGTTCAAAAATTATATTAATGAAAGCTGTCGCAGTTTTATGCTTTTTTCCATTGATTCAATCCTGCAAATATTAACAAGATGAACAACTTTGCCAATCTCAGATGGAAAACCTGCTCAAATATCTCAAACTTATAAAAAGCCAAAACCAAACACAAAATACAGAGTAACTGACCTGTGAGCCTCTGGGTCCTCGTTTGTGATCCCATTCAGAATGTCCCATGAGCTGAAAAACAAAGCAAAGCAGAGGTAAGCGAGAAATTGCACTCATTAGCTTTAATTGAAACATTCACGTTTTTATATCCATAACACATTTTATTTGAAAAAAACAGGTTTGCTTTTACAATTTATTTCACACAGCTTTTAGCTTCATAGTGAGGGTGAGAAGACTTGGGAGTTGTTACTATAACTTTACACCTTTTACATTCAGAGCCAAAACACATCTAGCACCACAACCCCGCTCTCGCCAAAAAAATTCCCACTGCCATAGATTCAGCTTTAGCCAAATGTTTAATACTGATCTGACAAAAGGAGAGCTGATATAGCAACAAGGAGATTACTAAAACTAGGGGACATTTGATTAAATAGCAGTTTTATACCAGGCTTACAACTTCAAGTCTGTGTCACCTCTAAATTACTCTCAACGTAATAAAAAGGTAGAGGTACATCCTCTAAAGAAAAACAGGTTGGAGTCATTACATTGAAGAAGAAAGCAAAAGGAGAGAGAGAATTCAGAGATGATGTAAATTAAGAGATGTGTAAATTAAGATTTGTGATGATAAACGGCTCGTCAAGTTAGAGAGAAGCCAAGCATTAATTACAGCCCAAACCAGCTCTGAAATCCTCTATGTAACCCTACAGGAGACTGTTCTGTGAGAAAAGTGGTCAGACATGGGACAGTACAGGTGGACTCCAGAAAAAATAATTTGTCTTCTCACATCTTTTTTTCTACCATACTTCACAACTGTATGCTAACACAGGCACACAATCTTTTTTTTTTAAGCAACATGCAATTTGCACACAGCAGCTCTTTCCACGTAGGTCATGGTGTGGAACAAAAAAAAAAGAAGAAAGAGAATATCCAGTAGGCTTTACTACTGCTTTATGTATTCAAAGATCATGGATGAACGTGAACTGCTGACAAGAAAGCTATCCTCACATCTGCCTAAGGAGCGCTGGGAAGTACCAGGGAGTGCACGGGCAAGGCACCGGTGGAGCCCAAGCTGTGCAGCATACAAGGTGGCTGCTGCTGCTAATAAGGCTCTTGAGCCATCAGCCAGAGCGTGTTGCTGCTTGGGAGCTGGGCTTTCTTTATAGCTACTCAGAGATCTCTTCTGGGTAATGCTTTTTCTTACTTACATGAGCATAGCTTAAAGCAAATATAAAATTATATGAATGAAAGATAGGAGGGTTAATGTGACGGGTAACGACTTACAGTTAGAAACATTTTCTTCCTCTTTTTCCCCCCACCATCTTTTGTCCCAAAGGAAATGTCGTCTCCCAGGTCAAAGGCAGGCAACAAGATTTATAACCTATGCTTATTGCAGAACACGCTTTCGAAACACTCGTCGCAGGACAGGAGATTAAGACTACTTTGAAAAATGAGGACAGCCACATACATCTCCTATGAAATTTTTATCTTTTCCATCAATTATTTCTGCTTATCCTGTCCTTCTCCAAGGGCCCCTTCATTTCTTTAATTTATTACTTATGTTTACCTACCTGCATAACTGGAGACAAACTAAACATGCATGCAAGCATCAAAGATCAGAAATGTCACATCGTTTTTTTTTTACTTGATACAGCCTCACAACTGACCCCCTTGGTTTACTGTAATTATTTTCCTTTTCCACATACTGTTGGTGGAAACACTGGCTGTGCCAGGTTTCCCTGTTTGTTTCTCCACACTGTTGCGTTTGCTCATTACTGTATGAAATGGAGCTTTGATGTTTATGGAAGCTGGCCTCTCAGTAAATAACCAGCATGCAAAAGCTACCAAGAGATGCATCTACCAAAGGTTATGTGTTTCACAGAACCTCTGCCAAAACCCTCCTACCTGTGCTTCCTCTTTGGCTCCTGTCACTCTGGACCAAGAAAACCTCTTCAGTTTTAACTCCTCAGCCCCTATGCTTTGTGGGGAAGTGGTGCCCACTTTCTTAATTTACTTGGCTAAAGAAAAATTAATTTAGCATGAGTCTCACCACCTGCGATTCCCAGCATGATAAGGGATATCTTTATCTACAACTTCCTACAAGTGAAATTAGCACAAAAAAAATAAAAATGCCTGCTATTTCACAGTTAGAGAAAAAGGATTAATATTACAGGCCTGCCTACAGGTTACTGTGGTTCTCCAGGATCTGTATAGACATTTGGCAGCATATACCCCACCTTCAAAACTGAGTGTAGCATGAGAACCCTCTGCCAGGTGTTTCATGCCCCTACCCTTGCTGAATCCACAGTTTACTGAAATGTGAAGGGTTGCTTTATAATTACCACCAAAAATAAGCAATGTAGTTAAGAGACAAGCTGGGAGTTACTGTTCCCACTGGAAGAGGTACACTGAATATAGGGGATGCTTCCAGTCCAGCCAGTCCCAGGAAACCAGACTGATGGGTGCCAAAGGTGGTTACTTGTGATCACCAGCAATCCTCAAACCCAAATCAAGTCCTCTTAAAGATTCGTTCTTCTTTAGGCATGGTTTACTCACCCTGTTCCCTGTTCCCCACTTTCTGTCGGGTGCTTCACATGCCCACACAGAGCTTTTCAGCACCCGGAGCATTCTCCCGTGCTTCCCCAGCCCCACAGCCAGGCCCCACTCTGCCCCGCTGCTCCTTCTGCTCCACAGCTTGCAGGTGCCTTTTGGCTCAGGTCCCCCATCTCTAGCCCTGCTCCCCTACCAAGAATGGGCAATCCTAGGGTGCTCCATAGACTGGATGTTGCAGCAGCAGCCTATGTTACACTGAGAAAGGAGTCTAAAGGCCATAACAACTTGTCCTTGCTCCATTTCTCAGTACCTACATATCAAAATTGCTTATGGAAGAAAAGCCAAAGTCACCAATGAAGCAACTAGTTATCAATGCACTGGAACTAATAGAGCGACCTCTTACTTATTCTGGCACCATTTTAATCGAAATCTACTAACTCCTCATAGTAAATTACACAACTTGTATTTAATTTAATTTGTCTACAAATACGCCTTTGTGGAATCAGCAGTGTTTGTATTTTTGCTGACAGATCTGCTGCCCCTAGTGTCAAAGAATTTCAATGCCATTGTTCTCTCCTTGTATGCCAGGTACCATACCAGAATGCTCTACTGAGTTAACCCTGTGAATATCACCTGGGAAAATGGTAAGCACGAGGAAGCAAAGGCAGAGTTCCAGGATGGTAAGAGACCTTACCAATTCTAGGCGGTTTTCAAGCACGGCAATAAAATTCACGATCCTGTGAAGCCGACATTTTTCCTCCCATTTTTATAACCTATCAAATTTTACTTGGCTTTAAAATGTATTTCTTCCTCACAATTTAGAAAATCGCTTTCATCTCATGCTAGAATGTTCTTGGTATGTCTGCAATGGTCCACAGTAACAAAGGAGAGAATGAGGAGAAAATGAAATAAATAGTATTTCACACTTGCAAAAGGGCCTCAGGCTTTAAGACACAAAACAAAATAAAAAAGCAGGTAAAGCAGCTGTAACAAAATCTCTGCCAAGTCAACTTGTGAGGATGATTGCCCCAGTATGACACCCTTTAGCTCAACAAGCCACGCTGTGCTAGATTACTCCTGAACCTAGGAAAGATTTTCTTTGAACGGACAAATACTAAGTTCAGGAGTATAATACGAACAAAATGAGGAAAACAAGCATTCCTGACCTACTGGGTAACTTGGAAATTACAATTTCCACAAGTATTACAGAAATCAAAGCATGAAAAAAAACCTATTTAAAAAACCAAACAAACAAAACAACAAACTAACCACAAACACTCAGAAACAGAGAGGGTGTGCATTGATCTCCTTGAGTCTGAGTCAGCCTTCTGAAATCAGAAAAGAAAGTAAAAAAAATAAATAAAAATTGTCTAATTGGCGTGTGCATGAAAACAGAGATACAGACACATAAATGCATTTGGAAGTAGAGGGAGTTATGTATATCACTAACAGAAGAGTTTGTTCCAGACCTTACCATCTCCTCTAAAAATTAGTATGAATTGATTTGGTCCAGAGTGATGATAAACAGCCTCACACCTTCCAATTGCTTTTTTTTTAAATCTTTCTTACTAACCAGGCTGCTGAGGCCAAGCATACCAGCAGCAGAAAAGGAAGGTTAAAACCAAAATCAAACTCCCATATGGCTTATATACAGGTAGCCTGTCTCAGAAGGAAAGTATCTACTTCACATTTCATCTAAGACTGCCCTGGAAACCCAGCTCTGACAGTTTTAACACTTGAAGACAGCTTTCAACAACAAGAACAAATGTTGTGTGTTCAAGAACGTGAAACTGGTGATTTTGTGCTAAATCCCACTGGATCGCTCTACACTACTACTAGATTAACAGGTCTCCCAGGAAAAAAGCCTTCTCCAGCCCAGTTGAGTATGACTGTGGATGGAAAAGGAGGTAGGACTGGAGAAGATCCCAATACCAAAATCACAGAGAGAGTCACACAGAGAGGGGCTAAGCTCGCTCTGAAGATGTAGGGTGGTAGCCTGTGCTCAAAAACTCAGGCTTTCGCTATACGTACTATGACGGCTCTAGGCCTCATGGTTGTAACCCCAAATTTAAAATGTAAATCAGATGCTCACTAATGCAATGATACCTGCAAAGGTGTAAGAAATCATATAGGGGACTGTTTGTATTAGATATCTGAGATATTCATGGCAAAGTAGAAAAAAGACAGTTAAAAACTTGGCATCATCTCATCTCTCTAAATGCAGTTCTCCTCTTATTTGGTGATTTAATTAAAACCCCAGCATATGATTACATAATACTCTCAACTTTCATTAAAATTCATAAACCATAATTCTGAGCCTCCCTAGTATTAGAGAACTGCAGGAAAATCTGACCCTTACATACTATAAAAGATCTAAATACATAAAAAGACAGAAAGTAAAGACTGACAGTTCAACCCTTTGTAGCTGTTTCTAGGTCTTAAATAATCTTTTCTGGGCTAGGTTTTTGATTTTGGCACCCCTGAAGCAGCAATACTAGTAACTATGCCATAGCTGAAAAAAAACCCAAAACAATCTAAAATACAACTTGCAAAATAGAAAAGGCATAATCTTTTTTATAAGGACCTCCACAACTGCGCACAAGGGCGAGAAGAACCCCAGCATTTAGAATATGGGTAGTCGCACGTATATTCTTAGGAAGGGAGGGAGTCCTCAGAAGCAGAATGCAACATCATTTTGAGACCACAGTTGGTTTTTTCATTTAAGCAAATACAACACTCAGCACAGTTTCAGTGGAGGGAACGAGCAGATCTTTTAACGGTAAGTACTTCAGAGGACCAGTGAAGCAGTTATAGTTCGTGTTTAATAAAACACTTTAAATCATTTCAGTCTATTCTTATTCTATTCAGATTACAGTCTAGTACTCTGGAATTTTATTTAGATAAATATTTACACATACACAACACTTCTACAGTTATAAAAGTAATTCGATGCTGATGACAAAGGTGAGCTAAATCAACCATAACTGACCACAGCTAGTAAACGGAATTCAAAGAGACTGAAGCAGAAGTCACATAATCCAAAATGCATGTATCAGGACCTTGCCCCAAACTCACTGGCTTCTTCCCTTGGGTTTTAAAGATTTCCGTCTGTGGCTGGTCACAGCATTTTCATTACAGTGAGCATAAGAGAGCACTGCTCTCCTCTAGTGAATAAACGAAAGGTGAGCACAAAGCAAAGCACAGGTATGCCAGGGAAATTGTTCCTTCGCCCCATCTATGACCGAGCATCAAACACTTAGCATCCAACATTCATTATTTTGGACTGCCTGCTACGCAAGAATGGGACACCCTGAGCTCCCCAAAACAGCTAAGAATCTGCTGTAAAAATGCCAATTTTTTTTTGCCACTCCTACAAGGATTCAGAGAATTTAGAAGCAGCAGAAATTAATTCCCAATGAGATTCTGAGAAGTTTTGGCTGTGTGGCAGCCAGCAGTTTTAAGAGCTGCTTATATTGGGGAATCAGTGTCCAGTAGAGCTAGATAGGTGCATCCAATCTGGCTGGCACCTGGTTTCAACCTTTGCCAAAAGAGCAGAGCCTGTATTTAAACACGAGCATAACATCTTCCCTCTTTGGAAGAGATTTTGTTGAATGGGCATGTTGAGGATGTGGAACAGTGCCTCACTGTTGAGTTCTTTGACACTGCCTCCTTACAGCTTGCGCTGAATGGGGCCCAGTATGATACATATTCTCTGACTGAGTGGGTATTAGCTATGCTTCAGTCAGGATCATATTTCCACTGGTAAAAAGAAACTGTTTGTTAGTAGCATGTAGGCACAAAATGTTCCCGATAAATTTCTTTTTCAGTAACAAAAACGCACAAATTATTTCCTTGATTGCGTATTAAAAGAAACATTTATTTTTACAAAATATGCGGGAGCCGGGTCATACAGAAACTAACAGTGTTTTTTTGCACATGTTATTTTGAGTACGATTCCTTCTATTTGATAGCCTGGTCTCTAGACTTCTGTGGAAATCAAGACAAATGAGGTGATGTACTGACTTAACTGACTTGGAGAGAACAGTTTTGGTGTGGACACCATTACCAGGAGAAGCTAAGCAGGCTGTACCTGCTGAGATTCAGCACTGCCAGATCCTGATAACATAATGGGGGAGTAATTGCAGGGCTGTACTGACCACCTTCTCCATCAAATGGCACAGCTTGCAGCTTGTTGAGGTATCCAAAGCCTCAGAGATGTCTTCCTTGCTGTGTGGTGAGCATGATCATACACAGGCACGTGTAGGCTATGACACACAGATAGTAAAGTGCTCCAATATGTGGAAAAACAATCCCTTTTCCACAACCGCTTGCCAACTCCCAGGGTCAGCTTAAAGCACGAGATGTCAGAGCTGTGCTGTTCAGCCAGAGATGCGAGCTGCATGCTCACCCCATCGCAGCCTCTGGCTGGGCAATTACTGGGGAAGAAACTCTCCACCCAAATGCTCTCAACATGTTGGAGCCCTGCAAATCACCAAGGTCAGTCCCCGTTTTGAGACTGATTAAAACCAAAACAAAACAACTCCCCCCCAAGAAACTAACTGAATGAATAAATCGGGTGGGGTGGGGGGGTATAAGAACCTTTCAGCTTCTTCCTAATCAAATAAGTTGTTCCAAAGGTTTGTGGGCTGCTGGACCACAGTTGGAAGCAGAGATAAGATTGTTAAACCAAGGCATAGGCAAAAAAAATGGGGCAGTGAGGTAGAATGATGAGTCCGGAAAGGAGCTGCAGTGAACGGCTTCGCTGCAGGATGAGCCCTCCGTGGGGATGGAGTTAAGCCCACTCAAGCTGGAAGCCCCGGAGGGAGCTGCCTCCTCGACTCCTCCAGCTCCCTCACAGCCTTTCTGGCAGGTCAGGCAACAAACCACGGCACTGTCAGAGGCTACACAAAACAGTGGAAAACCACATGTATCAGGCAGAGAACTCTGTTGAGAAAGTAAACAGGATACTGAACTGCTTGGGGCAAAAGGGAATGGAGGTAAGGCTGAGGGAAGGGAAATGGGCACTGCAGGACAGAAGAACCCAAAAGGCACCAGCAGTGACTGTCCAGCAGGCACGGTGAAGAAACTGTCCCAAGCACTTAACCAGGGACTCAGCTCCAAAGGAATAAAAGGAATGAGATCATATCTGGCGCTGGGCGAGACGGCAAGAGAGAGACTACATTTTTGAGGACTTTTCTCATGGCAGCATATGACCTTTTAGAATATTTCCAGACAATAAACTGCATCTGACTTTTTCAGGGATCCTGGCTCCCTTCCACAGGGGCAGGAGGCACAAAAACGTATGACATGGCAAACTGGCAGCGGTGGGTTCATGGACAATTGTCATGCCCCTCGCTCCATGCCACTTCTTGAAACGAGCAGGTTTAACTTTAGATAGTGTGAAAGTACTGTGAAATAAAAAAAACGTAGATGGGAAAAAGAAAAGGCAGGGGACTATCTACCTCCACACCCTGTGTCTGGATTTATATACATTTTTGTCACAACTACTTAAACATATGACAGTAGTAAAACAAATTCATAAAGGTTTCTATTATTTTCAGTCCTACAGTCAAATTTCTCAGGTCCCTATTAATCTATCAAACACCAAACAGGACTTTAAACAGTGGGGTTTGGAGGCACAGCTGTAGTAAAATACAGAATTATTTTTTTTTAATTTTTTTTTAAAGAAAATAAACTCTTATTCTTCAGTGATCCGCAAGGACAGATGCCACACAAAGAGCTACTTGCAGATGTGGAGCAGATTTCTTTTAACAAAGGCTTCCTAAATTAACAGTTTTATCCTAATCTGGATATTTAAAAGATTTCCAGAATAAAGGAATAAAACAATTAAACAATCATAAATAGATTTCTTATGCACTTAAACTGATCTGGTGGATTCACAACAGGCATGTTGATCTGGTGGACTAGTATTCAACAAGCAAAAGCATTCACCAAATTTTCCCACATATTCACTTTCCCATTCTGAGCATAATCATGAAAACCAAAGCCCTAGGAAAAAATATCCATACTGGTGAGATAAAAAATGTGGGCACAGATACTCTGATACCCTCTCCCACCTTATCCATGGCCATAATTTACAGGCAGTAACCTGCAGAAGAAGATTCCTTGGTATGGGGATGCCAGGAGTGACACAACAATGTCAAGAGTCCTTAATGCAAGCTGACAAAAGAACAAAACCAGATTATTAAAAAGAAGAAAATTACTATTTAGATCTTGCTTGCTATTCAAAGGAGACACATTAAGTTACTGGATTTCAAAGCTATGCATTCAAGTCCATTCTGGTGTAATTAAGTTCCTAGAAAAAGTCAGAAAGCTTATTTACTTTTTTTACCATTGGGAATCATTAACTATGCATTAAGAACCCCAGTCACAATACCAAGCCTGGCACAGGCATGATAAACTAGCCAGCTACTGCAACAAAGTCAGCATAGTCTGAAAGCACATTTATGTATCTAAAGCCTATTATTTTTTTTTTAAACGAGTCTAAAGACTTCTAAAAAAAAAAAAATACCTGCTCTGTAATGTATGTCACTAATACAATTCTCTTTTTAGCGCACAGCTTTTCTCTCACTTTCCATCTTTTCAGAGATTCTTGTTTCACATACAGCATTTGTACTTCTTTTTGTTACTCAACTGAAGCCTCGAAGACGATGTGCGTGCGCTCTTTTTGGTTATCAGTGCACAGGAGGGTCTCTGCTTCCAAAGAAATTAGTTCCTTAAAGATAAAGGGGGATGTCTTTCACACAGCAACTAAAAACCTTACTGAAAGAGTAGGAAGACTTTAAAGGTTTTTTTCAGACAATACAAACACAAAACATGAAAGGTCATACAGAAGGCACCTTAGTCCAATTGGTTTAATAAGTGCAGTAATCTAACAGCTGACCACTCTCTGGCAGTCTGTACAAAAATAGGAATTTCCCAATTAAATTCCTAGTGGATAAGTGTCTACCTCAAAGGAAAAAATAAAAAGAAATAATAATTAAAAAAAAACAACCAAAAAAATAAAACCATGTCAAATTGACATCCTTACTGGTAGTCTCAGCAGAAAAAAAACCCAACCCTTAGGACTGAGTAAGCATGGAGGTTTCACCAGACGTTTAACCTTCAGAAGCAGCTCCTCTGCAAGGGACTGAGCCACGGCGATAGGAGTAGGGAGAGGTGTGACTCGCTTGTGTCCCTGTTGTACTTTCCTCATGCACAGAGGATGGCATTTCATTGTAGATGTCAACTCAGAATCCCTCACCAGGGCAAAGAGTCAGTTACGAAAAAGAAGCAGGTAGACGGTGAGAGACTGAGCTCCCAAACACCAACTGCTTGGTCAGAGAAGTCAAATAAAGGTTGCAGTGCCACTGCTCCCAGAACTGAATATTGTGTAAGCAATAGAATGCAGTAGCTTGAGCAAATCAGATCTCTCTGCTACCATATGTGCTTACTGAAATGGAAAAAACAAACGGCTTCTTTTGAATATGGCAACTTAATGTTCACCTGGTGTGAAGCTCAAAATACAGTGATTACAAGAATGAGCCCCTGGTGAGACTAAAATACAGTAAGGCAGAAAGCCAGAAACATAATGTCTTAAAGTTTCAACGGGTCATTTTCCTGAAACACGTGAACTTTAATGGCAGCCCACTGAGGGATAGCTGAGATTTAGCAATGAAAATTTTAAGATACTGAGGATTTGGGCTCCCTCAAGCTAGCGCACAGAGCAGACTGACTCACAGAATCTTCTCCTATCCTGAGAGCAGCACTGCTCTGGTCAGGTGAAGCCTCAGCTTCCAGGGCTGGCCTGGAAAAGAAAAAAGCATCGCTCTGCCAAAGCTCATTCCAGTCTGACATCCACACAAACAAACTACTTCTTTCATTAACACCCCATTTGCCTGGTTTTGAGGTTTCACACTGCAAAAGAATAGCACTGATATTTCAACAGCTAGATCCCAGCTAGCGAAAGTTATAAAATTATGCTGTAGATCCTGGTAGCTTACTGAAAAACCTCAATGTCAAAACTCAAAGTACATTCAGTTTAAACACACCCTTGGGGGGATTTTATACTAACTACTTTCTATTTCAGACTATTCACTTTAAGCTCAACCAGCAACGCTTCTCCACTCATCCAGGAAAACTCCCCTCTCTGCCACCCAATCTCAATCAACCTGCCAAATTAATTATCACCCTGCATTTGTCTATTGCTAAGAGGGGGGAAAAAAGCAAATAGATGAATGTAGCAGTGACCCGAGCAAAAATGAATCCTCTGAAATAGAACTAATTAAATCAGTTCAGTGATCTTCCAGTACAACACATTTCACCCACTCCATCCCCAAGCAACCCAGTTCCTGCATCTCTCTCCTCCAACTGTCCTCGGCAGGGCACTCTCATGGGGCTCAGATGTCTATCCAGCAGCATACTAGGGATCTTTTCTACTCATCCTTGTAACTGCATGGTTTAAAATGAAGAAAGAAGTGGCTATCACAGAAAATTCACCACGATAATTTCCCATTGACATTTACATGCAAATTCCTGGCCACGGAATACGCATTTCGGCCAGACAGCAGTAGGATTTGGTTACCTACCTCAAATTTATGGGACCGCAGGCACCAAACTTCGGTGCTTCACTGGCTCTACAAAATGAGCAGAGCTCAGAGTGCAAGCAGAGCGAGGCTTCCCGTTTGGTACCCCGGTCAGGTCTTACAGCAGAGCCAGCAGCACTAAAACGTACAGAAGTTACAGAATTTGTGGATTTTAAATCACCGGCAAGAGTCAGGCATCAAACCTTGTGCTAACTGCATTCCTAACCTAGTAACTACATGCTCATGCACGACCACAGCATTGGTGACCCTGCTGACTCAAAAGGGACTAGTACAAGGAAGCAAATTACACACGCATTTTAAACTCCCCTGTCCTACAGTTTTAATTGACAGTCCAGTTGAAATGCGTGCAAAAATACATTTGGGCCATAAATTTCATCGCTGCTGGGAATGACATAATTTTCATTGCAGTCATGGTGTTAGTGCGTGAAATTCTGTACCAGCTGATAACAGCGTGCCCACGCAGTAAGAACATCAAAAGCTATAGGTGTAGGACCGCAACTGAAACACCAACTTCTCCTCTCTCAGTGCACTTCACTTTCCATCAGACTTCTCTTTATGCACACCCAGCGGCAAGAGGAGAAAAGGGAAAAGCAACTCAAATAAGGCAAGAAATGTGGGGTGACAGGACCAATTGTGGAACAAAAAGACACCGAAGTGGGATCTCTCTTTACTAGGGAGTTTGAATATAGAGTCAATCCCACCTTGCTTTTCTCCCTATATGATTTTTATTACAGTCAGTGCTTCCTTAGACAGAAGGCACATCATGAATGGACATTGGTACTGAAAGGTACTGAAATCTGGATGCCTGCAGAGGATCGCTGTTGAGTTAGTTGGGTGAAGCTTCCGAGGCAGGAGCCCTGACAGCGCCCTCTTCGACAACAGTGCAGAGGAAAAGAACACCACCACGCAGAGGGAAGACTCTGAGTAATCTCTAGGTAGGTTCCTACACGGGCAACAGTTTGTCATTAGCACCCATCTGCTGTTCCAGATCACACACACGCGTTGTCACATGTTTTTTTCCCCATCTGGATTGCAGAGATGCTGGATATAAACAGGCAAACGCCAGGAAGATTAATACTGGGCTTGTGCTGTACAGGGGGGAATCTGCAGTCAGCTTCATCCCCTCTACACAGAAATAATTCCAGTGGAGATTTCTAGATGTTGAAGCACAATCACATTTTTCACAACGGGCTGTGGGTTTTTCCATGATTTGAAATCCTGTCTTTCAAACCAATATGACTCTTTAAAAGCTTTGCTTTGGAGATTTTACTTTTAAAGTAATAAAATGACACGTGTTGTCTTAGAGATATCATAAAATACATTCCCCTGCAATGTCGTCTGCCAACATTTAATTCCATGTGGTCACCCAAGCCATATTTCCATAGTATTCACAGTACTGCTGACAGCAAAACCAGAGCCCACAAAAGGTGCAGTCTCTATCGCGGTGTAAAGGATGCTCAGAATATACACTATTCAAGGGTGTCATGGTGCAAATGGATATACCAGGTGGTGTTTTAGAGCGAGAAGAAGAAAGGCAGAGCTGGGCAGAGGGGAGAAGAGCCCGTTCTGGAAGGGCTGACCTCAAAGGAGCGGGCTTGAGAGACATGTAGCTGCCTCATCCCCTCTGTTTTAGGACCCTAGTTTTGGTCCAGTTAAACAGAGTCACATGAAAGCTGCTGAAATATTCTTTGGTGGAAGAATCTTCGATTGAAAATACGTCATTTTGACTAAGCTGGCTTTCAGAAACAGGCTTCAACAAAATTCAGTAGCATTTCTGTGATTGAAAAAAAAAAAAAAGCTGCATGTCAAAAAGGTCTAACTATTTAAAATAGAGAGTTTTGAAATTTTCTTTCTTTTATAGGAGCACCTACTTTCACCTCCACCATTAGTCATTTTTTCCCCCAGAATTTTATTCCTTGAATAATCCAACTTAGCATGTTGTTGAAATAGATTTCTAAAACAAACTTAAAGAAAACAAGCAATATTTCCTCTTCTTATGACAAGCTGTGCAGCACTCCCCGGAAATAAAAGCTTTCCCTTCTATTAATCTCATTACAATGTCTTCGGTTCCTTCCTCTTTTTCTAAAAAAAGTAATTTAAGTTCCCTTTTCCTATGTGCCAAATATTTTTTTTTTTCATCTTCTTATGGTCAGTTTGTGTAAAAATGCTATTTACTTTCAGCAGAAGTGCTACTTTAGCAGACACTAGTATACATCATTTTACCCTAACCAGGAGAGTCCAGATGGAAAGGTATTTATATTTCTCACTCCCAAAACAAAACAAAAAACAGGCCAAAACAATTTTAAAAAAGCAGCATTGCTAAGTGCTAAACAGCTGTTTGGATCTGGTCCTATGACTATGAAAAAGAGATCTCCAGATCTGTATTGATTACAGATACAACCACGATCCTCTAATGCTAACATCAACATTTTCATCAATTCAGCGCGGCCTGGATGCTGCCCTTTGTTTTTCCCCCTACACCCAGGAGCCTACCTGGTCTTCCAGAAGACACGATAAAACATTATGAGTTGAGTCTCTGTAAAGCAGCTTTCAGTGCCTTCCTGCTATTATATACCGGCCGCAAATCAGAGAAGTTTTAGTAGCAACCACTTCTAAAGCACTTACTTCCAGACCACTATACAAACTTGTTAACTCAAACAGGACCTTTGTGAGAAAAAAAAAGGGATTTATCTTCATTTCACAGATGAAGAACTGAGACATTTACCCAGCACAGTACTGCAAAACTGAGAATAGAAACTAAATATCTTCAGTTCATGGGATCAGATCATAGGCTTCATTTTGATCAACTATTTATGTCCAAGTTCTTTTTTGGGGGGAGTTGAGGGTATACACCAGGGAACAGAATTATTCTCGTTTTCAGCTGCCAGGAGATCTTATCACTCTTTCTGAAATGAACTGTTCAGTCCTCTAAATATCAGAAAGAGAACAGGCTTCAAATATCAACAACCTGCCATTTTAAGAAAGCACTGAAGTGAAACAGGAAAGATAGGAAACCTCAAAAGATCAAAAATAGTGAAAGCTTTCCCCCTCTATCTGTGGCCAAACACCCAGGCAACCTCCAATCCTCTTTACCCAGTTAGAAGGACTTGAGCTAGAGAAGATGATTTGAATAAAGTGAAAAAACAACAGCTGTGCCCCAGACCCAAACTGAGCTTTGAATATGTTGAGTCCACTTCAGCTCTGCACATGGATGCAGAGATGGACAGCAAGAGGAAGGGAGCTGAACTGCCAGGAGGCAAAAAAGTCTTCTCATGAAGCTTTCTGATTTATTCATCACGATCAAGCGATTGAGGTGCATGAGGCATCAAGAGCTCCATAAATTGGAGAGTATTTTCTCTCTTCTGCTTTCCATTTTTCCCACACAATTCCTTTCTCAGAAAGAGAAATCACAGATAATGGCAATTAACCTACTTGATTAGCATCAAGACCCATATTCCACAAGTATGGTGCCAGGAAATAAGCAGTTGCATACTGAACATTTGGTGTCTGTGCCCATGTGCCTTTGGCTCTCTCACTGGGTCCCTTTACCAGGACAAAGTCTCCTTGAGGGGGAACCAGGGCCACCAACAATCTCAGTTCAGGCAAGAGGTACACAGGCTGAGAAACAGATGCTTTATGAGCTTGAGAGAATTGCAGAAGAGGAAAAAAATAACTTCCCTTCTCATACCCAAATATAGAACATAAATAAAGACGTATATATGCTAAATATTTTTCCTAACCTAATACTTTTCTTCCCACACATCTGCTCTGTTCCTCTCGACATGTACAGCTTGGTCCCGGAATCGTCATTTTCATTTGTTTTCAGCGAAAGACAGTTCATATTAAAATACCCATGCTGGTTAATAAGTAAGTCAGGAAGCTGAGGATGGACTGAGGAGCCGCCTACGTGCAGCCAGTCTGATGAGAGGAAATTCAGTTCTTACCAAGGAGCCACACAGAATTGCGTATTCGTGGTGGAAAGAAAATGCCCATCTCAGTAGCAGTCTGGAGTGCAACACTGAGGAAGAGATGGCTGCAGAGAACAGAGGCTCCCAGGCAACACCCCACTAAAAGCCTGCAGTGCCACACTTTGTTTGCTCTAGGACTAAAAAGCATCTTCCCTAATATTAAATACACAGCACCAAGAAATAAAGGGATGCAGATAAAGGCACACAGAGAACTAATGATAAACTGAAAACATTTGGAACCTCTCAAGGTGACGGTATTAAATGCTCTTGTTGTAACATACAGAAGACACGCATGCTGATTTTTTGCAGTTGTACAGATTGTATCTGAAGTGACGATATTTCTCACAGTTTTCTTAGAAATTCCAGTTCCTGGAATCTGAATTGTAGGAAAAGAAAAGAGAAAAAAAAAAAAGAAAATTTCCTCTGAGAGAAAGGAGGCTTCTAACTGCCAGAACTGCAAAGGGGGGCGAAAAGTAAATACAAGGATTGAAAACTGAAGATTCATGGCTGATCCATGATCTCCAGAACACAAAGGGCTGCCCCTGCATTGGTGGGAAAGCTGCCAAAGGGCAAACCTCAGCTCTGCCTGATATCAAAAGCCAGCACAGTAGATATGGTAAAACAATACACAAAACATTAACAAGTTGCATCCTTCCGCTCCATGAGGAGGATGGATAGGACAGAATAAAATGCCAGAACTACAGTAAGCAATTGCTAAAAATAACTTTATCTCTCTCTCTTTATCTCAAGGGCCAAATTATCTCAGTTGCTACTTGTGAAGATGAGGCAATACCAGCATCAGAAAGGTCAGAAAGCATGTGAAAATCTACCCGGTAGTTTATCCACTGCTTAAATATCTGATACTGCAACAGTACAGCTTAGCATGAAAATTCCTACTGTCTTGCTGCACAAATATATGCTAAGTCTTTATCTGAACAGCATGAGAGTTAGAAATTCACTATGTGCATATCATAGCTCTAATGTCCTTACATACTAATACAGAAGGGTTTTGGTTTACTTTTTAAAATTTATTTTATTCCACGAAATAGACTGTTGGTTATTTATTAAAAAGTACTTTCGGACTGATTATGAAGCATCTTGTAAAGGTACAGACTAATTCCTCGTCCTCTGAATGTAAGGATCACCTGCACGTAGACAAATAACACAAAACAGCTGACATGACTGTAAGAATTAAAACCAGGTTGCTTCAAAACTGAAATGCTTCACAAACTAAATTGGCTAAAGAATTTGTTTTGGATGCAAGTACTGGAATGGAGAGGGAGAGAATATTTATAAGACATCAGAACCTTCTGTTTCAATATCAAGGGACCACAGTATTTCAGTTTTCTTTTACTACAGAGTGTTAGAATTAAAATTTGAAAAGAAGACCAAAAAAAAAGGAAAGCCCAGGGAAAAAAAAAAATCCCACTATTGCTTTAAGCTCTAAAGGTTTTACTGACCCAAATCAGCTTTTCTGCTGCTGTGGTAAAAAAACGTTAGTCACTGACTTTCTCAAAATATTCAGGCTGCTTCTGCTCAGAAAAAAAAACAACCACCTTGCATTTGGAAATATTTCCGAAATGCCTCCACAGTCCTCCTTGGAAATATGGTTGTTGGGTGGCTCTTGATTTAGAAAAAGCGGTCAAATTTTCTGACCTCACAGGTCAGTTAGTCCTTCTAAGGTCAAGAGGCACAAGATGCATGCATGGTTGAATACAGGGGAGAGGAAGCCAGAAGAGATTCACATGCAGGAGTCCACAGTAGCTCACCAGCCAGCCTGATGCCCCACAAGGCTGCAAGTGCTCAGGTGCTAGGAAAACCCATGACGCTGAAGCCTGGTTTTCTTCCTCCTCCTGCTTTCAGGTCTGGATCGCTCCAGAGTAGCTCAGACATTCCAGGGACCTGGTAAACAGGGGGCAAGTCACGCTCCTTGTGAGCTGCTCAAGAGCCATGCCCATGCCACTGCTCGTGCCCAGTAAAAAGTCTCCCTGGGCGCAGAACGGTAAAGAAACACTTACAAAGAGCAAAGCTGTAAGGATGAAGGACCCAGCGGACTTCACAGGATGCAGACGTCAGAGAGCAAAGACAGAATGAGGTCAGAGTCTGATCTACAACCCAGGGAGCACAGCAAGCTGTATCTAGGCCAACAATTTGCCATAATCTTGTATCTTAATGGGAGGCAGAGGGAGAAGAGGGAATATCCTTGGAGCTCATACAATCACCAAGTAGTGTGCGCTTAAAAGCAGGCTAGACCAGGGCTACAGACTTAAACTGCTCTGTATGATAGCACAGGTATTTCAGTTTGCTAGCTGATGCTGCCTTTCACACAGCGACAACGTGGTGCAAAACGACTTTGAAATTATGTCCGAGTGTTCTCTTATTTGTGACACACATCTTGCCAGAGCCATCTTCTCTGCGTGTCCTCCTGTGAGCAGACTCACTTCTGCCTGGGGACTCAGGTCTAAAATAGATTCCTTCCCTTTCATCTTCACAGCTGGGACAGGGCAGAATACAGCCGTGGTTATTCCTGGAGGAGGCTTTAATTTTCACTACCATCTAAGTTAATTTCCTAAGAAGAAGAGGTTGGAAGCAGGACCAACTTCCAACTTTCTTGGAAGAAAGAAAAAAGTTCCAATCAGAAAAACAAACCCATACCAGAAAAGTGCTAAGAACATGACAAACAGACGGCTGTTTTTGTTTGGCTTCGTGTGGGGGAGTCACAGGTCCAAGATTTCATAGCAGGGAGGAATTTCACTTTTAAGGATAGCAGCAGAAAGCCTTTTTAATACTGCTTATATACTGACTTTGAGCCAAACACATCCTGCATACCTCACACACTCTTAATACCCCAGCTACTCTGTTGAGTGCCAGCCCACCCTGCGCAGCCCTGCATCCTCCGCCTGGCTGGACACAACAACATCTCTACTACAAACATGCAACTCATCCAGCATAAAAGCACGGATGGACTCCTCTCTGATTAAGGTGGGGCGGGCGGTTGAAGTAATCAAGTAGGGAGGTAGGACCCACCAGGGAGAAAATACATTTCTGACCCCCAAACTATTAATTAATACATACCTTACAGATACCAAGTTGCATTTCATCGCCATGGAGTGCACCTCTTCAGAAAGAGATGACTACTAAATAGTACTTTTAGAAAATTTCAGACTCAACCAAGTCTCCATGATCCAACAGCGATAACACTTCGGCACACCAGGCCATGGTGAGCCTTTCGGTTTTGCTCCAAAGGAGTCAAGAAAATATGAGGAGGGACAGGGCATACAGCTCACCCCTTTTCTCTAGTTCATATACCCAGTTGCTCAGTGAACAGAAAAGTTCACTGGTTTTTGGTTTTTTGTTTTTTTTTTTTTTTCAGGCCACACTGCTACCAAGGGATGCAAAATCCATCCCTAAATTAAGCAAGCGAGCAAGAAACAGTGACTAATTGGCCAAATTAGCTGCTCCAATCTTCTTCACCAATCTCCTCTAATTGTCTGCATGTCCCTGTGGGAACAGTAAGCAGTAACTTCACTTTAGAGAACACACCCACAGGAGTAGTTGTACCAAGGTGGAGTTAATTCATGGAGGTTTTTTTGTCAGATCCTGGCCGATATCAGAAGAAAAAAGCCTGTCTCACTGACAGGACAGAAACTACCTTGAAGACAGTAATGACTCCTTAACGAGATAAAAATGACTCTGTTAAGAAAAATCCCAAGAAACAATTGCACACTCAGTTCTACAGCCACCTACATGGTTCAGAGGGTGCATAAGGCATCGCCCCTGCTCTGCACACCCAGCCCTTCCTCCTTTTGCTCTGGGTGCTCCATTGCTTGTGCAGGGTATCCCACACGCTTCAGGAGAATGAAGGTAAAAAGCATCAGTTGTGAAGTGCCAGGATTTGAAATAATACCCACAATAACTCAGCAATCTCAGCAGCAAGTAGTTTTAATCCAACCTAAAAACTATTAAGTTATCGCTATGCAGGCTGCTTCTACAACAGAGCAGATAAAACTAAAGAAACCAAAATAAGATCATTAAAAAAAGTTAATTTTACTACCAAGGATTTTTCTGAACACAGATTATTTTGCGTGTGTATTTCAGACAGCTGTAATTTTAAATAGAGGGACAAGAGATATCAAGGAGCTATGAGACAAGAGGTTAATTTGCATCTTGAGGAGTCAGGAAAAACAGTTAAAATGAGAGCCTAGGCTTCTTTTCAGCTCTTGTCAGTTTTTGATTTTATTAGCATCTCTCCTAAGTCATAACTATTTATTTTCAGTTTTTATCTCACACTGTGCATTGCCTGACAAACTCTTGACTGCTGAAAAGTTGCACCAAGGTGACTAGGTACTGCTAGAGAATTTTTATAGCCCTAAGAGGACACAGACAGTACAGCACCAGCAGCTCAGCCTTCAGCAGCTATAGAGTCACTTTGTCACTGAACGCAGTTGGAAAAAGGCAGGAAAAACAACTCACTGCAATTTAGAAGATGAATTTCCCAATGTGAGGGCTTTGCTTTTAGACTCTGCATGTCACGTGGGGGCTGGGTGGTAGTGAAATAGCTTAAGAAAAAGCTTTCCTCAAGTCAAAACTTCACTGCAGGTTCTCTGGGGCAAAAAAACCTGCCTTTCTGTCCCGGTTTTCTGCAGCTTCTAGAACAATGGGGCCAAAACCCCAACTGGAAATCCTAAGGGCTACTGTCCTGTAAATAACAATCGCCCAAATCAGCAGTTACACTCAACCAAAAATCTCTCTGGCTACCATTCTAAATATGGATTTAGCTAATCAATCAGCCTGAAAGGCTAATAAAGGCCGAGGATGATCATTTAAAGCACCAGTTATCACAGTAACTGATAGATGAACTGAGTAACTGATAGAGTAACATGATTGTGCAGCTCTTAAACCAAAGACCAAATGTCTAGATCTAGGAAAAGCTTATTATCAAGATTGTTAGGGTGCGAGGGAAGGAGGCTTTAAAAACAGACTCAGATAGCAACCCTCCTTGAAAACAGCCATGCTTATACTATCCTGTAATAATAAACTAACAGGGAAAAGTGAGCAAGAAAACAAGCTTGAATATCTACGCGAGAAAAAAAAAACAACAAACAAAAAAACCCAGGCAATATTCAGTTTATTCTGAGAATGTTCTCAAAAATAAAACTTCCTTCTCACAATAGAAACAATTGGTCCTGACAAGTTTATTTCACTTCATATACGAAACAGATTGGAGTCTACGCAGTTACAACAGGCTAACTCCAGTCAGAGAAATCTAAGGAAAAAATAATATTGGTATCAAGTTTCTGCTCCTCAGACTCCTCAACCTAAGGGTTGATTAGTTTTTTTTTTTAAAAAAAAAGGTTAAACAACAATATGATGAAAAAAGAGGCCATGCCCCTGGCATATGGTATTATAAACACAGGAAAGTGCCAGTATAAACCTTTATCGGGAGACTGGGTTCTTTGTCAAGCCGTGCCTTTCTTCCAAAACATCTTTGCTGCCATATGTCTGCATCTCGCCAGCTGCAGACCTAATAAGAGCCTTCTTATTCATGCCGTATAATGTTTTACAGGTTTGCCACGGGGGTCACTCACTGTGAGTCATTTACGTCACAACCCCAACAGTCTCGGAGCTGACGGGAGCCAAGAAATGTAGGTTGGCGGAGGAGAGAGGAGGGGGGCGAGAGGAAACAGCACATCAGGCTCAGAGCTCTGTGATTTTGTCTCCTCACCAGCGTGCTGAAAGCTGGGCTTTCTAACTTGCTCCTCTGCTCTGAGGGGCTCTGGGGCCTTCCTGCTGTTTTTACACTTAGGAGAAGAGGGGAAATTAAATACACACATTTAAATGAAGACCGCTGAAAGATTTTATTCCCCCTACTCTCGTTCTGTGCCTCATTATTTGCGATAACTCTGCAGTTCTAACAGGCCAACCATCGGGTTTTGCAACCTATTTCAAATATCTTGTGCATTTATAAAATGCAAATGAAGGACATGCCACAGATGCGATGCAGCGGGTGTAGGCATTTATCTATCTGAGCAGAAATGGAGATAGCTGCCTAATGAAGTCAGGCTTTAAAAAGAAAAACTGCTACCCTACCCTTAGCATTTATCACCCCGATCTGGCTCTCTCCAGTGTTTGTGGTTCTGTTTTGGTTTTGCATTATTATCTACCAATTGTAGGAAAAATGACTTTTCAAATGTGCATGTTATTATGGTGCCAGAACCACAGAGAAGAGCAAAACTCTCACCACAGTGAAATAGAAAAAGGCAAAGGACCAAATCTGGAGCTGTGACTGGAGCGACCAGTGAGTCTCTTCTATCTGCCTGCAATCCTGGAGGCAGGGAAATATTTGCCTTTCCTCCTCACTCTCTTTCCCATAAACAGAGAATGACAGAGAGGAGTGGAAAAATGAGAGCGAGGTAAAAATTTGCTCTTCTTGCTGCTGGAGTAATTTGCTCATTTAATGGCCAGTGAACTGAGCATGGAACAATCCAGTTCTGCACACTCAATTCAGAGCCATGCCAACAAATTCATTCACCATAGGCAGAAAAGCTGCCGTGTAATTGCAATCACCCAATAAGTGACAAACAGCAAAGGCTGGATCTTTTAATTGTTATTTTCCAGCCGAGTCAACATTTCAAGGATTTTTGGTTTTAAGTGCAGGAAAACTCTAAGCGTAAAACTGAAAGGGGAGGGGGCACTCGTGAAATGTTTTCAATCCTTGCTCCACTTCATTAAGTTGGGGTTTCTACTTTCTGTCTGACTCAGGGAACAGAAAGCTTTTTACATCAGTATTACCTTGTCTTTTTAAAGGTTTCAAATTTTGTACAAGTGTGAAGTCCACAGGAAGGAGAGCCTTGCTCAGATGCTCACCTTTTCTTTTTCTTTTTTTTTCTTTTTAATGCTAGCAAGTCACTAACAAGGCAGGACATTTTACTCAATAAGGGAACAGTTGCAGTGGAAAGCAACTTGGAAAACGTGAGGCAGGTATTTCCACGGAAAGTTAAATAGCTACAAGGGTTAGATTACTAAACTTTTCAACATTGAAATGTTTTTAGGTTTGTTGTTTTTGTGGTTTGTTTTTTTTTTCAGGCAAAAGACATCAGTTTTCTATGTGCGCGTCTCTCACTTGATCCCTAAACTAACAAAATTTGAAAATGCTCATCAGAATATAGTGTGCTTTAAGAGCTTCAAGTCTTGGAACTCATATTGCCATAAGAGAACTGTAATTTACATTTTCAAAACACCAGACTGAGCTCATTGCATCAAACAAAACTTAGAAAATCAGCAAGGACAGCCGAATGTGAAAGCAATAGCGAAAGAAGCGAGAAATTCTGAAAGACTCTTTTAAATAATTCTCTTTGTTAAAACTTACATGCACCTAAAAGAGGCAGCACTGGTACGTGTGGGCTTTAAATGCACCATCTGCATAAGCACAAAAAAATCCTGTGCACCCCTCCACCCACAGCTTCTGTAGGAGCAGAAGGAGAGAGGTGGAGGAATAAAGCATTCTGGGCAAATCCAGAGAGACATTTCTGAATTCAAGAAATCCTCTCACTGGAGAAGTACAGATCTTTCAGGTCAGTAGTCCCTAATCAAGGCTGCAAATAGCACTTCAGAGCTATGACGCATTTTGGAGCAGCATGTTAAAATTAGTGTTATGAGCACTGAAAACTACAGTAGCTCTGCTGGGAGTCCTGTTAATGAATGTACAGGAAGAGTAGTACTCGGGTCCTGTGGCACACACACACACGTACACGCTCCTGTCAACTAACCTATAAACATTATGTGCACTAAATCCAAAGTCACGGTCCTAGCCTATTTTTTGCCATTCTTCCCATAATAGAAACTAAAAATAGGCCCATGAGAACCACGCATGGGACTCTACTCTTCAAATGTTTAACTCTTGCAGTAAAAACTGCCTAGCACTGGTTTTGAAGAGATTCTTTGAGGAGCTTGCACTATATAGATGAAGACTTTTTTTTTTATATATATATACACACACACATATACACGTGTACACACACACTCTGAGCTTATGATAACCCTATGAACTTGTGGGTGCACACTATTGACTAGCTACATATAACTCCCCAAAGTTTATTTATGTTATTTATCAAGATAAAAATAAAGACCTGGATAAAACAGGGGCATTACCTCGTGCAGCTCTGAAGTTCTACTCAGATGCACAGAGGGCGAAAAACAAACAAAAAAACCCCAACAAACCAAAAAAACCCAGCTCTTTTGAAGAATCACTGCTACAGTAATCAAGCAAGGTTACATAGTCGGGTGTCAAAGAATCTTGCTGATACACCGGAAGAAGGAAGAGCTGTTAAATTTAAAATAAAAGATATGCCAGTAAGAAAAAAAAACAAAACAAAACAAAAATCACTTTGCATATGCAGTACCTGCCGTCTCTGCTACAAGGCCTTTTCCACGCAGCACGCAAGACAGCCAAACTGCAGGAAGACTACCCTCAAATGCTGCAAGCGCCAAACGGGCATAGAGAATGCTAAAACCAGCAGATCTCCACCTTCCCCTCTGTTCCTCCAGAGAAATGCTACCCTGGTGTTAGGGTAGATAACCTTCCTGTTGCTACACCTTACCCATCGGAAAGGGCATGTACAGCCCGTGGCTGCAGCGAGCTCAGGGGAGCAGATGGCAGCAGAGGCAGATGGCGGCACGCACAGGTTCTGCGGGGCCGGGAACGCGCAGTTACTGCATCTTCCAGTGAGGAAAACAAACGTCGGGTGACACCAAACCGAGGCTGAATGGACTTCCTCAAAACCCAAGATGTTTATTTTCAAGGGCCAATACTTCAAAGAAAAGAACTGCTAGATTTCTGCAGCGATGCTCAGCAATGAAATGGCTTGAAAGACTCCCTGCATCTTGGCAGAAAATTGCCTGTTTGCCTCAGCCTATCATCACAAACTCCAGCTTTATCTCATTTCATTCACCAACAGTGGTGCTTTGTGCTTACAGACTGCTGAATTGCTCCTTCACAGTTTTAAATACTTTTGACAAGGAGACTAAACAGTCTTATCTCTTTGGTAAGGAAACAGAGGGGTAAAAAGTCCCGTTGTCTTTTGCTGTGAAAGCTGAGAGTCACCGCCAGGAAAAAAGTCTGAGTGGCTCAGCTCCAGAGTCACGCTACATCCACCGCAAGTGACTGCAAAGTGATAAGGCCATGGGGAACTGCAGGGGAGGGGGAACGATCCTGGGAAGAAATCTGTGGTATCAGTGAATAGGGGTAAAGGGGAGTTGGAGATCCCTGATGGGACTTGGCAATGAGCTGGGATTAGCCAGGTCATGGTGGGAACTGATGGAAGGAAAGAGATGGGGAACCAGCATGGTATAGAGGGTGACAACAGGATGGAGTAAGGATGTGTAGACTGGGATCTTCAACACGCCACCGGTGAACTCCCTTATGGTGAGAACAGACTGGGAACCATGAACAAAGATCAGAAATCTGAGTCAGGAAAAAGAGTTGTAAGATGCATCAAGAGTGGTGAGAATTGGGAGAAATGTGCCAAAGCATCCACCCAACAGGGCACATGCACATTTCAAACTAGGACATGCAACCCTCTTACGGCCAGAAGGCAGTCAGAAATCCCTCAGAATTACTGGTTAACCTGAATAATGAAATTCTCAGGAATGAAAAAAAAAAGAATAAAAATAAACAGGCTACAAACAAACAAAAATCCACAGGGAAATCTTTAAATCAAAAGTTCAATTTTACTTCACTCTTCTGTTACACAGCGAGAGCTTAACAGAGTGACTATGACGTATTTCACTGCAGGGTCCTATCTCATTTGGCACACAGAATGGGTGCTGCCTACAAATGCTTTTGAATGAGCAGATGCATTTTCTTCAGTATACTAAAATTTCCTAACTCCAAGCTATGGAAATTCGCATGTCCTTTTTTTCTGGGAGCTTTTAACATTCATCACCAGTAGCTGAAAGCTTCAGAAATATTTACTTGAATAAGACTTTCTTAAGGAAGAGAGAACTAAGACAAAGACTGTCAGGTCAAATACATCTACTAACATGAAAGGTACAGTAAGAGAAAACTGAGACCTATTTCTGAGAATTTTTCATATTATATAATACTTTCCATATTCAAAACAGTTCCCATTGATCTCTGGAAGCATTCAGCAAATAAGATAAGGAGTCAAACAGTCACAAAAACAGGAATGCATAAGAATCCGGATTTTAAACACGTTGCTTAGTACTGCACAAAAAGTCAGCACTCTAGGGCATCATTCACCTATCTTAACCCTGAAATTTTTTCCTTCTGCAATCTCCTGACTCATTCTCTAAATACATTCTGGAATTCTCAAAAATGTTATCTGAGAAAATACTGCTTCCCTCAGTAGAAAACATAGCTTTACACCCAACACAGGTTTGTTCTGTGCAATGACTGGATGAAGGAATTTATAGGAAAAGGAATATGCAGAGATGTGCATTATTTTAAAGGCTTAGGACATGATGCACACGTGAAGAGTGTAACAGGACATAGGCTAGCTAAGCTCATGCAGGCTACTTAATTTTGGCCTTCTTATTTCTGAAAGCTCAATAAAACCTTTTACAATGTTTTTCAGTGGAGTTTTATGAGGTATACAGTTGGAAAAGCAAGACCTGTCTTCATATCTGCTTCAAGTTTCATGAATATTTAAAAGATGCAGCAAGTGAAATCATCCAGTGTGAACGGCCTCAGAAATTGCATCTTGCTAAAGTATAATCAAAAATAATTTTAGACTCAGATTTTTATTTTTTTTTTCAGCTACACAAGACAGCTTCCATTTACCTGATTCGGTAGAAACATTAACCTCTGTCTGAAAGAAGAAACCAAGCCTTCAATCATAAGCTTGGGTAACCTCTTGCTGTTTTTCAGGAAAAAAAAAAAAAGGTTAAACACCTCTCCTAATTTCTAAATGTATTCTTTATTTAAGATCAATATTGCTTTGCTAGCAATCTACTTTCCTAGGACCTCGTTCTTTATCTTACCCATGTGTAAACTTGAGCTTTCAACAGTGTCCTTCTGTATGATTTTTTTTTTTTTTTACGTGCACTGTTATTTAGTTACTGGTGCTTCCATGTAATTGACTTCATTTTGGAGTCAAAAAAAAAAAAAAGTGAGAAACAACCTTAGAAGGAAGCCTGGCTAAAGATGAACAGGCACTTGCATTTTAGACTATTGCTTTATCAGATATCTAATAAAATAGGAGGGTGTTGATGTTGGTGCTCAGGGTGGGGAAAGACAGAGGGAACAAACATTTGAAGTCCAGTTGGTACAGCAGTAATAAGTTGAGTTCATATGAACTGTAAAAACAAGAGAGGTCTCCAAGTCAATGTGCTTTTCAAGCCCTCAGACAAGTGGCTTCCCCCCCCCTCATTCACAGACTTGGTGCTTTTTTTTTGTCTAGTAAACAAGTTTGTAAGGCTGAATATTTACAGATTCTGAGTTCCAAGAAGGAAAGCTGCAAAATATCAAAATAACTAATTACAAAGAGGATCTTTATATTGAAACATTAAACTTTCCTACAACAGCCCTCCTGCTTACAGTAGCTCTAGTGACCTGGTCAACATAAAGAAATCCACTTCATTAAAACACTAACATTTTTATATCCCATATAAGATTTTTTTTTTTTTTTAACTATAGAAAGCTCCTGGACTTGAGTTCAAACCAGCTTTTAATTTGTACTGGTTTTCAAAGACTAATTGTATATACTAATGCACACTTAGCAGAAAACATATGCTCACTAGAAACAAAAAATAGGCTTCTTCGAAACCAGAGATCTTTGGCTACAGATCTTTAGTGCTCAGAATTACCTATACCTAAAAATTCTAATTCTATCAAAAAAATTAAGCTGCATATTTTTTTTTTTATTAATTACCTCACTCTCCTTGCTTCAAAACAAAATAAACCAACCCCCATATGATTTTGCTGGGTCACTTCAGACTGTAAATATAGAAACACCAGTGCTCTAGAGTGAATCAATCTCTCTCTCAGTACAAAAGACCCAGCTACCCCATCAGTGCTGGCTCCAGCCCACCCCTTCTTCTGGTCACATTTCAGCATCCAACCGGAGCTGCGGAGCAGAGAGGTTCCCTCTTCACATCATGGGCACCACGGGACAACTCTACTGCACAGTCACAGTTCCTGTGATGCAGATGATGTTAGAGCCATTGCGTTCAGGTCTACTGAAGCCGGCAGGTCTCAAAAACTCAGGGATGGACAAAACTTGAAGTGGTATCAATAAGTAAAGAGGTCAGACTTAAAAATCAGAAAACGTCTATGAGAAAAACAAGTGTCACAATGACAGTAACAATTGCTTTTTTGGATCAGCAAAAGGGGACATAGCAAACATGGTTACTGCAGTAACAACCACATATACGATCATCCTGTAATCAGAAACATCTGACTAAGGAAGACATAGTCCAAAACACAATTGCTTTCTCCTTTTCTGTGCCTATGGTCAAATTCCAGTTATGTAGAGCTCCAAGTCAGGACCCTGGGCAACGGACAGCCCCTTTTCTGGTTTCAGGAGGTCCTTTGGTAGCTCTTTCATGGTCCCCTAATGAGGCGACAGTCGTGAGCAAGCAGGCACCTTGCCTCATCTGAGCTGCAGCTCCTCACAGGGGATGAAGAGAAATAACCACGAAAAGAGGGCAGGAAGTCTGCTCTAGAGCCAAGGAACAGAGGAATGGCTGGTCAAGCCAACTGTTTGGTCCTCACTGCTGCCTCCAACTCCCCTCTCATGGCTGAAGCCAGGGCAGAAATCTGCCCTGCCTGTCCCTCCTCTGTCTCCACCTGAGCCAAATTCTAGCATGAATCAGAGAATGGAATGGGTGAACAAATTTACTTTTTGCTATCACGCTCTTTAGAGTTGCAGCTCTCTTTCCACTCTGCTTTCGACAGCTTGTAGTAGTAGAAATAAATTAAGCAGTAGCTTTTGACAACTGCTACGGGCAGGGTGATGACACAGAAGTCACATCTGGGTCACCACAGTCAGCCCGCACATTTTAACATAAGATGCAGTAAATTCCAAAACATGGAAGAACTGCTAACTTGCTCAGGAGAGGCCACTCTAAATTATTTCCTTACATGGAGCCATGATAAGACTGTGTAAAAGATACAAAAGGTCTTGACTCCTGATAATTATGAATTCGCTGGAGAAACACAGAAATTCTTAAAGATACGAAAATCTCTCTCTGCTGAAGACACTCAGCATTTTATTTTCCTGCATCAGTCCCATAGGAGAGGCTGCAGTAGGTAGATGAGTAGGTAAGTACTGCAGAGCTGCACCAATCTTCTAAGGACTACTTTAAAATTTTGCCAGTGAATTGCCTTTTGCTGGTGGAGGAAAAAAAAACAAAAACGGCAACAAACCAACAAAACCCAGAAAAGAATCCAAAGCAGCCAACCACACATCAGTACCTCTCCTGTGAGGAGAGGTCATAGTTTCCAAAGTCAACATTTTTCTTCCCTCTCTGGTTTGGGGGCGCAAAAGAGAATATATCTAGAATTTACAAAGCAAATCAAGATAAAGCTGAATGTTTTTTTACTTCCATCTACACAGTGACAAATACAGGCTATAAAAAGTCCTTCACTGCTTTTGTCCAGGCCCAAGGTTCGTTGACAGTGAGATTTGAAAGACACACTTCCACATTTTTTTTCATTACATCACTAAATATGACTCTACAAGCAAAGGAGTCTACATGATGCAAGCTAAACCTCTTTGGAGAGGAAGACTGTTTCTTTTGGACTTCCTTACAAGTTTCTGAGGCCAATAGCACAGTTGAAATTCAAGTATTTGAAAATCCAAACACGGCATTTTCTTCCTCAAATACTCTATCTAGTACCAGTGCCCTCAGGAGCAGAAAAAAAAGCAGATTCTTCCCATCCCTCCCTCATTTTCCATTTTCCATTCCTGTCTCTTTTTTTCCCCCTCCCTCCACAAAAGAACAGGAGAAACCTTCTCCCTTCCCTCTTTTTTTTTTTTTTTGTGGGCAGGGATTGGGAAATAGGAACCTGAAGTAGCTTCCCAGCCTCTTCTAAACGTGTAGGCAGGCTGTTCATTTCTCCAGCTCTCTAGCTGGCTCCTTTCCATAATGAGCTCAGAAAACAGAGCCATCCCCAAATATTACAAGCACCAGACTGTTCTGCTTCTGCAGACTACATCAGTGAAAATGATGAAGCAAGACAGGAAAATATCCCTCCTTCCCCTACTTTTCATTTATAATTGACCGCTTTGATCCTCTCCCTGGAAGGGTCTGAACTTTTCCTTGAGGTAGGCCAGCCTAATGACAGGAAAAACAAAAACTCAATATTCACTTCAAGAAATGTCAAGGGTAAATAACGAAGTACCTGATAGGAAAGCAAAAGGGAAACTTGGGAGCAGCAAGACTACCAGTCTCCTGAACCAGGACAAACTCCTGACAATGTTGTCGTTCTTGCAAGCAAGCATGTCTGCGAATTTCTAGATTCCTCAAGCAGTGCTTTTAAATACTACTTGCTAGAGGAACAAGTAACAAAAAGGAACCCCCAAAAGTAGTACATTTTGAAAATTATTATTATTAAATGTAGCTTGTCGTTTTTGTCACAAGGAACATCAGGGATCCATGAGAATAAAGCCTGGGAGTACATAATTGCACCTGAGATATGAGGAACTAGAAAAAAAATAGGTATTCCTCCTAGTTTCACAGAGCCCAGGAAACTCAATACGCTTGTCTAATACATTTTACCATCTGTGTCTCTCCAGGATGTTTGTTGTTGCAGTAACACAGAGCTATTTCTATGCTGTGCTGGCCTTTCAGAGAGTACATCACGACCGCTGCAAAAAAAATCATGCAGCCACAAAGGCCCACAGGCCTAGCTACAAACTTGGGGTAACTATGCACGATAACAAAGGCTAGAAGAGAAGCTGGTACATCATTATCACAGATCAACACTGAGGAGATGCACTCCCAAAGGAATAAACATCATAGCATTTGGTCATAGCCTGAAGTCAAAGCCCAAACAAAGCCCAGAGTTTGGTGAAGGGGCTGAGGAACAAGTCCTGTGAGGAGCAGCTGAGAGAATTGAGTGTTTAGTTTGGAGAAGATGAGGCTGAGGGGAGACCTTGTCAACCTCTACAACTATCTGAAAGGAAGTTATAGCAAGGTGGATCCTGGCCTTCTCTCTCAAGTAAGTAATGACAAACTAGAGGAAATGGCCTGAAGTTGCACCAGGGGAGGTTTAGGTTAGATATTAAGAAGAATTTCTTTACTCAAAGAGTAGTCAGGCACTGGAATGGGCTTGCCCAGGGAGGTGGTGGAGTCACCATCACTGAAGCTATTAAAAAACATTTACATGAGGCACTTCAGGACATGCTCTAGTGGGATAGCGAGGTGTTTTCAGTGTTTTGTGAGGGGTAGGCTTTTTGGTGTGGTGGGTTTTTTGTATTTTTTCTGTTTTTGTTTCTTTTTCTGGGCTGACGGTTGGGTGAGGTGATCATAGAGGTCTTTTCCAACGATGACAATTCTATGATTCTGTCATTCTATGATTCAAGCCTATACCATTCACACTTCTATGATCTCACTTCCTACAAATTTAGTTTTTATTTTCCATGAATGTAAAGAAAAATCTTGATCTCCAAATCTAGTGTAGAAGACATCAAGCTCAGAATGCCCAGAATTCTTTACTAATATTAAAACATTTTGAGTAAATCTCAGTTTGGATTAATTATGAGGTTACTAAACTCTGACTGAGAACACATTTAAACATATAATTTTTTGAGTCATTAATAATTTATGTTCAAAAGGACCTCTCAAGGTCATCTAGTTGAAGTGCTTCCTCAAAGTATGTTTGACATCAACGTTAGATTAACTCAGGGTGTTGGTTCAGGTGTGCTTTCCATTCCCAGGGTAGATGTGCAATAGCCTCTCTGGGCACCGTTCTGGTGTGAAAAAATTCTCCTATTTGATCTGACTTTCTCTAGCTATACTGATTGCCTCTGGATTTTACAATACACATTTTTGAGAAAAACTTAGATCCAGCTTCCCTACAATTCCCTTTTAGGTAGTCTGAAGAGACCAAAGAGATCACAGCCAGCTCCTCAGCCTCTCCTCTCAGCCTTGGTGGCCAGACTGCTCAACTTGCCTGCTTGGCACAGGAGTAAAGTGCACGAAGCACATCAGAGGATGCCTTAGGATCCCTGGAGAGAAGGGAAGGATCACTTCTATCAGCTGGCCAGCTACATTCTCACAAGGGCAGTGGGCTCCTGGTGAGCCCTAATGGATGGATGGGTGCAGTGATGACTCAGGGTCTGGCCTGGCTCCTTGCTGACTCACTTCCCTGGAACTATGGTTGCCTTTTGAGCTATCAGTCAGGGGTGCTAATGGACTGCTGAAAAGGGTGAGTTGCTACTTCTGTCCTCATTAATGTATCATGATTCACAATACTCGGACTACTGCTAACACTAGAGCGCTTTGACTGAGAGCACCAGAGCTAACTGATACCATATTGGTGACAACTACCAAATAATTAGTTTTCTTGAAAAGACAAAAAAAGCCCCTGTCGTTATTTGACTTAACAATGTTACCTATACAACAAAAAAGACTCCATGGAAGCCATAAGGCTGACAGCTGTTTAATGGATATTGGACTAAGGCCACAGTCCTATGAAAATCTATCTTTCTAAATGAAAGAGTTTCTTAGTGCTACAAAGCAAAAGACAACCAGAGCGCTAAAAGAAATCTCTTTCCCTCCTACTCCAAATATGCAACAAAACAAGAAAACCACAGGAAATATTAATCAAAGAAAACACCTGGTTTCTGGCACACAGCCCTCAACTCTGCACTCTATCACAGTTTTGGACTTGTCATACCATGAATCAGGAGGAAATACTTTAATTTGAAAGGCAAACACAATTATCCCAAAGAAAGAAGGCAAGTGTTCAATCTGCTGGCATCACAGCTCCATGTGCCTTCCTAGCTTTCAGAGCACGCCCAGCTTGCAGAATAAACTGTAACACATTTATTATACCAGGTGTTTCTTCTGAGAACAGAGCCATATGGCTTTAGTAGCACCCAAGCAAGTATCTGTCTGTGCTGTGTAGAGAAGATGCATCCAAAGCTTCTGCATTACCCTAAAGAATTCCTTTCTTACAGCAGGTACAGAATAACACTGTCTTAACTGTTTAAGTCCTTCCCTCCAGCATGCCAAAAATCTTTTGAGGTTCCAGCAAGAATATTTAACTAAGTGTTCCCTTAGAAAGGCGGTAAAGGAAGAAAAGAAAAAAAAAACTAATGGGGTTAAAGAGAAGGTCTTTCCTTTTTCCTTTCTGATAACTGTACAGAAAGTATCTCAGTCTGACACATGAAAAAAGGTCACTATATAAGAAGAGAAGTGTTGTTGCTTTTTTTTTCCTGTAGCAAAAGTTTATGCTGCAGTCTATTGCTGTGGTGTTTTTCCATACAATGTTACACGCAGAGACATATGTAGGATGAAAACGGCCCACCATTTCCACATTGATCCAGTGTGTATATCAAGTTATTATTGTAGGCATTTTCCACCGACGAAATCTATTCCAGCTCCATTTCATCCAATTTTTACTCCCCCATTACTTGAGATGAACTGAGCAACACGTGTTTCAAATCCTACCTTACCAACAAAAAACCCAAACGAACATTCTATCTATCTAGATCTCTCCATTGCAAAGTCCAAGCCAAGTTACTACCCGTGGCTTTCTTGGTGTGGACTACTTTGTAAGCCTCAGTGAGATATAGACCATTTAACAGCCAATAAACTCATTGGCCAGCCATCAGACAGAAGACCATAGGAAAACAATATTTAGCAGACACATACAAGTCATTTTGTTCATGCCTCAAGGCAAAAGAAAGACAAATGCAGTTTCTTTTCATGCAATATTAAACCCAGGTAAAAAAAAGTGCCTTAAATTAACCTCTTTTTCTTCATGTTAAAATGAGGTGGGAGCTTTATGACACTTTTCATCTCAGTTGAGGGAGAAATGAGGAGCAGCTGTTTACTCTGTAAACTAGTATTGAATAGTGAGCAAGCATCACACTATGCCTCAGTCTCAAAAAAAACCCTCCTGAAAACTGGTACTCAATTAGTCTTCAGTCTTCTGGACCGGCTAATACAGAGAAGTACATGGTGGATATCACTGAGCTACATGACTGCCACATAAAGCGGCTCCTCAAAGTGGTGGACTCCACAGCGGGAAGGTCCACTCATTTTAGTCAGGCCCAGTTTGACGATCAGCTGTACTCCTTCTGCAGAAGGCAGAGGAAGGTGGGCACCTGTAAACATGTCAACATTTTTCATCTTATGTTGCAAAACACCCGGCAATCTTAAAAGAAAGAACTGATTAGCAGATCTACTTAAAGCAAGCAATGGGGACATGGCTACCTCCTGAGCCTGCCATGTCCTCGGACCGTGTCTCATGGATGTTTATTTCCTTTACACTCTAAACTCAAATTCCACTTAGTAGATTGTTTTTTTTTCCCCTGAGTCTTCTGCATAAATCAGTGTTTTCTTACACATGATGTAACAATAGAACCCAGCATCCTGGAAAACACATGACTGATGTAGTATACCTCCAAATTCAAGTAAAGCAGAAAGATCATTACTGATACGGTCATCCAGAAATTTATTCTACTATCAGTCTAAATACCAACAGGAATTTGTTCTCAGCACAGATCCACATGCTCCTTCTTGCATAAAGATCCAACAGGCCAGCAGATTTTGAGGCATTTGCAGTACTCCAAACCCAAATCAATTATCAGTCTTGGATATTAAGAGCAATACTCTGATTCAATGCTCCATTGAAAGCCAGTGTAAAGAGGGTATGGCATTGCATGTTGCTGATGAGATGGACTGTAATCACTTGAATCATTGAAACTTTCCAAAACATAAGACATTTTGTTTCCAAGACTAACTGCACCATTGCAGTGCAGCTGAGTGAAGAACGGAAGCCAGATTATGATGTGACCAGATGGAAACAGAGGAACTTCTAGTCATTAGGAGACAGCATGTTTTTTAGACATGCTTATTGATCCATGACTCAGGGTGGAGTTAATCTTTCCTACCTGTAGACATGTACAGTGTAGATATTCAGATGAAAGATACTTCTGGAGATGTTGCCATCACAAGTCAAATAGAGATTATCAGGAATGTTTCAATGTCATCTTGAACAGTGAGATGAAGCACGTCAGAGGGCAGATTCAAGACTCTTTCCCTGTGTACAACACAACCTTTGCCACATTAATCTTAAACACCAACAGGTTATTCTTGTTCCCTTAACAGATGAAATCCCAGGATCAGGCCAGCTCCCTACTATTTGTTTACTACAAACAATAAGCAGAGCCTGCTAAGTAGATACATGTCTACTTTTGTACATACAAGTGAAGTTAGAATCTATTTTGCTATGCTAACTCACCAATCAGATTAAGACAGATACTGAGGACTACTAGAAAGGAAACTGATAGTGGTGAGACTATTAGTAGAGACACAGCTCTTTAACAACTTCTTGTTTAGTTTGGGGTGAGAGGTGCAGGGTGGTGGGAGCAGGTGGGAAGGAGGGAGCCAGTCCCTCTTCTGGAGAAGGTTCAGATCCGTTTAACACATTATATGGATCACTGTTACTATCCCTTTACAAAAGCTTCCGAGATCATCTTGATATACTTAACACTGAAGTAATTACTGTAACTGTGTGACTCTAATAATGCTTTAATAAAACTGCAGTTACTCTACAGTTATCAGATTACTCAAGCTATTGTTTGGAATGGCATGCAGCCTGCAAGTGGCCAGGTAAGGGTTGTCCCATAACCGATGGAGCTGTAGCAGACAGTTAATATGCAGCGACAGACATATGTATCTGACAGGCAACAATAAGGACTCGGCACCCTTGACTTCCAGTACTGACACGTGCACAAGTTCAGCAACTCTTACGAAATGAAGTAAGGCCCAGAGAAGCCAACACTTCTAGAAGTCTAACCTACACGGGAAAAAGAAAAGCTAGAAAATGAGTTGCTTTTTTAATCTGACTCCGTGACATTTTAATACTGGCCTGTGGTGCCAACAAATGAGTATCAAAGATTCGTTGGAGGACTAAATTGTATTATGTCACAAGGAAAATAAAGAAGTGCTTTAATAAAACAGCCCACCAGGATGGGTACTGATCTTACAGCACAGAGCTTGGTGATCAGAGGGCTCTGCCTGCGTGTGCATGGACAAGCGCGTACGGACTAGGAGAGGCTTAGGAACAGAAAAGCACTCATATCTATATATGGCTCTGTTATGCAGCACAGCAAATCAGTGCAAATACAGTAAAATATATGGAAGGACTCATATGGTGAGCAAAATAAAAGCACAGGCCCGTTGGAACACTTCCCACTAAAACAGAATTCATTCCTGAGGTATTCATTTGAATGGAAATGTGCGTTTTCTCTTATTGAATTTAATAAGGAGATTTGCCAGTTATTATAAATGCAGAAGAAACAGTTACCCTGAAATACTAAGCCAGTCATGAACACTAAATCCTACAATTCTCAAAAGGTTTGCCACTTATAATAAAAGGCGCAGGCAATGTATTGGTAATCAAATCAATTCAGAATAACAATAACATACATCAAAGAATGCAAAACTGCTGGAAATAGGATATGGATCTTGCCAGCTCACACGTATCGGGTCAAATCTACCGCAGGTCAATAGCAGCCAAAATCGTTACCTGTCTGATAACTGTTTGGCGGCTTGTGCAAAACAAGTTTGGTAAGTCTACACCGCATCATTACAACGCCGTGCAAGGCTACGGCAGCCAGCTCAAGTATGGGAAGCTGCCTCGGCACATCAGTGTGGCACGGTGTCCAGGCTAATTAGTGGCAGCTCGGGGCACAGCTATGCTGCTTCCCAGACCGCAGCTGTACTCCTGTATGGCGCTTCACCGTCTAGACACACTGGCCCGCTCAAAGCCAGCATTCCCTGCCAGCCCAGTGCAGCTCGGAACAGAAAAGCCTCCAGATCAGGAAAAGGCATCTCTGCGCTCACACTGGCTCTAATCGGTAGCCCTGATGTGAGCAGAAGTGCCGAGGACAAAGCTGACAGGAACCCAACTTGTGATACCAACAGGCTTAGGGCAGAGGGATGAATATGCAGCTGTACAAACTTGCTCTGACTTCCCTGGTCTCATTGCCAGCAGGTCTGTGCTGCTATCCATCCAGCTCTCTCATGATGGGTAGACGTCCTAAGTAACACTTACAATAGGCCTGCTAAATTTCACGTTGAAAATTTTGAAGAATGTTATCGTTCCACTTTACATTGTAAAAGACAGAAAATAATTGGTGATACTGTGGGTATACAGGAGTGCCTCAGGCGCTTTCAATTAACCTATGTATTGGGATACCCACATGAGAAAAACAACAACCCTGACAACTGCTAAATTGGTAAGAAACAGACCATTGTGGTACGTAACTGGTAGCAGATATGCTGGATTTCAAAGCAGAGAGCAATTTTCTTTCTACTCTCTGTTGGTAAAGCAAATGTGGTAATGAATACAGTGCCGACCACTTCAACCAGCGAGTCGTAAAAACTGCAGAAGTGCAGAACATTTGCTCGTTCTACTGAGTTGAGAAGCAAAGCAACAGATGACAGCCTTATGCCTCATTCTCTTGTGGCACTTTTCTTAATAACAAGGATCAAGAAGACACGTAATGAAAAAGCACACATTTAATGCCATTACAAAATCTCATACCTGATGCTCTCTAAAAAACAGGAAAACACACAACATCATTCAAAATTATGAGTACCATAATGAGTACCATAAGTCAGACAAGAGAGAGGTTTCTTGTCCTAATAAGAGGACATTTCTAAATTGAAGCCCAAAAACCATTACATATCGTAGCCATATTTTAATGACTACTTTCTACAAGGAATTCAAAATCATAGCAAAGCCTTAAATTTTTGTCAGGTGTTGAGCTACCATTTTAAACACATACTTATGGCTCCTAGTCTGAATGACATTACTTACCTTCGCATTCACAGTTTCAGAGTGCTAGCTAAATGAAAATGCATATATATCCAATGTGATAGAAACAAAGCAGCAAAGGCGACGCAGAAAGAGAGAGAGAGAGAGAGAGAGAGAGAGAGAGAGAGAGAAAGAAGTAAGGATCCAATGGAAGCCTGGGAGGGACTAGTCTCTCAGAAGTTTTAATCAGAAATGTTAGTTATATTCTGATCTCCCAGTATTCCTACAGTATTTTTCTCCCTTTGTTTCTTGAACAGTTGCTTCTAAAACCCCACCTGGTTGGTTTGGGTTGTTTTTTGCTAATGTCTTGCATTTCTCTTCCCAATCTTTAGCTCCACTGCAGAGAAGGGATCCTACTTCCTCTGTCAAGTTCTAATTAAAATTAAACCATTCATCTCTGCACTTCTTAACACAACCGTTATGGCAAACTTCTTAACTTCAAACGGGTCAAACTAAAAATCATTTGCATTGATGCAAAGAAAAAGAAAAGAAAAATAAAGTACAGTTATGAATTTGATGAATTGCATGTGTACGTATTCTTCCCAAATTAGCTTTGATCTAGAGAGTGAAATCCTAACAAAGAATTTTCGACTTTGGTCATCAAAACATCTATGTACGTAATTACTGCAAGAAACCAAAGTAAGTTACAAATTGCCAGCAAATGTAGAAGTAGAAAGCAGCAGGTTCATTTCAAGCATAAGGTTGTCATCATTCTTCTCTCAACCACACTTCGTTGCCTTATATATTCCTCGAGCAAAACTTAAGATCCATTTATGAATTGAAAAGAGAAAAAGCAAGCTACGGACTATCATCTGGAATCAGATTCAGTGGTCACAATTACCAAAAGTTACGTTATCATGCTGGGGGGCAGACAGAGTACGGTCACTGCTGAAGCAAACAAAGACTGGAAAGAACCTGTAAGTTACCCAAGGTCCTTACCCCTGCCTCCAGTCAGGATCACTTCTGGTGGTGACATTCCCGACAGACACCCGGATACCCTTGTTTGACAGCACTGGTTTCAGTGCCAGTGCAAGCAATCCTATTCTCTACTAATTTACGCAATAGATGATTTTTTTCCTCTTTGTGAGAGCCTTTTAAAGACTCATGTTACTCCTCCAGCTTTTTTTGAGTCGGTTCAAATTCTGTCAGTCTTTCTTCAGAGGTCATGCTTTCTTTATCTCCAATCATTTTAAGTACTCTCCTCTGGAGTCGAGCTCATATCTTTCCTGGTGCATGGTGCCCAAAATTAGAACGAGTCCCATTTGAAGCCAAAGAATTTCCGAGCAAAGTAAAAAGGTTATGTTATTCGTCGTGGTGACACAATAGTTTCGTTTAGGTATTCATTATGGCACTAACCTTTTTCACAACCACATAACGTTATTTTTCCATGTGTGGGCTGTGATCCACAGCAAACCCAGATCATTTTCTAAATAGTTGCTCCAAGCAAGTTAGACAATCCTAAGTAGGATGGGGAATGACTACAGTAATCTGTATTTATCAAACTGAGCTGCAGTTCATTTCCCACACTGCAACCGCAACTTACCCAGATAAATTTTGAAATTTAAACCTGTTCTGCAAGGTAGTGACAGTTTCTCTTAGCTCCATAGTGTCTTCATATTTAATGAATATTTCTTGAAGGCCATCATTTAGGTTGCTAGTGAAAATACTAATCAGCTGTTATTTTTTTCCTTTTGTTCTTCTAGGTGCTTAAATGTAACTTCACTGTTCTGTTTCAATCCTTTTTTGAGAATTGAACATCTAAAAATTTCCTACCTCCTCTACTTTCCCCATCTTCAAAAAATATTCTAACACTAATCTAGAGATCTGTCTCACATGTGCTTTCAAATATGGCTACTAACAGCTCCAAGATATTAGCCACAAACTCTTTACATGTCTTAACATCAAATTCATCAAGACAAGATTATCTCAAATCTGAATGTTCTCTAACCACCCTCGTACAATGCTGTGTCTGCCTTCTTTCACACAACTGACCTTTTCCATAAAGACAGTTGCTAGACAGTCAAGACTAAATTTCAAAAAGTGTCTATCATACACTCTCACATTCCATGAACCACAGAATTATGGAATCGTTTGGGTTAGAAGGGACCGCGGATCTAGTTCCAACTCCCCTGCCATGGGCAGGGATGCCTTCTTCTAGATTAGGTCACTCAAAGCCACATCCAGCCTGGCCTTGAACACCTACAGGGAAGAGGCATCCATAACTTCCCTGAGCAACCTGTTCCAGTGCCTCACTAGCCTCACAGTAAAGAATTTCTTCCTTTTATCTAATCTAAATCTACTGGATTTGAGTTTAAGACTGTTAGTCCTCATCCTATCGGAGGTGGACTGATTTTTTAGTCTCTTCCTCTAAACACTTACATATGATGACTACTTGTGGTTTTTTGGGTGTATCTTGCTAGTTTCCTCTTACTTCTTGGCTCATGCTGCTTTCCCACCTGAACATACCCAATCCATTCCTTCCTATTGGTTGGAGTTAATTTTGAAAAGTTTCTCTTCTAGTTATGTTCTTCGTGTCCTGGAATAAAAGCCACTTTAACTGGTTTTGTGTCCCCTTCATGCATCTAGGTAAAACAGAGCTGGTATTCACCAGAATCTATTCTACATTCTTTTCTTCTTCAGCTGTTGCATAAAGACTTTGGGTCAAGATCTTCTCCCTATACACGGGATCTCTCAGAACAAGGACATATTGATTATACAAGGGTGTAGCTCTACTCTTGTCTTGCTCTTCTTGAGCCAAATAACCACTTTCATATTAATTTCCTGTTAAAATCACTTACTAGGTCAGGTGCTCGTCCCAGGAAATATTGCTTATAGTCATTCATGGTTTCTTGTACGGTACCCTCTCTCATTATATTAATATGCCCATATGCAAAGCAGTTGGGCTTTTTAAAATTTTTTCCCTTTTTTTTCTTTAATATTGAAATATGCACTTAATTTTTTGTTCAAGAGGCCAGAGATCATCTCAAAATGTTCGTTAAACTGATTTTCTTTCCTTATCTTTATGAGAAAAAATATGCTTAATCAGTGTGTGCCATTTACATAGCTACCATAACAACTATTTCAAAGTTAGAAATTAATTGGTAAGTGCTACAGGCAGTGTGCAGTGAATAAATGAAATCAAGAGGCTACAGAGAAGGAAGACGATGAGAGGAGAGGAGAATGTATCAGGAGGAAAGCCAGACATGCAGACTAACGCTCATCATAACAGTGACATTCTTGTTCTAGTCTCTATCGCAATGACGAGCACTGCCTATGTCATCAAAAGGATTACAAGCCACATGTATAATTTCTTAACTGCAGCAGTTTGGAATGGGCTGATACAATGTCTTTGAGATTTCAATCTACCACTCTGTTTTTCCTAAAGCAAATTTAAGTTGGGAAAGATTGAAATTTCTGAGTTCTCCATGTTTCCATTGTTCTCGCTGTATCACTAACGGCTGTTCTTCCCATAGTATCTAGTTTACATTACACTGCAGTATACCATAGCATTCAAGAAACAGCAGGAAAATTACACATCTACGACCTGAAAAAAAATTAGCACGTAATTCCAGACCAGGAAAGCATCATCATCTGCCATTATATCCACAACACGGATGCAATACACAGCTCTGCTCCTAGGAGACTGTACTTCACACGGTTCCCTTCCTACATGAGAAGTCAGTCAGCAGTCCCACACCAGCAGAATAATTAGCCACAGTTTTTATTCTTCAATGAAGTTATACAGACTAACAGCTTAATTTTAATTCCCCACTGGAACAAGAAACTAATTACAACTTGCATTAAAAGTTAGCTCCAATAATTTAACAGGGTAATTTTAGAGATCTGACAGACCTCTAAATTATGTGTAAATAGATTGTTATGAATGTTTGAGAAATTAGATTATAAATTTAAAAGCCTCCTACAGAGCAAGACAAAGGCCAACTATGCACACAAGTCCCTTATCATAGCAATTTCAGAGATTCCCACCGCTGCGTTCAATAATGCTAACAGTTCTGTATGACTTCTGGCCCAAATAAACCATTAGCTATCCAGACACAAATCCAACTTTCCTGAATGGAAAAGAGTCGGTCACAAACATAAAAACAATAAAGTAGAAATGAAATGGGGCTCTTAAAGTCTCAGATAAGAAAATGGCAATTCTGCATCGGCATCTTTTAAAACTATAGACCTTTACCATCATGAGAGGGATGAGATAAAGAATCTTCAGGTTTTGTTCCAAATGGCTGATGGTCAGCTAACATAATAAATATCCAATAAGTTGGACTGATTGTACTTGAAATTCATTAATACTATTGCTTAAAAGAAATAAAGGTGCCCATAGTGCCTGTTCTTTCATGACCAAAGTATGTCCTTTCTCTTGTCCTGCAGCATTAAAGCCTGTTTTCCAAGATGGCAGGTTAAGGCCAGTACAATGAGATTAGTGTGGGGAGAAGAGAAGCAGAGTCTCTTAATATTTTTTTAAGAGCTGAAAATGGGAGGTCACGATCTAGTGAATCGCTGAGAGTCAATACATCATCTGCAAAGTTTCTAGTTCAGCAGAAACCATCTTATTTCAGTTAACAATTACACTACTGCATATTGTGATCTTAGCAAATTTAATGGAAAGACTAAAATCACTCCAGAGTTCAATCTGAAGATGTAACAAGTCTTTTGTACTCATGTAATGTCCACATGACGCAAGAAGTGAGTTTCAGATCAATTTTGCTTTCCTATGTGTCCGAAACATCTCTTCTTTCACTTGTGTGGCTATGTGGCAAAAGCATGGCCAAGGCAATATTGCTGTATTTCACCTCTAAATTCAAGGGAAAACTTATTATCTTCTCAATAGAAATGCACAGCATGTCACATTTCCTGAGTTTTACCACAGAAATATTGCTATTTCTTTTCCATCTTCTTTTCCATCTTTGTATCTTGCACCTGTTCAGATCTAGCTTCTCCTTCCTCAGTATTTCAAAGACAATTGTGTGCACCATGGGAAACACATTTGAGTACTCTAGGGTCTGAAAGGCACAACCATTAGAAGCCATCCTCTTACAGAGTGAGCAAGGAGCATCCCCTGAGCTCTGGGAGCTCTCCAGCTGCCCTGCTTGTAGCACTGACAAGTTTAACACCAGTGAAAGTCAGAACTGTATTGTCCAGTTGTCAGCAAAAGGCAAAGGCAAACTAGTAAGACTAAACAACTTAATCCATGAATGGAAAAATTAATTGTATGGTATGAAAAATTAAGTATTATAAATGGTACTGACATAGCTACTTTATCAATGAATAAGATTGCTAACATTTTAGATACTTATTATATAGCACGTTGACATCATTAGCTATTCAAACATTCAGTACTTCCCCTTCAAAACAGAACATACTTTAAAATAGTTCACCTGATACTGCTGCAGAAAAGGAAAAACACAGTACCTGATATGGGGCAGATATGCTCATGCCATGAAGTCTTAGAAATGTGGTTTCTCTCGTAACTGTTAAGAAGCTGCATTCTGAAACTAGGTATAAACAATTATTCTCATTCAATCAAAATTACAGCTCCTAGAAACTGCTCAACCTATTATGTTAAACTCAAGGCTGATTACTACACCTACATGGAAAATAAGATTTAGGTGTTGTTCAGCCTCCTGAAAGGATTTTTTTTTTTAAAGTCCCTAGCTTACTTAGATAAAATGGATTTCCAAAAAATTCACCCCAGAGCATCACTCAGAAATCAAAGTTTTATCAAAAACTGCATGATTAGATTGGCTCAGATTACTTTCTTGAAAAAATATCCATATTTAATTAAGCGTATAAATCAGACTGATGACAAAGAAAATTTGTTCCCTGAAGGTACAGTCTGTGCTATCAACTTTTTGTCTGGAGTTAGCCATACACTATTTCATTTCACTTCATTCAGCTTTCTCAGTCTGTGCCTGTTGCTGAATTATCAAAACTTTTATAGGCACTACAGCTTCACAACTTCAGCTCCTTCAGCCTTTCCAGGACACATGCAGATGCCCACAGATCTAAAAAAAAATCATCCAGACGGTTCCCATCTTCGCTTTATACACATCAGAGAATCTTTCTGTGTCCTGTTCTTCTGTGTTCTGGTTTTAGGATTAGTCCTAGATTTTCCAGGAAACTCCCTTTCTGCATGGTTTCATCTCATACACACAACAGTCAGAGATGGCAAAGGTTATTCCCTTTAGGGTTTATAACTTGAGTTAGGGTTTGCAACTCAAGTAATCCCAGTAGAACATGGGACAAGTAGACTTATCAACCACCATGGAGTTCTCAGCAGGGCTGAGAAATCAGTGCTGGCCATGTCAGTCATTTTTCTTTCAACAGAAGAGTCCAAGGAAAATCACACGGCTTCTGGATTTGTCACTATTTTTTCTCTTCTACGCTGAAAAGCTATCTTTGTTCTGTTTTGCTGGAATGTAGTTATTCCAGGCTACCCTGCCTCACCTGTATGTGGGCCTATTTATCCATTTTCATCCTGGACTCAGGTAGCAAACTCCAAACAAATTTCATCCAGTCAGCTTCCTGAGCTCGTTATCTGTGTTGTGTTCCTTTTAATTATTTGATTTCACTTGTAAAAATACTCCTTGGAATGTTTTTAATACTGTTCTCTAGAGACACAGCTTCCCCTTTGCTGCCTCCTTCTATTTGCATGAAGCAAACCTCAACAGTCAAACTCTGCTCCTCCCACGCGCTGACCTTGGCATGCTCAAGTGACCCAAGTGAAAGGAGAAAGCTTTCCCTTCAGACATGTGAGAAGCTGCTGTATAAAGGATGAAAAATGGTACTTGCCCTGCAACCGGTAGCACTACAGAGATAAGGGCACAGTCAGACAGAACCCAAATAAGTGCAACTGATAAACCAGCTATCTACTATGGTTACCAGATAATACATGAAATCTGGTCTTTAAGTCGCTCAGAAAAATATGCAGGCTCTGCTTCTTAAACTTAACACACTCCAGAAACCATTCAGTCTTCTGTTTCTTTACAGATTCCTGAATACTCAGCAAGGTCTGGACAACGATTTGATATCACTAGGTTATCAGCAACTACTCCACCCCTGGCCTTCTCTCAAGATGTTACACCCCTGTAACATCTCTGCAGCCCCATAATCTTGAACAAATTATACAAGGAACGGAAATTCTCTTCAAGGGCAAAACCACCAAATTAATGTTTCCACAACAGTATCCCTTGACTGAGATCATTACTGCTGCATCTTAAATATTTTCTTCAGTTTTGGGGCCCTCAACACAAGAAAAAAAAAAATTAGGTGTTGGAGTGTGTCCAAAGAAGAGCAACGAAGCTGGTGAAGGGTCTAGAGCACAAGTCTTAGGAGGAGCGGTTGAGAGACCTGGGGTTATTTAGCCTGGAGAAAAGGCAGCTCAGGGGAGACATTATCACTCTCTACCTGAAAGGAGGTGAGTGCCAGCCTCTGCTCTCAAGTGACAAGTGACAGGACAAGAGGAAACGGCCTCAAGTTGCAACAGGGGGTTTTAGATTGAATATTAGGAAAAAAGATTTCACCAAAAGGGTTGTCATGTATTGGAACTGGCTGCCCAGGGAAGTGGCTGAATCACCATCCCTGGAGGTATTTAAGACGTGGAAATGCGGTACTTAGAGACATGCTTTATGGTGGACTTGGCAGTGTTAGGCTTATTGACTCAGTGATCTTAAATGTCTTTTCCAAACTAAAAGATTCTATGATTCTATACAACTCAGCAGACAGAAAAAACTCCCTGGAATGAACCATTGCTAAGTAATATAATCTTTTATAGTACCAAACTGGAAGCTGTCCCGTGCAATATCTCACGTTCACGAGAAAGACTTGTGGCATAATCCTTTAATGGGAAATTGTCATTACTGCATTAAGATACAGTATCAAGGTTTTGATGCATTTCAGAAAAATACATTTTATTCCATCACTGCTTAGATGGCTATTAATATCAATATGTAAGGAAATTGTTTTTAACTAAGTTTTGTTTTGCCTTCTACAACATCCCTACAAGGAATGTTCTTGAAAAAGCCACCAAAACACAAGAACGTTCTTGAAAAAGTACCAAAACAGACAGGCTCTTTAAACTGATCCTCTGTCCCCTCAAACTGACTCTCTTAACTCCCTCACAAACCAACTCCTCTCACACCCCTAAAAAAGGAAATTACCCAGTCAACTGCAAAAATCATAGAGGAAAAAAAAAAAACCTCAACCCACAGAAAAATAACCACTAAGCCCATTTAGTCAGGGCTGAATTGTGACTTAAAGCACTAGCCTATCAATGAGATAAGGCAAAAAGTTTAGTGCAGAGACACTGCACAAGTGTCTCAAGAACAAGACTAACAGACACTTCCAGCCTGAGTGTGTTTCTTTCTCTTTCTCAAGATTACAGAAAATTGTTCTATTTACACTGAAGAAGGAGCCTCTCCACACTCCAATCACAGCAGTTTCAGCAGTGGATGTGATGCCCACTCCCAACATTCTCCCCCATCCCTGATTCCCTTCTCACTTGCTTGAAGGCAAGAGTTTGTTAAGCACGAGCCCTAGGATTTAGAAGATTTCCTACCAAACATTAAGGTAAAGTTTCTCTGTTCTCAAGCAAGTCTGTGGTCAATTCACAGCTAAACCTTTATGGCGAGGGCCACATGTTAATAGGAAAGCAGGAAGCAAGAAGCATACCACTGAAATAGGCTAAGACCTACAGGTATCTCACCAGTAAAGGTGATGGTATTTTCCTGCATTTTCTAAGCTTGTTCCAGCTATCTTCCAGTATTAGCTCCCTTAAAATTACACTTGGGCATCTGTATCTTCAGCCTCTTCTGCAGGCCAAACAGCACTGTTAATATCATGCCTTCTAACTCGTCTCTGAAATAAGGTGGGAAAAAGGACTGTCTAGCTCACAAAGCTCCCGTTCCTACTATCAACAAGCTAAGTCATAGCACTGACAAGTAGCAGGAGGTCTGGTGAAAGGCTGCTGTGTGTAGAAAGCTGAAGAACAGGAATAGTATCATGGGAACCCAAACTCAGGTTGCTTCAAAGGACAGTGAAAGAAAGTGATTCATAGAGCGAGGTTTCAAGCATTTGCACATTTCAAGCCAAGCCCGTAACCACTTACTGGTGCACGTCTCTTCATTAACATAAACAAAACCATACATCATACACACGCATATGGAATAGTTTGTGTGTTTAAGATAATTTTTGGTTTCTCTTTAAGGGAATTCAATCATAGTTGACACTTCAGAGCTGCTAGTAGGTGACCTTACACAGCATCTGTGTTGCAATGCCTAGATGTGTTGCTAGGGTGAGCTAAGGACAGGAGTTAAGCCTGGGCTCTATATTTCCTGGGTCTTTGCAGCTCATGTCAATCCTTATTGTTTCTTCCACATAGGGAGAGGAAGGTATGATTAAGAGAAAGAATACTGTTGCTCTGCATTACTGTTTCTTGGCAGCTGGTAGATTTTGCCAAAAACTGGTATTGGGTTTGGGTGAGCTGGAGTTAATGTTCCCCAGAGCAGCTCTTATGGTGCTGGGCTTTGTATTGGGAGGCAGATGAGAAGCCGGTGTTGTGGCTGCTGCTGAGCAGCACTCGCACAGCACCAAGGCTGGCTTTCCAACATCTTCCCCTCCCCCGCCCAGTGAGGTGGGGTGGGCAAGATCTTGGGAGGGGACACAGTCAGGACAGCTGACCCAAACTGACCAAAGAGATATTCCACACCGTGTGACGTCAGCTCAAGTGTAAAAGGGAGAGAAAGGAGGAGGGGGTTGGGATCACCCGTTTGTGAAGATGCTTGTCCTCTGAGCAACAGCTACATGTACCAGAGCCCTGCTTCCCGGGAAAGGCCAGACATCGCCTGCTGATGGGAAGTAGAGAATAAGATCTTGTTTTGCTTCGCTTTGTGCACACGCAGCTTGCTTTTTGCCTTTTCCTATTAAACTGCCTTTATTGTACCTCACGGGCTCTTCCCATCTTATTCTCTCCCCCCTTGTTGGGCTGAGGGAAGTAGAGGGGAGTGATAGAGCGACTTGGTGGGTACCTGGTGCCCAGCCAAGGTCAACTCACCACAAACCCTTATCAGAATAAACCTCTCTCTGACTCCTATGGCACGCAGCGGAAGTATTTTCATCTACAGAAAAACAACCTCCCTGCCAGCACGGGCTTGATCCCTCTAACTCGCGCACAGGAAAAGAAAGGAAGACTGACACTGAATATCTTTGAAGTATCCCTTTACCTCAAGTTCAAGTACTTACTGGAAACAAAACAAACTAGCACACTCAGTCCGACAGATGATTCACTCCCAGCTCTACCACTACCTCATTTTACCTTTCCTGGAAACACAATCCACCCAATATTTCTTCTTATTTCTGTCCTCTCAAAAGCCCAGCTAATACTTATTCAATTGCAGATGCTTCTATCCCCCAACAACAAGAAGTGCAAGATGTATTATGAACGATTTTAAAGTCTGCAGATGATGCTTGTTGTTCCTGGCAGACAATAAAGAAGGTTAGCAATTAATTACTGTCTGCTATCTCTACTTAAAAAGTGGCAGATACTGATAAATGTGTTCCCACTTCAAGTACATTACTGAGAACCGCGGCTGGTGAGAAGTCTGGACTACTACAAAACCTGAAAACATTAACTGGTCAAATAGCTTTTGAGGCCAGAGCACAAATACCAGCTTCACTAATTGAAAGGATGACGTCATTGGACTGATTTATGAAAGGCACTGCTGATGTTTAGATTAGGAAAATTTACTTGAGATGGCCAAAGTAAACTTCATGGCCTTTGTTTTGGATACTTCAGTTTATGAAGCTGTCATTTAAAAGAGCCATTAGAAATAAACAGATACGTGGTGATATAACCTATTGAAGAGGTCGGGGCCGGCGGGGGTGGTGTGCTGGGATTGTTTTGTTTTCGAGCCCACGTACAACTGGCACAGCAGAGTTTCCTCCAGGCTCCCACTCTCGTCCCTTCTCTAAAGTGAAAAGTTTCCAAAACAGCCTTCTGCCTAAAATACAATTCCTGATAGCAGCATATGTTGTTTATGATATGGGCTCACTTGGCGATCCAATAAATAAAGTAGGGAATATTCTATATTCCCAAGAGAAACAGGCTGAAAATGTTCTCTCCAAGTCACAAATATTCCCTAGGCCAAAATTCAGGTAATTTCCACTGACTTCAAGCTGTGGTTGAAACTATTTATAGTCTAGTTGGTGAATTAAAACATTTGTGATGCTTGGAATTATTGCTGGTTTATGGAATTTAATTACAAGTTCTTTTCTTTCCTTCGCAATTTTATTTTTTGACTATTTAATGTATTTGACACGTACTACTTTATCCCAGCTAGAGACTAGACAGCACGTATACTTTAAGGGACCCTACCCCAAAATCTTGGAGCCTTCCTTGTCTCCGTGTGTGAAAACAAAACACATGCCCTCCCATACACTGCAAAACAGACTGCATTGAAACAGGGCCAGGAACAGAAGCAATCAAGTGGCATCCATCCCCACAAGAAAGAGCAGGATCTAATCCAACATCTGAATGCCAGACCGTGGTGTGCATATATGAAGAGAGAGGATAATACAGGGAACTCATGTTTTTTTTTTTTCTGCATTTACACAGGCTTACCTGTCTAACACAAACATGTGATGTTACTGTGCAAAAGCTGCTGTCCAGCTGAATGAGGGCTGCTATAATCCACTAGTGACACCAGCGGATCAAAAAAAAAAAAAATATATATTGCAAAGAACAGACAGGGTAACAGTCTCAGCTGCTCAACACAATGCAGGAAGAAAAAATAATTTTTTTAAATGCCTGACTGCTCACATGTAACATGAACCCCAGATAGAGTCACCTCTGAAGAGCATCTATAGGGACTCGAAACAATTACAAAAAGTTTTGTGTGAGATTACAGCAGAAGGATACATATTCAGAAGAATACAGGACTAAACAGAAAAGTAGTAAATACCACAGCTACTTCATAATAAGGGAAAGGAAAAAAAAAAAGCATAAGGGAATAAGGAAAGCAGCTGAAGGAGGCCATCTGTTTCAGTCATTTCACAGTACAGCAGAAAGAGAAATTATCTAAATGCTGGTTTGGAAGACAGAAACTCTTGCACGTGGTGGGACCCAAGACCCTGTTAGTCACATCCAGAGTAAAACTGAGATGAACTAGATGCCCACTAAGTACCGAATCATAGAATTGTCAGGGTTGGAAGGGACCTTAAAGATCATCTAGTGCCAACCCTCCTGCCATGGGCAGGGACACCTCCCGCTAGATCAGGTTGCTCAGAGCCCCATCTAACCTGGTGGGGCTTCCACCACCTTTCTGGGCAACCTGTTCCAGTGTCTCACCACCCTCATGGTGAAGAACTTCTTCCTAACATCTAATCTAAATCTACCCTCTTCTAGTTTGGATCCATTCCCCCTTGTCCTATCACTACCCGACATTCTAAAAAAGTCCCTCCCCAGCTTTCTTGTAGGCCCACTTCAGATCCTGGAAGGCCACAATAAGGTCTCCTCGCAGCCTTCTCTTCTCCAGGCTGAATAACCCCAACTCTCTCAGTCTGTCTTCATAGAAGAGGTGCTCCAGCCCTCTAATCATCCTCGTGGCCCTTCTCTGGACACGTTCCAGCACGTCCATATCTTTCTTGTGATAGGGGCTCCAGAACTGGACGCAGGACTCCAGGTGGAGTCTCATGAGAGTCGAGTAGAGGGGGAGAATCACCTCCCTCGACCTGCTGGCCACGCTTCTCTTGATGCAGCCCAGGATATGGTTGGCTTTCTGGGCTGCAAGCGTGCACTGACGGCTCCTGTTGAGCTTCTCGTCCACCAGCATCCCCAAGTCCTTCTCTTCAGAGCTGCTCTCAAGTCAGTCACTGCCCAGATTATATCAGTGCTTGGGATTGCCCCGACCCAGATGCAGGACCTTGCACTCAGTCTTGTTGAACTTCATGAGGTTGGCACAGGCCCACCTCTCCAGCCTGTCAAGGTCTCTCTGGATGGCATCCCTTCCCTCCAGCATGTCAGCCACCCCACACAGCTTGGTGTCGTCGGCACACTTGCTGAGGGCGCGCTCAGTGCCACTGTTCATGTCACCGATGTAGATGTTAAACAAGACCGGTCCCAGTACTGATCCTTGATGGACTCCACATGATGAGATTCAATCTGAAATGATCTATGAATATTGCAATGGTAAAACCAAAGCAATGCTCTGAAAATGGACAATTTTAATTGTTACGTACCACTCTACCGGCTTCAGGAAAAGTTTCAGTTCTACCAGCCTCCCTGTCTGCCTAAAGTAATTAGATATACATTGATTTTAAATGGTCCTTAATAGCCAGACAACTAGAAAACAATAAATATGGCATTTCCTTCAGTAAGCCTCCAACAGCAGTGTGCACAATCTCCCTTTACGCTACTGCCTACGGGCTTACTTACAGATCTCAACACCGCAGTAGCTTATGGAGGAACTACACGTTGCATTTGCTCCTACTTGCCAACCTCACCGTGTATTGCTTACATTATCAGTATGCATTAAAAGGTAGGTATCATCCTAGTTCACATCGTTAGAAAAAAAGGAATCACTGAAACACCCAAAGTCACACTGGGATGCTCATGAACACATTAAACCAGTGCATCCTCTTCTTAGGCATATCAAATTAATTTAAGGCCTTTGTCTTCCAAATGTTGCTCTCTTTAAAGCATGAGGTACCCTAAAATAGCGTCACTTGTAAGGCATGCTGCTGAATACACTGTTAATCACAAAAACATCAAATGTTTTTTGAAATGATAAAGAAAGTGTGACTGTTTTTAACTTCCAAAGACATTCACCTGTCCTTAGTGGGGGTTCTCTTCAGGCAAAAGGGAGAAGGAATATTGTGTAAAGTCTCCACCCTACCATAAACACAATCAAAAAGCAAGCAGACCTCAAAATCTCCAGATATTATAATCCTTAGTAGAATTTAAATCGCCACACAAGTAATTCCTCGGAATTTTAGATAAGTTAAGCGTGAACTGCTGAGGGGAAAAAAGGCTTGTTGAGAGAGGGTTGCTGTGTTTTCTACCCATTGAATCACAGTAGCGCAGACACCGTCGTGTAACAAGTGAAAGTAACTCCAGTTGATTTTGGTGGTTTACACTGAATTTGTAACTAACATATTTATATTAGCCAATCAGTAAGCAGCTTGCCAAGCCTAGTACAGCACAAGAAATTTCACGCATGCTATTCCAAATAGGAATTAAATAGAAGTGAGAAAATGTAAACAAAAGTAGACATAACCAACCAAAACCCCACCACCACTTCCCAAGCGTGACACCTAAGGAAGTGTCGGAAGCAACCCCATCACTGTACCCACCCAAAAATCAAACCAAATCAAATCAAAACAACCTAGGAAAAGCTCTCAGTTGGAAAGACAATATATCCCAAGAGTCTGGTCAGGTTTTTTTCAGTACTAAAAGATGATTTCTCAGCTATGGAGAGCACTGGCAATGTTACACCACTGGCAGTTGCTATGCAGCGACATCTCAAAAGCCTCTCTCAGGGCCACAATAAACTGAAAGGTTTGTCAGTTCCAGCACCCAGGAGTGAATGACAGCTCAGACAACAAATCAAGGGGCAGTCAGATTTTCTCCTTTAAAACATCTATCAATCAAAATCCCAGTGAGAATGCACAAGGCAAAGGAGTCTTGCATTTAATTCACGCTTCCATTTAACATGATTCTTTAGAGCCAAATATTTAAATCTAATTTAGCTTTAGATGGACAGAAGCATGATAAAAAGAAAACCATGCAAACAAAACGTGAATCAAAACCAACATAGAAAAGGCATTTCCATTCAAATGAACAAAGTAGCATCTCTCAAAGCACCTGAGCAATGCAGCAAGTTGTTTCCATTAGAAAATGATGAGCTTAAATATTTTTTAAAGAAACGCTGCAGCTAGAAAGCCTGATGTATCATGAAGCGCAATCACAGGTCAAACCTGTCTGGGTCCCACTGAACGAGGAAGATGGATTCCCCTTGTGTTCGGCTCACAAGGGCCTGCAGTCTCTGTTGCTGAATGTAATCCTGGCACTTATGGAAATTTGCACCATAGAGCCATTTAAAACACCACTTGCCTGTGGATTCTCTGCTAAGTGGCACACTCCCGATTCTCCTTCCTCTCCCCTGTCTCGAGACTCCAAACATAATGTATTTTTTCCTCCTCCACCTGGCTACCTGGATTTAAAAAAACTAATAGAAATTTAAGACCTTTACCATTCATCTCCAAGGCAATTAGAACTGCCTAACATTAAAAGATAGGCTTTTGTTTGCTTTTTGGATGAGGAAAGGGAGAATGATTGAGCATCTTCATTCGAGGAAAACAGTGCAATGGTGTGACTTTATTTGGAGTGCCTGTCTGTATTTACACTGAAAAATAGGTATTTTACAATAGTGCACAAAGATAATGATGAGTTATTTCTCTTCTCAAACCTGTAGTAATTTATATAAAAAAGCAATCTTCCTCAGCAAACTCCACCTCCTGATGTTTCACCTCAGTTTTGACAGAAAGCGAATAGCAGTAATATCTTCTTGATTTCTACTTCTGCAAAAAGTCCTTAAAATGAGAATTTAAAACTCCAGTATTACCTGTAAAAAATTATGCTGAAATACTTTAGCATATACCTATACACATTTTTGAGACATTTAATAATTTATCACTGCAGTAGGAAGACAGAAGGCCTTTTCCAAGTGTACTTTTCAAATCATCATCAGAGCGACGATTAAAATGTTCACTCTCCTAATACTGTGAATTTAGGAAATTCACAGTTCGAATGAGATGGTTAAAAAAAAAAAAAAAAAAAAGAAGTCTCCTTCAAAACAGACATGCACACTCACTCCCATTACAAAATGCCAAACAGCATTCCATTAAACTTTAAAAAAAAAACCTTTCTGGAGTGAGAATAAGGAAAAAATTCAGCTCTGAATTGCCTTCAAGTTCACAGCTCCTGTTTTCACATACTTCCAACAAAAAAACTTCATTACATAACTGCAATGTTGTTCTTGCCACAGGAAATCTTTCAAATGACTTCCATGTTGCATGTGGCAGGTCATGCTCTCGCTGGAACAGTGACAGCTCTGGCAAAGCTCTGCTTCACCCAACAGCAAAGGATAATCCACTTCTATATCCCTCAAAAGCTTTCACAGTAACATCATAGATATGCTGCATTGTGCCTGCTCCAGTCCAACAAAACTTCAGCTATTTCACAAGATTTTCCTCACTTCCCAGTGAAAAAATAATTAAAAGGAAAAGAAAAAAAAAACAAAACAAAGCCCTACTTGATTGACTACACTCACCCAGTATAACCAACACACTAAATCACAAAGCAATTGGTGTCAGTGGACACTGTGGTACAGCTGCACCCATTTAAAAGCACAGCTGCTCAAGAAATAAAAGCACATTCTTTTCATCCAGCCACAAAACTTTCAGAACCATGAGTGACAAATCTGCCTAAAGTGGATATTTATTAGCAACACTAAGGGCTCCTCCTTAGATCCCCAGTGTTTTGTTCCAGGCCCAAATCTTCTCTCAGCATAAAATTACTCATTTTTGTGACCGTCCCGGCTTCAACAAGCAGCTGCTTTTGCCAAACATTGAGAATAATTATTTGTATTCAAACTCATCCTATATTAAATATTGCCCATACACATAAGCGTGCTGTGTAAGGCCCCCAAATGCCAGCTGCTCTTTATAGCTGTTCTTATGCCTACGTGGAGCCCACCTCACCAAGGCCTGCGATGCTACAGTCTGAAAGCCTGGCTTTAGCGCGAGCATCTGGGTTTGCGGCGAAGGAGATTTTACTTTTTCCCATGGCCTCTGTGTCATATCCTGTTTCTCAGAGTCCTCCCATTCCCCTAAACATGACTTATCTCTCCAGCACTTCTCTTTCTCAGACTCCAGGCTGACTATCCTGCTGATGGAGTAGCATGAATGCCAGCTTTGCATATAATTAGATAATGATTTCAAACCGTGCTCCACCGTTTCCTGGCTTTTCGGTATGGCAATTCTAACAAATAAAAACTGGAGAATTTGAGGTTTGTAAAGTGTTTTTCTAGTGTAAGATAAAAAAAGTATTATGCAGAAGTACTGTTTATATCTGTTTGTTGCAATAAAATTTAGTTCAAAATAAACCTTGTAAGTGATGGAAGCAAAAAAGTATTTGTTTGCAAGACCTACACTCTAGAGTGACTAAAATGTTTCCAGATTAAAAGTTACTGATGTCCAAGCACAAGCCAAGACCCAATTCTGCTGCCCTTCGTCAAGTAAACTGACCCAAGAGCTACTGCAAGTCTAAAACGGTTAACGAGATGAAGAAACTGGAACTTTGACACGTCAGCGTATGGAAACCGTATCGCAATCAGCCCATATAAAGCTATTTACATAGGAGTCTGAGAACAGATGCTACAAAAGTACCGAAGCCGGGGTGAGATATGGTGGGTTTGGTTGGTGCTTTTTTGGTGGCTTCTTTTCTTCCCTGGAAATAATCCAGGGACAGCATATGGAAAATAAAACAGAGATTACAAAAAGGAAGGATTGTTCCTGAGAAAACCAGTATTCTCAACACAGCTATGCGTGGCTCAGGAAATGGACAACTGACCCCTGCTCGGGAAAGATTTTATCAATGAATAGCTTTTTGGTTTTACAATCAACATTATTGCAGAAGGGTGGAGGAAGGTGACACAGATTATGATATCTGTTGTATTACTTCTTAACTTTACACCAGAGATTTAAAATACTGTTATCTAATACTGGCCATTAGTATGCAAAAAATCTTTTAAGGAGGAACACAGAGTAGGGGTAAGTATCTGTTAAGTAGTTCCATCTGCTGAAGCCAGTGGTCCAAGCAGCCTCTGTGTAACCTGAAGCCTTTTCCAAACATACACTTTGCCCTGTTAGCCAAAAAATAAACACAAGATGTGCTCACATTTGGCCCCAAATTAAAGCCTAGAAGTTATTGAGCGTTATAGTGAAGATCAGTAAAAACGATCCTTTTTTTCCCCCATTCTTTTTTCTAACAGTCCTCGTCCAAACACCTCTTGGGAACAGAGGCTAGAGTAAAAATTGTCTCAGTGTTTTCTCAGAACCATACAAAAAGTTGTGTATAAGCTTGCCAAAACCAGCTGATCAAGCAGTCCCAGACCAGTGGGGAAACCCAAAAGCAGCATTGAGTGAAGTCCTGGAAGGGAGAAGATAAGGTGGGGCAGGGGCACAAGTGACTAAATCCAGGGCTCAATGCCAAGTGTGAGCTCAATTTTATTCTCTAGTCTGTAGGCACACATCATTGCTTCGCAAAATGGTCTGCTGCATTTACACACCCAAGTAGCAGTAGCTGGCTTCAGAAGATTGACTAATACATATGCCAGAAGATGAATGCAAATTCAGTGTTACACAGAGGTCTTTCTGAACTTACAAGTGAAATGAACAACTTGTTTTCCACTGTAACAGCTGTATCAGAACCACACAGGCAGCACACAGAATAATGATTCCGTATTATTCTATTCTGAACTGACAGAAAAAGGTGTTGGCTACAAATGTAAGGCTCATAGGATTTGGCTCAGTTCAAATATTCTCCAAGTTCAGCCCACAGACCTCAAAAATAGGGCTCCCCATTTTTCTTCTCCTCCTTATGAAAACGTGAGGCAGTGGGTCAGACATGCAAATGTAAAAACTAGTTAACTTTTTAAAGTATTCTTCATCCCACAGGGTACCACAAGAAGTTTCAAAACTGTTTTTCCAACACACATTGCTATCAGCTTTCAGAAGCTCACCATTTCCACAGTGCTCCAGGTACAGAGTATAAGAGATAACACACGCTTTTTTAATAGGACGATCCGATGGAACGTTATGTGTTGAGTAAAGAAACAAGCAACTCTACAAACTGTGCTCTCTCTAGGACACACAAGTCCTTTCATGCCCTTAAATCACCACAGCCGCTTCCTCCAATCACTTTGGGATCTCTTTCAAACACACGGATCCACTCGAAATGCATTTGCTACCTTTGCAAACTAAATTCCATTTGCCAAATAAAACCCCAACAACTTACAACGGAAAGGCGGAGAATGAAGCCTGGGTAGATGGACAGCACATACACTCAGAATCAACTGCTTATCTAATCAGTAACTTTATTCTTCAAAAGGGAATGTGGTTTGTGCTAGGACAAAAATCAGCGTGTCAGTTCAACAGTAATTTTACACATACTGTAGAAATCGTATTGCAATGATACTGTGAGGAATCAGCCAGAGCTCTGAAACAGAAATTAAATCCTTTTTATGAAGACGAGTACTAAGAAATAATCTTTGTCTTGCACGGAGATCTAGGAGAAATCTAACAGGCAGGACAAAGCAGCTAAGAAGTAACCAGCAACAAGTGTATTATATTCAACTTCACCTAATTCTTTGAATCAGTGAAAAGACACAAACCATTATTGTCATCTTAGCCTATGAACTCGAGGATAAAATTTTCTCTTAAGGGCGTAACATATTTAAAAAGAAATGTTTCTACACCACAGCTCCACATAGGTAGCGCCAGGTTCAGTCAATCCTGGCAGAGTGAAAAAGTTGTGGTCCTCTATCACCAGCCCACTTCATCCAACACACATCCATTACTAGCAGCGGTAACCATTCCTTGAAGGTTTAAAATTCCCAGTTCCAATAAAATCGCATCAAGAGTACACGTGGACCAGTACGCAAGCCATTTGAAAACTCCTAGGGAAGATTTTTCTATCTCTTTTTGTTACATTTATTTAGGTGGTTGTTGTATATAATCAGTCTTCAAGGCTTCAGCGCTCAGGGGACTTGGAGAAGTCTGGCACAGGGTCACTCCTGCTGCAAGTGGCTGCCAGCGGCTCAGCTGCAGAGCCGGCAAGGAGAACGCTCTCGCTGTCCGGAGAGAGGCGAACAGCTGAAACCCACACCAGCCCATTCATGCATTTCAAGGACAACTCGGTCAGCTGCCATTTTTTGGTGTTGCTTTAGAACAAGACTGACTTTTTAATCGTTTTACTAAAATAAAAGGAAAAAGCTGTTAGTCACGTTTGAGACCACCAGTGTCACAATCTGAGATCACATACTCCATTATTCCTGCTATTGGACATGTTTTCCCTTTGCCCTGAGACATTCTTTCCATTGAATTTGTAACAGAATGAACATAAACCAGACCTTAAAAAAAAAAAGGCAATAACTCTGAAATAATAACAAACAGGCAAGGCCATAGTAATTTCTGTTGGTATAAGACAAATTAGTGGAATTTAACACATAGCCTGATGAGTACCTCCTACCAAAGAATTAACCATACCCAGATGAAAAGATAAGGGCTAACCATTGCCAGATAAAAATTCTTACTGAAGCTACAAGAAATGAAGTTTCAAGCAAACACTTAAAAACATTGCAATGCTTGCAGAGTTCCACGCTTTTTCAGTAAGTCAGGAATTAGAAACTTGTTTGGCTTATGAAGAGGAATGCATAACATGCTTGACCATGATAGGGAAGAATTGGAACAGATCACACCATGTGTCCTTGCCAGATTTTAAGATGACTGGATACCGAAAGCAAGATGATCCAGATGGTTATTTGTCAGTCTGCTCTCCTGCCCTTGTGATTCCTCCTTTCCTTCTCAATTTAGAGTATTTTCTCCCAGCTGCTATTGTTCTTTCAAACTCCAATGAAATGCGGTATCAAGGAAGAGTACAGTATTTCAGAGCTCCAAGTTTGATATAATTTGTTTGTGAAACAAGGTAGTATTTTTTCAATGATCAATCAATCTGCTTAGCATTCTGAAATGCTCAATTATGTGGTCAGTACAAGCACGTCAAGAGCTTGAAAGTAGAGCTAAATGAGTAATGAAGGCTTCTGGCTTGGTGGCTCAGTTAAAGAAGGGAAGCAGAGGAGCAGAAACCACCTTAGGCCAAGAAACAGTAACATTTCAAATTAATTGCAGGAGTAGGTTCACCTCAAATTAAAGTTCTTTATGTCATTTTGGGTTAACATGTTTCTTTATCAATCTTTAAAAAGTGAAACTGAATTTAACATTAAGCACAAGCAAAAAAAATCTGTTCTGAAATAAAGTCTCACAAATTCTTTAACTAGTTTAGTTTGGTATTCCCAGAATTCTTCCTATGGTCATTTTTAATGCTTTGGCTGAAAATATTTGAATCATGTTAGTCCTCTTACTTTTCGCGAATCTTTGCTCCTCATTAAGGGGATGCCTTCATAATGAACGTGTGCCCATGGGCAGTACCGAGCATTTCTGTGTCACAGAACATAACATGAATTACTGAATTTAGAAGCATAGATGCAGAATTTAGGAAGCTTCCAAGAATTTGCTACTTCAAGCTACAAATTCATTTTACAGAACAAAGAAACGGGTTTGTTTGACAGGGTGACAGAAGGGACCATATTCTTCTTCACATAGATCAGCAAATGGCACTGAGATGACACAGGAGTCTTAAAGACTTCACTCCCAGAACCATGCACGCACAGGTGATGATGTCAATGTATAAGAAGCTGGGGAACACAAAAAGACGGCTCATCTTGTGTTTCAAAATGGCTTCAGGCGAAAGTGTTGCAAGGGGAAACTACAGAGACGGAAGCTGAGAAGAAAACAGAAATTTTTAATTAAAATATTTTATAATAATTGAATAACTTAGGTCGGAAGGGACCCTTGGAGGTCATCTGGTTCAATGTCACCCAAAGTACGGTTAACTTAGTAACTTCATGTTTTTCCTCATATACTTTTCTTTCAAAGAGAAAACACGGATAAGCACGACCATAATAATTTACAGAATGATATCAAAGTCTTTGGGACTTACATAAAACACAGAACGCAAGTCAATCACGTTAAAAATAAATAAATAACGGAAAACCTCTGAAGTGCCTTCTAGGCTACATGCTGTTGATTTAACATTTTCTTTACAAAACACCTTTAAAGTCCAAGACCATGTATGAACCTAGAAAGGAAGATAAGACGGTGGCAGATGAATGAAGGCACCTCAAAATTACTATTTTCTCTTAATGTTTTTTGGGGTTTTTTCACTCTAGAGGTCCAAAATGCAGGTATTTTACACCATTCTTTGACAACGGATAAAATAAACCAAAAATAGGGAGTACCCTTAAATGCTAAGTTCCTCCATGTTAGGAGCTTCTGGAAGCAACACTTCTGGCATGGGAAAGATTCTGTACAGCTCATTAGCGTTTCAGTTCAATGTCCCTCACTCAGCTGATATTAGACATCCAAAAAGATGGTGCAAAAGCTCCCTGACAGGAATATATGATATTCTCCAGCCTCTGGGAAGGTCTTTTCCTAAACTCTGGGGGTTTGGAGGTAGTTCTCAAGAATGCTGTTTGCCACTGCTTTACAAGACTCTTTGCGCTTTTTTTTCTCCTCTCTTTTCTTTTTTTTTTTTTTTTTAAAAAAAACCCAACAACCTAAGCGTTACTATTTCTTGTTAGACCACCACAGCTGAGAGAGACCAAGAAACTCACACATAATAAGCCAAATTTATCTATACATCACAAGATCAACAAAGGTTCAAACAAACAGGCTGAAGTCTGAGATCCATGCACCTGGGCTTTTGTCAGTGCACTGTGCCTGCCAGCGACCCACGGGAAAAATCACAATCCCCCTGTGTGACCTTTAACAGGAATCAAGCAGCAGGACCCTTTCATACAAGTTGAGCTGACTAAGCATCAGGATTAGATTAAGTCAGACAGCCAAGGCTCCTCTATAATCAGGAGAAAGAGACAGGAAACTCCAGAAAGTAATTCACAATATTATAAAACAAGGAGAGAATTTTGAGAAAAATAAAGCGGAGGCGACTAAGAGAAGTTTTCCAAATAGGATTTAGGAAAATATCATACCTAATTTTCCCTGTAGCCCTTTAAATTCTTTTAAAGTAACACGATTAAAACACACATAACATCGAAGGAACCCTGTGCACAAAGATAGTAAGTCCCTAAGGCAATGGTAAGGCCAGATTTCAAGAACTGTTGTTTCTGAAAAATACTCTCTGCCATATTCTCTACATGTATATGTATTTTATTGAAAGCAAGCAAACAACACTCACCGTGTAATTTCATATTCTGTTCAACTTGAGACTGGTAAATACCTATTTCTAGCATAATTAATTTTAGATACTGGAGAACAAAAAAAAACGTCTTGGAACACGAACGGTAGCAGGGTGCACTTTACGCTATTTCTCCTTTTCAAACGTATCTTTACACTTCACTTCAAAATGTAGAATGGGAGCATAATACCTCATTCATTGCTAACAGCACTATGAATGAAAGCCTCTCCGAACATCTGTTCAACGATATTTAATTCATGGTCTAATAAGCATTGGCATTTCCCGCTCACAGATTTGTAGGAATTACATATGGGCTACAATTCTGTTGACAGATCCTTGCTCTTCTGGAAAGACTCTGTGCCCAGTCCTCAAGGCTTTAGTTTAATTCCTCACGGACATTACCATATGCTTGCAACTCTGGCTAGTCAGGCTAAGCCAGGTTTGATCATGGCGCTGGATACACATTGTCTAAGTACCATAGAGCATCAAAAGCCACTTCCCAAATTAGCTGTTGCTAGGAGAGAAAGGAATGACAGAGAAACACAGGAATGGAATATGAATCAAAATGAACCAGACTAAGATTTTGAAAGGAAATAAAACATTGGGGTTTCTTCACAGAGCTGGCCATTTATAAGGCTTTATCATACAGTTTCTATAGTCATGTCCACAGCCTTTTCCCAGCCACAGTCCTTTTAACTTAGAGCAGAGTTAAGGCAGCTATCACAGACAAACAGTGAAGAAGCTCAGCAATCACTTTCTTTTTTCTCTTCATAAAATGGAGCCTAAAAAACCATCTCGATCTTTCACAGTTGTCTACTTGGAACTCCAAAGAATATAAGTCAGTTTTGATTTGTAAATGAAAGTATACTCTCTCCCTATTTAATCTTTAAAAAAAATCCAGTAAGGCAAGTTATTTCAAAGTTTTAATTCAGAATAGTGAAAGACAAGCAATAGAGAAAGCTTTTCAAGGTTTATTCTCTGCATCTAAGTATGCACAGAGACGACAAGATGATCTGAGATTTGTGAGATATTAGTCACACTGAAGAGGTCCAAGATAATGACAATGCAAGAGCTAATACAACATCTGCATGGAAAGAAACCTTATCCAGCATAAGTAATATCTTTCTTCATTTGTAAAGCACCCTGTGGACTTCATCCACTACACTATAAATTGGCTCTCTTTCTATTCCCCCACTACAAACTTGTACTCATCTCAAGCTGGCTGCCTTCTCTGCTCTCCACATAACCTCAGCACTTCTGCTTATACAAGCCAAGTCCTCTGCAGCTCTTGCTATCTGGAGTAACCTTCCTGCATACCCACACCTGTGCAGCTCTTCTCCTCCCCGGTTCTCCCCCTCTCCATTATTCAACTTCGTGAGTGGTGTTACATGGCCTTGCAATTTTGAAACACAATTCCAACCAAGAAAAAAAGAAAACCTTCAATGAAGATAAAGCCACTGGAAACAAAGTCGTGTTATTCAGCATACACAGCTGTACATAGAAACGGCTGAAGAGGAAAAATACAAGGATGAAAGCAGGAGTGCATGCAATTTTCAGAACATGGAAAAGCTGAGAAATGAGCCAGCTGAAAGTCCATTCCAGACACAAAGGCTGCTGCATTAAGCCGCACTTCTCAATGCTTGTTATCCTGCTGGGCCCTGCATCTCATTTCCAGAAAAGATCCTCAGAAACTTTCACTAGATAAACACTCTGTTTAAATATTAACAAACTCTTCTGTATATTAAATATAGGAGATTTTTTTGGTGGTGACAGGCTGCCTGGTGCAAGGCCATCCTGCTTCTTGCTCAGATTTGTGAATGATACAGCTGTCGTGCCGTGTGTGTGCTGCCCATATTTACTGTTCACTGATCAAATCTGGCTAGCCACTCAAACGTGGGTAAATTTTTAAGGACTACAAGGGCTATGAAGAGCTACCTACCTTTTGAGCAACAGTCACACTATGTTTAGACCAAGCTTGAAGCACAAGGAGAAAGCTTTGCACTTCCCCTCATCCATACGTGAGATTAACTCTCTCTGTTAATACCTCTCCCTGGTAACAATTTCTTGTGAGGTAGGAGGACGCATTTTAGCACCACCCAGTAAACCCTTTCCCAGACCACATACTTTCTAAAGAGCAATGATAATTCTTTGTACTTTTGGAAAAGTAATGATAATAATATTTTTGTTTTGTTCTATTTTGGTTTTGTGTGAGGATAATTAAAACAGTGGCATTTACTTTTTAGTTAAATATATAAGGAGAAATCTAAAGTTGCACAATTAAGCAAACCAGAAAGGGGCAGCCTGAATTATACTCCTCAGAACCAGGTTTGTGTAAATATCACACACCGTTCTTCAAATAATACAGCGTTGTTCATTTTTCCTACAGCATCTTGTAGCCCTATGCATTTGTTAAATCAAGAGATTCCACAGAAATTTTTCATAGGGAAACACGTGACAACCAGTACTTACACTTTATCTTCCACATATACTACAAAGTAACAGTGAAATTTTGGGGAGATAATTCTCTTTCACACATACCTAATGAACCACTTACAACCTCTCACCTCTGTTCATCAAAATACTGTAAGTGGGGAAAAAAAACAAAATCTAACCTTTCTTAAGTCCTTTCTAATGGAACCAATATTACCAGAGAACATGAAATAACGCACCAAATAATAGTGACTTGACAGTGGGGAACAAGCTGCAGAAGTGAAGGGCACACACCCAACTCAGTAAAGACCTGAGGAATCCTGCAGAGGTACCAGTCCATGCAGACGTACCCATCTTGAACATGGCAAAGAGAAAAGGATTAGAAAATGTTGTCAAACATCCCCCTAGTTTTGCTTACTCAGAATAAATCTGTTATTTCCCTGTTGCAGAGATGCTTTCCCCTAGACAGTAATATATATATATATGAAGAAAAATGTACATCTAGATTACGAAACAGTTTAGACAAGCAACCTTGTTAAAAACGGTGGATTTTCACAAATTAGCTTTGAATTCACAAAAGTCATGTCAATGAACTAAATAGTAGCCTCTGGGTTATTCCAAGCCACCGGGTATGAAAAGAATGGTAGAAACCTTAAATATTTGGTTGTCAGGCCCTGCATATTTTGTAAGCAGCAGGCATTTCCATAAGCCTATTAAGCTCTTGACACAAATGATCACTTATGGCATGTAAGAAGCTTTTCCAATCTGTGTTTCCTCCTCTCAAATTATATTTAAAAATAACTAACAAACTGAAAGAAAGTGATAAAGCAGTCTTTTTCCTTTATATTTGATATTCATGTGGTGACCAGAATACATTAAAAGATGTTTTGCTTTCCAAGTTGGGCAACTGGATGTCTTACAAGGACAGGTAAAATATCAAGCCATTCATATCTAAAGATCAAACTAAACTACACGGTTGCAACAGTAAAATCTGAGAAACAGAAAAATACAAACGCTGAATATTTCAAACAAAGGGAATGGAAAAAAAAAAATCGAATGAAAATATATTCTGGGAAGTGAATGCTAATGTACAACAATCAAAATACTTGATTAAATACTTTAACATAATTCAGCCTATTCCAACTGCTATTACTATATTGAAATATGTGTTTTAGACAATCTACAACTTCATCACAGCTAAAATGAAGTGAATCAAATTCCCTCAGGGTGACAACAGACACCTCATCAGACTCTCATCTGCCCTGCAGCACGAATATACCACCAAGACCTTGGTCTTGCAAGAATCTATAAACTTCTTGATGCCGTAAGCGTAAGAAAATGTTCTCATGATAGCCTGGAGAACTGAAGCTAACTCAGTAAAGCATGTACACTGCTCTTGCTAGCTGGATAGTGGCGAACTGCTTCTGTCATTCCAGCTCATGTGTCTTTCCTCTCTGAAAAGAACTGTCTTCCTTGTGTCAAAATCCAAAGTTTCTGACAAAAGAGAGAGAAGTCATAACCTTCCTAAAGCCGAAATCCTGATGCTGTTGAAAAGATGAGAGCAATTTGGAAGGCAAAGTAAAAATATCAGTTCAATGGGGAATGAGAATACAAACAGGACTGAATATGCATCAGACAGGTTTAAGCACTATTTAAATCATCAAAAAATTGTAGAAAGGAGAGACATATAAGGAGCTTATGTTCTCAAAGACTGAAAATCTCTCTCACTGTTTGTGTTAGAGACATGAACGTTAACCTCAAAACTTGTAGCACCTCACAGCAGCAGAACGGCTCCTGGCAAACTGGATGACTAAAACAGCCCATGACACTGCTACTGTGTGCCTGACATTTGTTAAGGCACCTCTACATGATCATCATCAGCTCTTGCTGCAAATACTGCCACAGGGGAAAGACAAAAAGTAGGCAGCAGGACATGCAGGCACGGCTGGTATTAAAAATGTGAGCAGAATGAAAATTGTATGTAAAATGGAACAAAAAAGTAAAACCAACAGTGTTTTTAATCAGAAAGTGTTTTAAACAAAAACAAAACAAACAAAACAAATCAAAACTCCCCATCCTTACACCAAAAACTTTGATATAACAGTAAAGAGATTCAGTATTCATATAAATTCAGTCATTCATTCAACTGTGACTTTTATTATTTTATAGTCATATATCACTTATTGCTACATACTGTGAAGTAGGGGAGGAGGGATGGAAGGATGACACTTAATGATAGTAAGCGGAGTACTTACTAATTTAAATAACTCCCAGAAACGTTCTTACCTACTGAACAAATATTCCAGTGTTTTAATTAAGTCAAGCAGACAGAGATCAAATGAACACCTATATAGCGATTTAGGAGTAAGTTACAGCAGTGTAAGGAGCACTTTTGTTCCTGAGGCCAAGCTGAGCCTTGGAGTCTTTTTCCCCCCTTTAAGTCAAGTACATGGGGAAAAATATTCTAGAAAACATGTTGCATGGAGGGTCTTTAAGCTACTTTGTTACTTACTCTAATTAAATGCTTCCAGCATTTAGTTGAGTAGATAAATCACTAGTAACACTACTATTTTAAAATAAAACTGTTGCTAGGGGGCTAGATCATTCAGTAGTCCATATTCCAAAGACTTACCCAGATTTACCAACAGCTCATCAAAAGGAAGGGTTAACCTCACAGGAATCAACATCTACTTACGTTGCTTCTGTCCATTAGTGCAATGAGCTGGAGACCAAACTGAGCTGCAGTGGCCTCCCTGACATGGATCTGCACAACCACAAATTCCTTTGAACGTGCATGATCAGACTTTTGTAGGAAGGAGTCGTGCTGATTTGTTTGCTCAGCATCTGTCGCTTCTGCACATCCAACGCTAGAATTACTTATGGGTGTACAATGCAGGGCTCATAGGTCATCAAATGGCTCTACCAGTCTGTCTATACAGGAGGTGAGGAAGCAAGGAGACCATGCCAAAGTTCAGATCTTCATCCTTACTGTGTTTTTGTACTTAACTAAACAAAGTAGTTTGGATATAAGGATAATGTGGGCTTAAGAACAAGTAAGACTGATAGGCATGTCTGGGCAGTTGCTGGACGGTGGGTCACTTGATCAGAACCGGGTAGAGAGAGGATCAATATCTGTTTCTGAGTTGGGAGAAACAAGAACATGACTTGGGCCTCTTGGACTTCATCCCCAACTATACTTCTGCCTTATGTACAAGACACTTCAACCTGTGTCGTAAAGCCACAGATCAATGCAGCAGCCCTTGATTCCTTGGGTATTCCTAAACACTTTTGATCTTCTATGTGAATTTGTTACCTTTGAAAATATTACTTCTATTGATTTTTTTAAGATAAAAGGTTTATTTTTAGAAAGCACCGTGGAGTAACACATCAGTGGTCACAACCTCTCACCATACCTTGAGTTTTAAACTGAGGCAACAAGCAAAACATTGACTTCAGTGAGAAATCAGAATTGGACAAAGAATAATGTATTTCTTCCATTTTCTCGAGAGCACAGCTCTTTCCCCTTCAGAGTAGCAAAGACAGTTTTGCAAAATTGCTCCATTATATCACAAAACTGTTATGGAATACCGCACTTCAATGCAGACAACTCATAACCAACACATTTATGTCTTACAGCTGTCTCTATCTTATTACCAATCATATAAATATCTGGGGCCTTGATTTCAAAATAGATTTACAATACTTGGACTAGTCAATCAAAAATTTATAGGAAAACGCTCACTATATATAGTCCAATTTAAAATGCACAGCTATGGACAAATTTCACTGTGATTACTTAGAAAGCATCAAAATGCTGTAGAATTGATTGGCTGTATACATCTAAACAGGCTAAAAACAAGCTCAATAAATTTCCAGAAGGCATCTGGAAATAGAGATGGGTGAGTCATGAAGATACTTCAAGTTATTGTTTAAGATTCAGAGTCAGGAATAAGGACCAAAACTCTTTGCATTTAAGTCTAGGTCTAGGTAAAGGATTTGGAAGAAAGGACCCTAGCAATAAGAAAACCCCTCACACTGATGTCAGTTTTCCCCAAGTCCGTGGACTCAGATTAACATCAGCAAGAGCTGCTAAATGCTCACTCCCTCAGGTCTCGACTCTCATTTTGTACTGGCCTTTCATTTAAGTTCACATACACTGTCTTTAAGCTCCTGAATTCATGTGTTCACATATTCCTCACTCTCAAGAACTCAAGCGAAAAAGTAAGTATAAATATAATTATTAAAATATCCCAATGTTACAGATAAAACTTTTTTTTCAAGAAAGAGACCCAAGCAGTCATCTTTTAAAGTTTGAAATCAAAAAGACTGTATCATTCCCTTTCCTAGTAAGTACTTAGGAGTCTAAAATCAGCATTATTTTAAAAATAACATTTAACTACAATGATGATGGGCAAATTAAATCGCAGAAAAAGAGCATTTTAAATCTTTACATGTAGAAACTTTACAGACATCATGACGGCTTTTGCCTCTTGACTAGATAACTTGTTTCATTTCTCTGCAATTCTAATCTTTCATCGGTCAGACATCATCACTACAAGACAGGTTACTATTGGGAAAAGAGGCTAATAGATCATATAGTTGTATAGGACCCCTGCAGTGGAAAACACAAATCAGCAACCATGTAAGATAAGCAGGTAAGTAAGCATGGAAATAACCTTGTGCAGGAAAACGTTCAGATAATCAGTAAGAGGTAGTAGAAAAAGAATAGAAACATCTCTTAATAGAAAAAGAGAAAATAAACAGAACTTTCATTGGGTAAGGAAAAGAAAAAGACCTGGAAAATCAGGATTTTGAAGATCAATGGTTAAAACGGGCAGCTTATAAAGAAATACACAGAAAGTCAGGAAATAGCTACATGAGAAAACAGTAGTAGGTAATCACACAGTACCTTCTGCCTAACCACTCAAAAGAGCAAGCTACATGCTAAAGCACAAGTCAAATTACTTCAGGGAGCGCAGCAGGTTCTACTCTCTCACACGTAAAGCAGGTATTTATGATGGAGAACACATTTAACTGGGAGCTAAGGAGAAAGCCACAAAAAAGATGACGGTGTTCTCTATTTCTATGCTGAAGATACAGAGATCACTAAACGGAAAGGTAGCTACAGACCTCCTCAGAAGCCACTTGGAGCAGAAAAAAAGAAAAAAATACTTTAAGAGTAACTGGTCCTTCAGATAAAAATACAAAAACACATTCAGACAACAGAAGCATCCAAGGCATGCTAAGAGCAAGCCTTTTGTGGAGAGCCCAGTAGTATCTATAGAGCTATCTACAAAGCATTTCAGCACTCCTGTGAATCTCATCCTAAACATCTTGCTCACTGTTTCACCAAAGTCTTGTCAAGGATAAAAACAGAACAGATTTCCCCAGTTCTAGTTGTGCTCTAGAAGTCAAGACACATGAGTGTTCTCCTTAAAAACCTTGAAATAGAGGAAGCATCATCTCTCCAGGGGACAGAATGATCCAGTCCCAGCCAAATCAAACCATCATGAGCCAGAAGCTCCCAATTCACGTGCTAAATTAGATGTAAAGAATTTATAATGTGAATGCCAAGAGTCAAAGCCGAAACAGATTCTTAATTTTGGAGACCCGAAGAGAAGATAATGGTGTATTTCCTCCCTACCTCCAACGTACATCTACTTCTGATTGCTTCTATAAAACTTTTTTTCCAAACACACTCTCCAGAACAATCCTAAGCAGACATGTCTCCTGCTGCTACAGTTTTTGCTCACAATATCTAAAGGCCATCACTGATTCAAATTCCACTAGCTGGTAACTCCCTTTATCATTTCTTAAATTAGTCCTCAATCTACAGAATATTGAAATAAGTGCATTGCAGCAGCACACAGCTATGGAACACTGAACCTATTCAGACTCTCTATCCTTCAACTTTTTTCCAAAAAGTCCTAAATGCAATATATCAACTCAATTACAATACCTGCAACATTTAACCCAAATAATGAAAACAGTAACACTCAGGATTAAGAATTAATTAATTACAGGGAAGGGCTTTATATTTTGATAATATTGATTTTGAACTCATTTATTTCTAGAGATTTGCTCTAAGATCTCAGTCTCACTCTTCTAATCATTATATCACATTTTTTTCCATACACCTATAGCAAACTCAGGGCAAAGCTCAAAAGCAAACAAGTCTTGTTAAACAATCTTTCCCATCTTATTCTGGTTTACAGGATATACAGAGTCTAGCACTTCATTTATTTTTCCTTTGATGAACAAGTCAGTTGGCATCAGCCTATTTATCAAAGGCATCCCTTATTAAGACCAACACATTGTAACTACCAGTTCTCATAAAATCCTGAAACAAAAAGATGAGCTTACTGATTGGGTCTGATAGGAGGGAAGGGAAAAAAAAAAAAAGAAAAAAAAAAAAAAGAGAGAAAAGCAAGCCAGCAACACCACCACCAAAACATCCTTCATATCAATCCCCCCTAGTACAGGCAATTTCAGAGGAATCTATTCACAAACTGCTACAAGGACAGGAAAAACAACACAGCCCTGGTCCTCTGACATCCAAGCCCTGATGTTTGCTAGGAACGGCGTGCAGCTAGTTTTCAAAAGCCACATTGCATAACTGCACAGGGGTCAGCATCGGACAAGAGTGCAACATGGAGTATTTGGACATCATTTGATAAAATAGATTTTCAAACAGGCTTTATTAAAGAAACCTTCAAACTTTATCAGACCCTGTTTTATTCAGTCTAAACCAGAACAACTTGCTGACTGTATTTTTTTTTTTTTTCCTGGGGAAGCAAAGGAATCAGTCTGGCACACTAATTCATGGTGTTACTACACTGGTTTTCCTCATCTGGAACATTCCTTCAGCATCCCATGAAGGGCTATTAAAATAAGTAAATCACAAGAACCATCTGTCCTCTGCAGAGAGGAGGGAATGGGGAACTGCAGTGCATTTCCTTCTCGCTGCACAGTGTTGACCCCTTCCTGCTTGTGAGACCAGCACATGTCATCCTGAGAACTGAATGCCTACATCCAATATACAACCTTTTGTCTATTTAGCTAAACTTTAAGTTGCGTAGGAAGAAGGACTAGACCTGGGGCCGCATGGGACAAAAGAGGACACAAGAGATGCTGGGAGAAAGGACATCATCTTTCTCTTCTTTTCCCAACAAAATCTTCATCAGTTTTGTTTAGCTGACATCCTTCCTTTAGGCTAAAATCACTATATGCTAATGAATATAGATATCTATTTAAAAAAAAGAACTCACAACTATTCTTATAAGAGAAAAATTGTTTTCCATGAAAATTTGCTCCTTACAACAGTGTTTGCTTTCAATTTTTCATTAAAGCAACATTGTATTGAATTTCTATTCACGTCAGCAGAATATTTTTTTGCCCTCTGATCAAAAAGCAGAGGAAGAGTAAGATGCAATAAAGCAATTAAGCAGAGAGGTGATGTGATACACACTCCTACTTGAAAGTGAATAAAAAAAAGAAAAATAAAAAAAAGGCATTTTAAAAAGTATCTTTTAAGAATAGTATGTTTTTGCTTTTAGATAGGCATCTAATCCTCTGTGCCTCATCAGGAGGAAACGCTACTTGTCATCAAAGGAAGTTATTGTTCCCAGTTAATTAATGACTGTAACACGCCTTGGGATCTTGGAATGTAACATATCATTGCTATTACACAATGCTGAGGTCTTTTCAAACAGTTAAATATTTCTATTAATGCGCATAACTCAAGCGTGCTGTGCTGCTCACTTTGAGCGTATTCTTTCTAGGCAATCTTCCCCCAATACTGCAAAATACGATTGGCAAAACTTGCAAATAGCTACAAAAATATCAACTGTTACTGATCTTCAAGTAAGATCCACATCCTACAAATGTTTTAAAAATTCCACTGGTTACTCCAGCTATGCCCGTTAAAGGTGGGATTATCCAGCAGGACAAAAGTACACAGTGTTAGAACGTTTCGCAGACAGAAAATGCTTTTGTGATCCCTTGCCCTGAACACTGCCCTTCTGAACCCGCAGAGAGGCAGTCAGCAATTCCCTCTGCAAATGTTGCTCCTGCAGCAAACACTGCAAGATGCACAGCTTTCCTTACAGCAAACAACTCCTCCTGATTTAATGGAGCAACGTACCGCGTGGAAGTGTAACAGTCTTTGAGAATTGGGGACCTAAAGGGGTCCCAGTCATTAAGCCAGGAAATATTAATTCCTTTCCTTATCAGAAGGCATGCAGTGAAGGATCCACATTTTTTACTTAAAGTCAAAGAACATCATGGTAGATACCATCTTTTCTGATTTAGAGAGTGGACATCATTGGAAAAGAGTTAAGCATTATATGCTGCAATGCTTTTACATGTATAACCTTTACCTCATCGACTTCTTTACAATTTCACATTTCCTTTGATAATCTTCTTTCTCTACCTCAGGGTTTGAAATTTGGTTTTATAACTTCTCTTTTAAGAACAAAGGGAGCTTAAACCAAAACAGAATCATGTTCGTCATTGCTAAGTGGTGCTAGACACACAGCAATATTATTTATGGCAACCAAACAGACAAAATGAATCAACACATACACACAGAGTGCATATCTGAACTATTCAAGCTTGGAGATATGGAAAATCATCCCAAAGGTTTAAGAAATAAAGGAAAATAACGTATTTCTAGTCACTATTTCTGTTGTGCCTTAAGCATTTGCCAACAGAACAAATTGAAATTTGATTGCTAGAACCACAGAGCAATAACGAGTGCCCCAGTCAGAACCAGCATAAAACCACAAATAAAAAGCAGTTCAGTGTGCCAAACGCTGCCTGAAACTAGGAGGAGGCTAAAGCTTTTCATTTAGCAAAGATGAAAAAGGAAAAGTTCTGATGTGGTCATGAGAGAGGAGCACGTTTCACAGCCAGTGAGCTGTGGAAGCACAGAGCTTCCCAGTCCTGCGCAAACAGTCTTGGCTCCTTGCTGCAGCCCTGTACAGCAGCACTGGCTTCTGGCTTCAGGGTCAGAACAAAAACTCTGATGCCAAAGAGACATCACAAGGAAAAGCCCTGGCAGGAACAATGTGAAGAAGCAGTGCAGACGAAAAGTCGCTCTCCCTTCGATATCTCATGGTTGCAGAACAGAAAGCAGTTAACAAGTTGGATGCGTACTAAAAGTTAGGTTTAGAAATGAATTTAACTCTTTGAAGTAGAAAGATGACGCATCTCTTCTGGCCCTACAGATGCAGCCAATTGGCCCGACACTAGTGGGTTTTCAGATGGTGAATCTTAACCCTGCTAGACCAGGAAAACCAACAGGTAAACTGGTGCTGCTGAGCACTAAGACTCACCTTTTGGATCACGTACAAAGAAGCCTGTAGCTGGTCAACTCGCCTCTTAGCTTAATTTGGAAAGCACAGACCTCACAAAAAACTGTCTTGCCTATACGTGTTGTTGGGGATTTGTTGAGATCTCTGCATTCAAGCTAGGAAAGCATTCACCAAACCATGCTTGCACTTTTCATCAGGGCCTATGGCCTAAGAAAGCAAACTGCCAAAAAAAGCCAAGCATTTAACACTGTAAGACGAGACATCACTTATTCAACTATTTCCTTCTGGAGAGAGGGTGTACAAACAGCAATATTAGGAAAACAAAAACGTCTCTGCAGCCCCGTTGCAATCCCACTAGGAAAGAGCACAAAACGGTGAGAAGTATCATCAAGCATCACTTGTTCAGCAAGTCAGTCCCTTGGAGGTCACCCAGGTTTATCTATTGTTCCAAACAACCACATGTAATGAAAGCACACTTACACAAACTAATGAAAAAGTCAGTAACAGGGTAACTAGGATGATAATGTCAAAAATCAGTGTAAGAGACGTAGAACATGGTGCTGTTATCCAACCTTTACAACCATTACTATATAAGAAAATACCTTTTAAATACATAATCTAAACATGTTTAATTGACTTGGTTAACAAGGATATGGAGGAAACTGAAATACTCTGTGACTTTTTCCGGTTCAGTCTTCACTGGTAATCACTTGAGCCGTACCACCCAAGTCACAGAGGGCACTGGCTGGGTCTAGGAGAGTGAAGAACCACCCATGGATTAGATCAGGTCCGGGAACACCTAGAGAACCTGAAGGTGCGCACAAGTCCATGGGAGCTGATGGGATACATCCACGGGTCCTGAAGGAACTGGCGGTTGAGGTTGCTAGGCCACTAGTCATCATGTTTGAGAAGTCATGGCAGTCTGGTGAAGTTCCCACAGATTGGAAAACGGGAAACATAATGCTCAGTTTTAAAAAGGGAAGCAAAGAAAACCCAGGGAACTACAGACCAGTCAGCCTCACCTCTGTGCTAGGTAAAATCATGGAGCAGATCCTCCTGGTATCTGTACTAAGGCACATGAAAAATAACGAAGTGAACAGTGACAGCCACCATGGCTTCACCAAGGGTAAATCATGCCTGACTAATTTGGTGGCCTTCTACAACAAAGTTACAGCTCCGACTGATATGGGAAGAGCAACTGACGCCGTCTACTTGGACTTGTGCAAAGCATTTGATGCTGTCCCACATGACATCCTTGTCTCTAAGACATGGACTGGATGGATAGACCACCTGGTGGATAAGGAACTGGCTAGAAGGTCACATTCAAAGAGTTGTGATCAACAGCTTGATGCCCAGGTGGAGACCAGGGACAAGTGGAGTTCCTCAGGGATTTATTCTGGGTCCAGTGCTGTTCAACATCTTTGTCAGTGACATGGACAATGGCATCAAGTGCACCCTCAGCAAGTTTGCCAATGACAGCAAACTGTGCAGTGAGGTGGACTCACTTGAAGGAAGGGATGCCATCCAAAAGGACCTTGACAGGCTTGAGAAATGGGCCAATGCAAACTGCATGAGGTTCAACAAGTCAAAGTGCAAGGTCCTGCATCTGGGCTGGGTCAATCCCAGGCACAATTACAGATTGGGTTGAGAGTAGCCCTGAAGAGAAGGACTTGGGGATGTTGATTGATGAGAAGCTCAACATGAGCCAACAGTGCACTTATGCGGGTCAGAAGGCCAACTGTATCCTAGGATGCACTAAGAGGAGTGTGGCCAGAAGATCAAGAGAGGTGATTCTCCCCTTTTACTCTACTCTTGTGAGACCCCACCTTGGATACTGCATGCAGTTCTGGTGTCCCCACCACGAGAGGGACATAGATCTGTTGGAAGGGGTCCAGAGGAGGGCCACAAAGATGATCCAGAGGATAGGCTGAAGGAGCTGGGATTGTTCAGCTTGGAGAAAAGAAGATTCCAGGGGGACCTTATAGCTGCCTTCCAATACCTGAAGGGAGCCTACAGGAAGATTTCACAAGAGTGTCCAGTGATAGGACGAGAGGAAATGGTTTTAAACTGAGGGAAAATAGATTTAGACTGGATCTTAGGAAAAAGTTCTTCAGTACGAGGTTGGTGAGATTCTGGAATAGATTGCCCAGAGGCACTGCGGATGCCCCTTCCCTGGAGGTGTTCAAGGCCAGGTTGGATGAGGCCCTGAGTAACCTAGTCTAGTTGAGAAGTGTCCCTGCCCACGGCAGGGAAGTTGGATTAGATGATCTCTAAGGTCCCTACCAGCCTAAGCCAGTCTATGACTCTTGCAATTCAACATTTAGCTTTGTCTTTACCTATACCGTTCAATTGGTTATGGTTCTTAAGGAGCATTAACTACCAGAAATACAATATGCTGATAGCTACATATGCCTAGATTTTACTGATGTGGTGTCAATATTCTGTCTGTATTGTAATATCTGTACATACTAACAGACTACTCAAGAATCAGCACTGAAAGAGACACTCTATTTACTTTAATGAAGAGAACTGTGGTAAAGCTTACATGAACTAAACCATTTACTGCTTACTGACACGAAAATTGATTTCTTTGAAATAATTGCCCAGAGACAAAAAATTACTGCCAAAATACAAGAAAGCAGAAACAACATGAAAGTACACTTCAAAAAAATCTAGTTGAATTAACCTCTCCCAAGCACCTCCTAGCTAGCTATATGATGGAAAATTCCTATGTATAGGTTTTCCCTAAGGTGAAATATTACTCACAAGCTTGCTTGGTTATCAGGTCTTGATTTAGAGGTCCCGTGTTTTGTAGTAAAGGCATCAAATGAAGTACAGTACTTTTCATCATTAGGAAGTCGCATGTTAACCACGCTAGTAAGTCAAAAGATAAAACAACGGTGTGTTGATGTTTACTGCCATAAAAAGCGCTGTTTTGGAATCTGGTTTAATAAAGAATTTTTTTAAATAGCCTCACGTGCCCAAAAGAAGAGTGTAATGTGATAGTACTTTCTCATATAACACTGGCTGAGAACTTCAATGTAGCACTTAATGGCTACAGATCTGGATCCTCCTCAAAACCAGATCCACTTACTCAAATCTTTTCCTGAGTTGATTTTTGCACAATAATGTTTAAAAGTATAAATCATTTTCTTTACACATTTTGACGCATTATTTTCCACTCCTCAGGACAGGAAAAAAACAGAAGAAAATACAAAATAAGCATAGAATATTGAAATCTGGTAACTCACAGTCTACCTAAGAAGTAGAACAAGTTCTAGAATAAATCTGAATTTCTTGGCCTTTTTTTTTGTTATAATAATCACAAAGAACAACATTCTAGTTGATTTAGGATACACTAAGTAGCAGAATTTTGAGTATTTCTTTGAAACAAACACGTCTATCAAGTCGCAGCTTAAAACAATTGCAGACCCTTGTTCACTGGTAAAACCAAAGCTGGCAGAGTCAAATAAAAAACTTCAGCTGTAGTAAATGTCTAATGAATCCCAAGCCAAAACAAGCTCAGTTTTGTTTTGCTGTGTGCCTTTGTTGGTTTTATTGTTGCTACTACACCAAATAAAAATACACCTGAATAAAATACAAACACAGGCACTGAGTCAGATTATGGTAGCTCCTCGTTATCAAGGTTCTTCCAGGTAAACTAGAACTCGCCTCAAACTTTCAACCTTGTTTCTCTTGAGCAAATAAAATCCTACTTCTATTCCTGTATATGAACATAACAGAATTAGTATAGTTTCAGAAATTCATAAACTAGCAGGCAGGGTCTATTTAACAGCTGTTAATGCAGTTGACGCTGTCTTCCAACAGCCTAATGTAAATACTTACAGCAGTTTCTAACCACACTAGTTGGGTCTTCTAGATGTCTCTTCACCTGGAACACTCAAGCCATCATGCAAGTAGTAGCTATGAACAGGAGACCAGGTTCACCCTCAGAACAATATCTACTATTTAGATTCCACAAAAAGGGGATTATTTTTTTTTTCTTTAAGCTTTATCTTCCAGAGTAGAATAGAAAGTAGAACTGCTCGTGACTATGAATATTTAGTTATTAATCGAGGTGTGTTTACATAGTTTCAAAGAATAAAAATACTGAAATTAAGAAGTAGGAATTTCCTCCAGATTTGGTCTTAGTTGCTGAAGTATTAAGTTTCACTGTTTTGAACAAAATATTCAGTAACTGATATAAATTAATTCAGTAGACTTATTGATATTTTTTTGTTGCTTTTCCTTAATACCATGTTCTCTGATCGAATTTGTTACAACAAGTAGTTAAAGATTACACATTTGAATCTGTAATATCTTGAGAAGGCATGAAATATTGAAATGCTATGAACAGTTATTTAATGGACTTCTTCTGTACTTTGAGGCAATCTACGCTATCCCTTGGAGCAAGGTATGGAAAAGAATCTGGGTAATACGGATAAGAGTAACAGAAAGCTTTTTTCTTTCTTCCCCTACAACAAAAATATCTCTTGTTTCATTGTCATCAAGTTAGCCAAAGCAACCCCAGTCAAAGTGGCATTTGTGGCAGTTTCTGAATGAAGGAAACAAAGCTGCTCTCCTCAGGAGCTGATAAGGGGAGACTCAAGTCTGTATCTTGTTTTGTATCTGCCTTTTCTTCAGGACTCAATCGCATCCGGGTGACATTTCAGTATCACAGCAGCTGGAAAGATTTTAGAGTAAAGCATCGTTGTTTGTGGGTCCTACCTGGAAAGGCAGGCAAATTTTTCTGACCCTCTGAAAAGGGAAGAGCATGCCACATGAGTTGAGGGGCAGCCATTCAAGCCCTACCCTTTGTTTCGTTATGAAGCCTCTCTTTATAGTCTCAGGGAGAAATAAAAATAATTTTTTTCTGGTACAACAGCTGGTTCAGGAGAAGAGATGCCTGGAGAAACAAAAATGGGCTTGTTTTCTCACAGAAAAAGAAACTAGCTTGTTTTCCTTTTCTTGTCTGCCTCTCTGTATGCAGACACTGTGATGATGGTAGCCCCGTAAGAGCTGAGTGACTGGCAAAAGTGGCTGACAGGACAGGGCTTCACAGCTGCTTTCACTTACTCTTTTGGCTTGGCAGAGGTCTCTCTCTCACCAGACTGTCGCCTGGGAGCGCACAGCTCTCCCCAGGAGTCCAGCCAGAGCCGGCACTCCCTGGGAAGGGTCACAGCGGCTGCAGCGCAGGGGTACGGCTTCCCACCTTTTGCACCCAATTATAAATACTCTGTACTATTAGTGAACTGAACCAATGAAAGTTCACCTTCCATTGGCCACCCACTTGTAAATACAGTAGTGACACCTAGATGACTCGCTGGTCTTGCTAAAATAGAAACAAACAGAACAGTTTCCTGCAACCATCGAGCCAAGTTCCAGCGCAGTAACTGAATCATGACAAGGCAAATCAGTCTTGAATACATCAACGCGCAAGGGCTCTCTTTCTGACAGTAAACAGGAAGACAAAAACCCATCTCATCTTGCAATGCTTAATTCACACTTTCTCATGAACTTTCTTAGGATATCTCTTGACAGTCTAGATTTCCTTAGGAGTTTTCAAGGCTAAGTCTTTGCAAATACCCTATAAAATATCACGATTACAAGGGGTGTATACAATGGCCAAATGCAAAAAAAAAAATAAAAAATAAAAAGAGTATCAGGCTTGATTCAGTAACAAGTTAGACAAGCAATTCTAACCATGTTTTTCCATATTATTCGTTGCATTGTCCTCATGTTGCTACTTTGATTCCAAACACTTCACAGAGTGGCACTTTTACTTGTAATATCCTGAAACTCCAGGTTCATGAAAGATTAAAAGAATCACATGAGTATGAAGATGAGGAAGCAGCAGTCATAAAAATCTAAACATAAGCCTTTATGTGATGCTACTTCAACAGGAAAGTAGTACCAGCAGGATATTGGATTTTACACTTGTTTTTCCATTTCAGTCATAAACAAAGCACTTCGGCCAAAGGAAAAAAATAAAATAATGGGCATAAATAAAAATGGGATCCCCTGAGACCTGAACCTGAAAGCTACAGGCACCGAACCCACTATTCAAATAGGTTTTCTACGTGCCCATAGTCTCCGGCTACAGAAACAGAGCACATCTCACAACATCCAAAATCTGACCTGCAGCATACATATTAAATTTAAGGATGATTAGAGTATAAGCAAACAAGTTCTCCTGAATGCTGAGCACCCCATAGTACACAGCCTCCCTGAAAGCCAATGGGAAGCAGACTGAGGAGGGTGAAGCAATGAACACAGCCCCTAGTTCCCCTTTAGCACCATTTGCACCAACGGTGTGGCAAGTATTTTCCTCCATGAAAAAAATCATTTAGGGGACTCCTAACCCTCAGAGCTCAGTCCTCTCGCAGCTCTGCTTTCCACTATGCCAACATACGACTGTAGAGCCACCATAAAATACTGAGCTGTTCAGATGATCGAGATGGAAAATACCTTCCTGAAAGAAGCAAGCCTTCAATGTAAGGCTTGCAGAAGAAAGTCAGTGGTCTATCACTAAACGCTTTGATATTGCCTGTGTATCAACAGTCAGAGCCTGCTGACATATTGTAATGATAAAATGCGCCTGAATGAATACATGTGCTGTCTTCCGAGTATATAAATCCAACTCAATTTCAGGCTGGTGACAAAAATTAAACCAATCAAGGGATAAATTTATTTTTTTTAAAAAGCAACAAACAAACCATCTCGAATCTAATCTTTCAGCAGGATCGGTTCCTGACAGCTTAATGTGCAACTGACTTAATAAGCAGCGCTGGTATGACATGGACCAAAATGGTAAGGAAGCAGTATTCCTCCATCAACAGCCACCTAAACTTAACAACGTTAAGTTAACTCTGAAACCACAGACTTTGCACTTAGAATTAAACACTTAGAGAATGACGGTTGCAGAAAGTCAGTTCCCAGGTATTTTGTCCAAGAGAGTTGTACTGTGATTGGAAGGGCGAAAAAAGCCCCAAATGAAAAAAACACCAAACAACACAAAAAACTAGTAAGGGAATGAGACAAGAAGTTATCTTCATTTGACAGAGAAAGATATTTGCCTCTATTTTCTTACAAAGCCTCACATTTCTGTATAAATACAGTATCAGCTACATAGCCTGTCTCACTTCCCTCCACTGCAGTGTTTTATCTACTAATCCATGCAGCTTTCAAAGTTATTTTCACCCTCCAAAACAAAAGGAAGTTCTGTAATTTCTCCACTGACTGGAAAAATTAGAACTTGATGAAGTAACAAATAAATTCCTTTTTAGAAGAAAAACTATCTTGCTTTTATTACAATGCAGACATAATAATTTATAAATGAGTTGAGGTGAATCTCTTTATAACGTGCTCTCCGTACTGTACAGCTTTTTTGTTAATGCACTAAAAGCATTAGGAATGAGTGTACTCAAACATCTGGAAAATGGATTCTGTGATTGTGAAATCCAGTTTGTAAGCAGAAAAATTCCTCTTCTGGGAGAGAAAAGAAAATGGACAGCCAAAGTACTTCCAAAGGAGAAAGATGATGGGATTTTTGCCTGCCTTCAAACTCAGCATGGGTGAATAAAAACAGTTAAATAATCCATTCTTCACATGTAGTTCACAAGAAAAATAGTAAAACTTCAGAGCCAGGCCTGTCACTCAGCGAAAGCCAAGTCACTTGTGTATCCCTGACAAGAGTTTTCTAGATGGAGATATGTGCATGGAAAGACTGAGAATTAAAGTAAGTCCCCAAATTGAACACTGTGTTGGCACTTAAGAGGAGGAACAAAACATCAGCCATCTTTCTCCAGGTCAAGAGCTGCTTTTTTTAGTTCCACAGGAGTAGCTGAATCTCCCAGGTGTTCCATCTCTGGCTGGCACGGAGCAGCTCCATCAACAAAATGTGCGGCTCATCTTTTACCACAGCGAAAATCACCAGCACACATAAACTCTCCAAAATAAAGTTCAAATCATCCCTTAATGTACAAATTGCCCAGTCTATCAAGGCTATTGGAAAATATTTCTTATTAGGCAATAAGGTCCAGCCACCTACATTGGTCATATATTTGGATGTCTGTACTAAACAAGACAGTTTCATTCCACTGTAATACAAAGCCTAACAAGCTTTGTATTAAGTAGCTTAAGTGTTGCTAGAAGAAATAATATTAAAAACTGCAGAGATAATATCAAAATAAAAAAAAAATAAATAATTTTTAAAAAAGTTGCTGCTTCAGAATCTTTGGAAATGCCACCAGTCTTCAAGTCTATGCATATACAGTAAAAAAAAAAAAAAGAGCAAATTTGACCTGAGATTTAACAATAAAGATGGAAAGCCAAGGATCAGATAACTTTCCAATACACCAAGAAATATCTGCAGAAACAGGCTTCCCACATAAGGCAGCATGAATGCTTGGTTTGCAGGCACGAAGCTGTCCAAGTGAAGTAGCTGTAGCATCAACAGGAAGGGGAAAAAAACCCAAAAACAAAAAACACCACATTAGCTGTCGGTATGAGAAAAATCACAGGAACTACCCAAGACAGACTGGCTTGTGGTTTCCTTCGGGTTTGGAGAAATCGTAAGAGTACTTTGCTGATTGCCTCAGAGTAATTATTAGCCGGCAAATTACCACAATGGTTTCCTCCTAAGAATAAAGCGCACACTCAGATTATGATCCTGCACCACCAAAAATAGAGAAGTTCTGTTACTGGTTTTGATGGTTGTCAGAAAAAAATACAAACCAAATCTTTTGTGTCTTATCTCTTCTGGAGGAAAACTTTAAAAGGTAGAGAGGGTTTTGCAGCATTGAGCTAACGGAAGTGCAGTGTGATAACTTTTGGCAAATGCTAGCATGATGAGCAGTGACCATGGTAACGAGCAGGCTTTTTTTCCCTCTAAACCCTGGGGGAAAAGAAAAATACATGGACATTTCTCTGTGTGTACATATATTAGTCTTTGTACGTCATTACAATGTTTGTGTGTCAAGACCTTGCTTTAGAACAGCTGCTCACTTATTTAGGCTAATGTATATTCACATTGATTTCCTGCTAAAAAAGGAAACAAGACACTCACAACTTTTTTTCCACTGGTTGCCCGAAATGGCACACCTCTAAAAGGAGACATGAAGAAGTTTCCAGCTGACAAATGAAGGGCATGAAAGGGAAGATGGTATTACCTAATAAATATATAACAAAATGGCAACTGCCTTTTGATGTGTTGTTTCTGGTTATTTTTTTTTTCCAAGTATATCTGTTTAGAAGCCACAGTTAAATTACTTTCCACTGCAGCTAGCTCAGGGGCTAGGGATAAAAAAAATAATCAAGTACTAAAAATGCTGACAGCAAAAAACGGCTTCTTTGGGAAAGTAAGAGTCAATTTAAAAAAAAAAATTTACATGACTACAACTACTTACCAAGTTATAAATAATTTTTCAAGTATACTGTAGTGCAGAAAAATATTCCGTGCTGAAAAGTAGCGTCTAGATCACGTACCAAAGTGGCACCGCACCAGTTAAAGCAACACTCGTCATGTAAAGCTGATGCCTTTGAAATCTCAACACTACTCCAATCTCCTCTCAGGAGATGCATCAGAACAGTTTGGCCCTCAGATGGTTCTGAGCCACTGGTTGAAAGCAACTCCTGCTTACCTTCCATAAAGATGTGGACCACACGATTGAATAATATTTTCAGTTCTGAGTCTTGAAGCTTAGATTTCTGCATTACTATGCTTTGTACTTAAGTGCTTTAAGGTACACACAGTGCTCCCACCCTAGCTGGATGTAACTACTTTGCTTACACAAAAGCACAACAGAATAATTTTGATCGTAAGGGACCTCCAGAGGTCATCCAGTCCAACCCTCTGCTCTAAAAAGAATCGTAAGTCAATGTGAAATACAGGAGAAAGCATTCATACTGAAACAACTTTATTATAAAGTACTCACAAAAAGAGGTCTCAGAGTGATTTAATCCCTCATTTGGGAGAAATGCCAACAGCCTACCTGACTATTTCTCCTGGATACGGAGCAGCCAACACACAGGAAGGGCCAGGAAATCACAGATCTGTTTCTTTGGTCACTGGGGAAACCCATTAGGATACAACTGGTAGATATCCATCAGTAAACCCAGTCCTCCGTTACCAAAATCTCGTCAACTGCACTGGAATCACATGAGCATATTTGTGTTCTGATTGTACGAAAAGAAAGTTAATACCGTGATTTCCTCACAAAAATTCACTTTGAAGACAACTCTACCATATACTCATTGCTCTTGTGTAATATCTACCACACCCTTTGGTAAAACTTCCCAAGAATCACAGGAAAAATCAATAAAAGAGCCCCCACAAACTCACCATCATCTATGTATGAGTCACCCTAAGAGTACGCACATTTTTACTGAAATTATGGTATTTTACAATTCTGAGTAAGTTTCTTATTATTATTTTCTACCCCGCTGCCATCCTGCGATGAGCTGGATGCTGCTTTCAGCTGTAAAAAATTCTGTGTTCTTGAGCACTGCCACAGTGCTTAACAAAATAGTGGGAGGGGGGAAGCTTTGTGACCTAGAAAGGAGATGTACTGTATGAATGATGCACAGAGGCCAGAGAGTAAGACGTCATTATTCTATTTATAGCTATAGGCACAGGAAAAATGAGTCGAGTATAAAAACGGTATACTTCACGTACTGCAAGAATTTTTATTTATATAACATACTAAAAAAAAACCCAAAACAATCAAATAAAAAAAACAAAACAAAACCACAAACAAAAAAAAACTCCATGAAGACAAGCACCCTTGTGGCACAGAGGAAAAAAATTATTAAATGTTGATCAAATCTCACAGTCTTGGTCAGTTTGTTCTCTTGAGCATTTAGTTTGCCAGATCTCCAGTTGTCCAACATGAAGCAATAATACTTCAAATCTGTGGTTTACAAGTATGCTATCAAGTCCACTTAAAAATTGTGTTCAACTGTTTCTAGCAATCTCACCAGATGCTTCGAAATGCAGGGCTTTTTCAGCTTTTCTTCGGGGAACATATATTTTCTTTCCTCTCCTCTGGCTGCCTACTGAAACGGGCACATGAGCCGGAGACACCAGCGTGGCTAAGAGGTGTCCGACGAAAACATCACCCGGACAATTTACGGAGTGGAATTTATAGAAAACAACGCAGATTTCACATCTCTGATGTTATTTCAATTCAGATTGGATAAAGCACAAGGAGGAAGGCCAGGAGAACCCGTTACTCCCAGGAAATCATCACATAGAACAGCTTTACTGTCCACAAATCCAACTGTAATCTGCTAGTTGCTTTTCCTCTTACGTTCCCCTTATGTTGTCTACTCATCAAACAGCATCAATGCTGAGTGGAGGAAAAGCCCCCAGAATTTATTACTAGACATCACTGGCGTCCATTTGTAAGAAGTAATTGTCATTGTAACAAGAATCTGTCTCTTATCTCTGCTCTTCATTTAAGCCTTAATTCACACAACTGCTTCTCCCATTTTCATAATGTTCTGCAAAATGACTGGCAAGCACAAAAGAGCTCAGGGACCCACTCAAACACATTTAACCTACGTACAAAGAGCTAAGGGAGCTATTTCAGCCCTGCCTTCCAAAAAAAATAAAAACACATGCAAAATCAATTACCAGTTCTGCCTTTTTGAGCCTCTGGATCTAGCAAATGCAGCATACAGACTCTCTCGTATCACATGTTTACATGACAGCCCTGAGAATATGTATTTTAGTCATGGAAAAAAACAAAACCGCTGATTGCTGTTCCAGTTGTCATCAGAAATACTAGAACCTTATTGGCTTTTGTTCTACACTTCCTTCTTCGTATTCTCCACTGAATTGCAGCACTCTCTGGAAGAAACACCCTCAAACCACCTTTTCTAGAGAATTTACAATCTGCAATAAACTGAGAAGCTGCAGTGATTTTCACAAGCAAGTTTTCTGACATAGTTGCCCGCAACACATTGCTCCTCTGTAATTCTCCAAATCAAGAGAACCATGTTCTCCAGGCAGGCTAAAGCAGACATGAACCAGTGAGTAGGTCTAAGATCTAGAGACAAGATCCACCAGTAGCCTACTGAAACGTAACTAACCAGTCACAAAGTAGTAACACTTGCAGTACAGAAGTACTAACACAAGGCACACATTTCAAGTGTTTCAGTATAATGAAAATGCCGGTAAATAGTCCTATTTACCTTTTTCAGCAACCATCAGAAGACCTTCTTAATGCTTGCAAAGGTAATGCAAGTTCAAATACAAGCTCACGGGATCACAGAATAATTCAAGTTGGAAGGGATCTCACAAGGACATCTTGTTCAACCTACTAACATGTAGTTGTTAAAAATACCAGATCAATTCTATAGCAGCTGACTCTAATCCTACATCTATTCATATAACCAACACCAACCCCCTATAACCAAATGAAGGAAGAAAAGCCTGACCAAAGGAGTTAAACACCCCATTTCATAAACTTCCAACCACAACAAAATCTGTTCTTCATCTATTTTTCTCACCTTTGGTTTGTCCGCATTTTTCAGTGGAAACTATTGTTCGCCTCGCCTGCCAGCAGAATCCCAGCTAGAAGCTGCCAGTTCTGCACCCAGCCATGTGTTGTGTTCAGCGTGTTGAAAAATGTTTTGTACGGTCAGACCTAAGAGTGCCAACTCATGGCCAAGGAAAAACATCCAACGATTACTGAGGAGAAAACTTAGATAAATTACCAGTTGTACACTAAGTGTTTTAGTCTTCTCTCCTCTTTTCCATTGAGTGTTTCTGTCTTCTCTTAGAAAAGAGAAGCTCTCTTGTAGCTTTAGAGTTAGGACACCATCCTTTCTCCCCATGTTACTAATTACTGTCACTAAGCTGCAAAGAATTACCTCAACCTAAGTAATTGTTCTGTTTTTTAAGTCATCACATTCTTTGGTTCGCTAACGTACTTAATAGAAAAAGAGGTAACTAAGTTGTAATTGTTTATTTTCGTACGTATATAAACCAGATACAAGACATCAGACAGCATGCTGCCCATGATGAGTTTATTTTATTCAAGCAATGAAGTTAGCAAGGCTAATTTTATTTCTTGTTTTCAATTCATCAGGTTTTAAAGCCAACTAACTTCTTTTACTGAGAAGAAACTCAGGATTACATGTAAACAGCAGCATGAAAATAGGTCAGATTTTGACAAGCCTATGAGTTACCTCACAGAAAGTCTATGAAGAAATCAGAGATTTTCTGGGAAACTTACCCACATTGTGTTTCCATTACTGAACAAATAATAAAATTATGAAAGCAGGAAGAAGGTTTTTCACTGTAGCCTACTGTATTTGTTTCTTTGTCACCCTTTAAATTTCCAATCCTCTGGATACTTCTGAGTCCATTTATTCCTGAATAAGAAACTCTATACTTAATTTTTATGTTTTTATATGTGTAGTGATAGAAATCTTATGCTATTATAATGAACCAACAGACAAATCCACCATGGAAATCTAAGTTATTTCTTTTCACCGAGCCAACTAGTACACCTTATGTCAAAATAATTGATTTTTCAAGGAAGAATAAGTGGCAAAATCTAAATGTTCAGCCTCTCATGTTTTTAAACTGAGAAAGCAAACATAGGTAGGTACGAGGTCACAAATGGCAGGAATGCTATTAAGAAAGCATCTGGGAACGAGTCACTTCGGTACAGACTGAGCACACAGGAAGATCCCCGGGCTCACCAGGAGGAGGTGTTTGTAAATATCTGGTGCAACTCCACCCTTTGTGGAACTCCAGTGAAGCATAACCAGCAATGAGTCCCCATCTGCAAACCCCAAACCGTTTCATCACTTCCAGGACTGATTCATTGAAGTTAGGACATGGGGACAAAGCAGGAAGTCCACTTAGGATATGTAAAAAAAGGGGAGAGCCAAATGCTAGAAAGACAAAGAGAACTTGGATCTGTGGAGGGGTTTGCAGCTTCCCATCCTACACCTCCACAGGCTCTACTCAAGAGGGGCAACATTCCCCAAAGCCACGCAAGCAGGTGCTCAAATGTCAGCAAGGAAACAAACCTCACTGAAATCACTGCAGGTCTTAGGGCTCGATACTCACAGTTAAGAGCTCTTCTGGTTCAAGGCCAAAGTAGTCAGTGTTTTACTCAATCATGCCCATAAAAAGGATTATCAATGACCTACTTAAAACATTCTTTTGCAGTGTTTCCATCCTTCTGACTACTCACCTGTATGTGTCGAAGATAACCTTTTTTACAATGTTTGCAAGTTAATGATTCTCACTAGTGTACAAGGTGTACACCATGTGCTTGGCAGAGATAAAGATTTGGTGTGCCTCATAAAAGTCTACCATCAAAGCAGTCAAAAAAAAAAAAAGGAAATCTAGAAAGTAAAATTAGCAAATTTTTGAGCATTAACACAAAACTTTTAGACTTCAGCAGAAATAAAAGGAGAAACAAAAGAAGTTGTTATAATTCTTCTATACTGGCAATATTAACTAAATTCATAATAAAAGCAAGACCAGAATGACAGTATTCCAAGCAAACCTCATTAAAGCAGACTGGGAAGGGAACTCTGCCAGCTGAACACGTCATGATCTCCAGTATCACAGCATACACGCACTTTTGTATGACCTTCATAGAGACTGCCATAGGCTCTACACCTTCAAAAATTCAACCAGTGCCTAAACACAGAGCTGCCAGTGTTAACATTTCTCTTGTGTTTGCTTCATAAAGGAAGGCTTTTAATTTACTTCAGATTTTTCAGGCTTCACATCTGTGAACCCTGCTCAGTTGGAAGGATGGAATTTGTTCTAAACCCCTCAATTTCCTGATCTGCTGCCATTTGAAACGACGCACCTTCTATTTTCTATAGATGCAGATAGGTCTCATGACCTGCTCCATTCTTCAATCAGTCATCACTCCAATAAAACTTAGGTCTGCAACTCCTTGGTCCCAAAATGCAACCTGAGATCAAGATGAAAATGTCTTATTTTGTTCAACTTTCAGTGCTTGCAGATCTACAACAAGTCTCACAATAGCTAGACTTCTCTCTCAAAAATACTCAGCAGCAGCAGTCTCAGAACTACAAGATCTTCCCTTTTACTTGGAGGAGAAAAAAACCCAAACCCAAACCAAACCAAAACTACTAGCCCCTAGTCCCGTGAGGGACATGTGTGAAGGGAGCTTGAAATATAAAAAATAAAATCTTGAGGGTTTGTGTTTTTTAAATAGACATATTTACTTAAATGAAATAAATAATCTTAGAATATTTACTGTCACACGGTTTTCAAATTCCTTTCCCAAGGTTGAAGATGTGGCATTGACAGAGTTTTTTTGTCTTCTAACACTGTAGTTCTGTAGCAACAGATTTGAGGTCTGATATATGCAGGTTGCACATGACCATTGATGCAACAGAAGTGAAATTAATGGCGCTCCAGTTAGAAGCACTAATACCAGTAGAGGGAGTCCTCACTAAGTCTCAGATTCAAGGGCATCCCTCTGAGGAACTTCCATAAACTTTTTATTGCAGGGGCAATAAACACAGAGTGCCAGCTCACGTTAACTGGAATAATAAACCAGCGAGGGTGATTTCTCCATAATGCTAATCAAAATTTTATCTCAAGCAAATGATTTATAGTGCCAGATTCTGTCAGGGCTGCTCCTCTTTCTGCCTTGTGTAGTCAGACTACCCTTCTCTTAAGGAGAGATACCTTTCAAAAAGAGCAAGAGACAATCTTTCCTCAATTTGTCAATTGACATTCTTCAATAGGATATAAGATAATGCTGTAAACAGATATCTACTTTTAAAAGGTCTGTATTCCCTCCCTAGGCAGGAAATAGTGAAGTATCAGCAGACACTCCATTTATCTGTGTTGATTCATATCATGGTGTAAAAATCCCTTCTCAGTGCTGTGCAGGTGCCAGGGCTTGTTGGGTAATGGATCCCCTTTATTTGTACTTGGAAAAAAAATGAGCCTTTGGAGTGTAATCATCTCCGTGTTTATTTGTCACTCCCCCCTCTCTTTTCTATTTTAAGGGTTATGAAGGATGAAATGCACTCCTCTTTTGCTCCATGGGCCAACAGACTTCTCACTGCTCTCCAGAAGAGTGACGAAGACAGGGGATAAGAGAGAACACTTAGAGACCTCTCACTATCCAGAGGATTTGCTTTCCGGCCAGAAGAGATCAAACTAAACTTCAGCTCCCCTTCACCACTACCTTTCTGCTTCCAACAGGATACAGCACCAGCTCCACCTTCACGTGCTACCGATCTGAAAATGTAAGACACGTGAGCGGCTAATTCTGCACTTAGGAGCAAACAGCAGAAGTACCATTTTCTGTCTTAGGGATTCAACGCGTGTGCACACCTACATGAAAAGCACATGTTTGTTTGATTCACCTTCTGCACTGGTCTGGCCATACTCAGATCAGAGGCCACAGATAGCTTGTCCCATCCTGCACACCTCCAGCACTGCTACAAGTTCTTTGAGATGATTTCGTTCAACCCAGAGATGGTGGCTTTTCAGGCAGAGAAGGGAAAAATAAGCACAACCATTTTGGAAAGTATTCTGCAAATTTAATCCTTGATTCTGAAAAACCCTAAGGTATTTGTCTGGACATTCAAAGGAACTAGGTCACTGACTTCAACTGCAGTCCTAAACCAGCGATCACAGAGCACAGGACTGCATTTCCTCAATTTGTGCAATGCCCAAAACTCCAGATTATTTTGACAGGAATACGGGGAGATCCAGGAAGGCTCATCCTCAGTAGCAGTCACATAAATTTACCAAGCATTAATCTTTGCTTTTCCTGTCTAGAATGAAGCCCGTCTTACATTGCCATCAAAGCTACTTTTCCAAAAGGAAACTGCGTAATTGGTAGAAGTTGTCTAACAGCTTAACTTGTTTATTTACATTTTTCTTTGATGACTTCTTCATCTAAGATTCTATAGGCAAAGAAACAAAAAAAAAAACACCAACCCAACAACAAAACCCCCTTGAATTACACTTCCCTGTCCTCTCCTCCCCTGCCCACTGCACTTTACCGTGAGGAGAAAGGAGAGCTCTATTTCAAAGCAGGAAAGATGAACAGAGAGGTTAGGAGACACACCCATGGTTGTGCAGTTAGTCCTTGCACAAAGCGGCGTGAGAACCTAGATCCGAATAGTGCCACCCCCACTGATTAAAACATTCAAATATCTCCACTTCTTTTTCCCCGCTAATGTTCTTCATTGTTGACACTATATGTGAAGCTGCGTTTAACAGCCCTTGTGGGTGGGCACAGGTCATTTTCTGCTTCTGCATATTCTATTTTTCCCCAAGAGAGGCTTATGCAATATCCTAATGTTCAAACAATAATGGAGTCATGGAAATTGTGCTCTCACATGAACACTTGAGGGGGATGGGAGGAGATGGGAGAGTTGTCCCATTATCCTCAAAAGTTTCAATTAAAAACAGCTGTACAATAAATAACCTCCTGAACTTTGCCACAAACACACTGAAAGGATACTCTCATCAAAACAAATATTCTGGGGTCGAGTGTGTATATCAACCATAATGGTATCACCTCAAGGACTTCCCGCTAACTCAACAACAGCCACATGGGATTCTGCACAACGTCACTGTTTCCAAACGTCGTACTCCTTCAGAACCAGGATCTGATTGTCTACCTCTCATCTTATCATTTCAGCCTGGGCAAGTAGTTTCCCCCAATGCTAAGAGAGCATGTTGCCCTAGGGAAATCTGTCTGGAACCTCCTGTGTCTGCTCTGTGCCAGTGGGAAACCCCAAGCTTTACACCATGACCACAGTACACGTACATCCCCGCCCCACACGGATGTTCTCATGTGAAATGCAAGCTGAGATCATCTTAGGTTTTTCCTGTCGGTTGTGAAAGGAAGGGAACTGAATCGAGTCCCTTTCTTTCTCTGTCACCCAGCCACTCGTTGCACATAACTTGTAGGAAATCAGTTCCTTTCACCTCTCTGGATCTTCTGAGAAATTTGGCTTCAAATGGCCACTGGGCCCAAAAGCTCTTAGAGGACATGGTAAAACACACATTTATAAAAACAGCAAGAAAACAGGATTTGTGTGACTGTAAGAAACTCAGCTAAAAATAAATACTTCATAATCCTTTATCATAAAATGTGTTGTGCCATACAGAGAAGGCCACCACCAAAATTCACTAGCAAGATACAACAATGCACACAAATGATGCAGAATTTGTATCCATTTTCCAATCATGTAAATAGTTAATAATAATAGTTAAATAGTCCCATTTCATTAAATAATGTGAAGTAGGATTTGAGTTCTATATTTCCGCCTGGAACCACACTCAAAGTGTGGTCAATTGTCACAGTCTTACCTCAAATCTCTTGATAGTTCCTATTTTCCCCTAGAAGTTTCAATGTCTACTGCAAGGTAACAACGGGAAAATATCTGCTTTCATTTTAAAAGGAAAATGTCCAGTGACAATAGTCTCCGAAAAGTATGAGAAAGGTACCAGCAAAAACAAAAACAAAACAGCTTGCAAAGGCAAATAAAAACAGTATATATATACTGCTTGATATTAATACGTACATACACCCTAATGTAAAGGTTTGATTCTGTGTTTTTATATGGGAATGACATGGTTCATTCAGGTGACTATCACAGTAACTCACAACATATTTGGCTGGAAAAGTGGAGTTGTATTTCTTTTCTATTAAAACTTCTCGTGTTTGAGATTCGCTGTCCAATTTTTCCAGCTGAGGCAGCTGGAAAACATGCCTGATCAAACAGCCATATAAAATATATGTGGTGTAGCTAACCTGAATCTATCTGTCAAGTCTTTTGGGCTTCAACAGCTCTACCTATGGGAGACTGACTTATTCTCCTCAAAATCCTTTGTTACCATTGCAGCCTTTTATAAAACCCTTAAAGAGAGCATTAATGCAGAAGACCAGTCACGCTGGGGCAGATCAAATGTTTTGTTTGGATGGCAGGATGATGCTCTGCTAGAAGACATCAGGCATGTATGATCTCCAACGACCCAAAAACAGCTGTGCAAGCCCTGCACAGCCACATCCCCTTTGGACTTCTGACCTTCATCCACAAAGCATGGCCATTTGTTGCTGATCCAGGCAGCTCAGCTTTTCAAGACATCGCAGTGAAGAAATGTACCATTAAATTACCTTTCCATGCACATATTGTAGGTGCAGGTAGTCCATGCTGGGGTGGAAAAAACAGAGGGGGATTGTTCCTTGTCTGTGTGTCAGGCGAACACCACACAAACTAAGGTAAGAGAGGAAGGATGTTGAAATAAAAGCATTGCTCCTTAGCAGCTGTCATGCACACAGAGGCTCACCATATGATAAAGGTGCACGGCCACTATCTAAATTGAGAGGTTTTTAAACCCACTGCTCACTAGCTTTATCTTATGGAATTATTATGGGAAGGCAAAAAGATATCTAGATTCCGTTCCCCTTCGTACTAAATGTATGTACCATCTTACCCTCCTTTGAAATTCAGCATTTAGACTATTATCTCAAAGGAACAGGTCACTAGCCACCCTGCTATGACTCTGCTATACAAGCCTGATGCCTTTTTATGGTTTTTTTGGTTTGTTTGTGGTTCATTTTATTTTATTAAAGAGCCTCCCTAAGTAGAAAGTACAGCCAATGGCAGCTACAGAACTTGTCAGCATGAAGACTAAAACCATCTCAACAGTACAGGGCTTTCAGCAACCTCACAAATGTCAGTCTCTGCCCTCCTGCTCAGCTCGTGTTCTCCAAAGCCTCCATCATCATCCTCTGCAATCTGTCCCTCCATTATTTTCTCAACATTCAACGTGTCTCAACATTATTACATTGAGAATAGCTATTAGAGACTTTCCTGCTAATTCACTAATAATTCACTGATAATCATAACCCATCGCTTGTTAAGATGATTTGAAACAGCAAATTAAAAAACAAACAAACAAACAATAAAACTGTCATTTGTTTTTAGCAGTTATCTCCGCATCAGTTTGGTGTTTTTCTCCAGTACACAGACCATTTATCTTTTCTGTTCAGTCAGGGGCAAAAAGTAGAAACGGAACACAGCTCACGTCAGCATTGTCAAAGACGTGGGGAACAAAGTCACGGAAGTCCTGAGGTCTGACTGTTTCAGTGCAATAAGATCCAGGCTCCAAAAGCCCTACAAACTGGTTCCTCTCAGACAAGATTCAGTGTGCTGGCACTGACTGTACCCTGATAGGGGTTTAGCACGATTACTGGGAATAAAGCACAGCCATCTCGCCAAGGCTTGCCTCTGCCTTAGCCCCAGCTGCCCAGCCCCTCCTTGCCTTTCCCAGCACCTGAGCTTCTCTGGCCATGGGTCCCTGCACATCTGTACTGCCTGCACACATACCAGTCTGCTGGTGTTCCTCTGCAGTCTGCTTTTCCAGTCTGAGGAGAATTTCCTACCAGTAGGGCCATTAAAACATTAACAATGACTTAGCCTGATGAAATCCTGATGGCAAAATGGACCAGGTTTTCTGGCAAAGCATGAGGAAATAAACAGACATAAAATAATCAGTCTAAAAATGGTGCTTTACATTCCCGCTTGATAAAGTCTGCAAAATCAACAAATGTTCATCCCAGAAAACATCTGCACACAACCAGGAGGAGGAGCACATGTGGCTTTCTTTCAGAATTTACCTTAGAGCATTGCAACAGAACTCACAAATGACAGAAATCACTTTAAGATTAGACATAAAAGATGATACGTCCAACATGTTGGAAATAAAATGACAATAAAAAGTTCATCTGACAAGTTCAGTATACCCTCTACCATTTATTTTTTTTCCCCACACAGAATCTTCCCCTTTTCTTCTCATTCATACTTACAAACATCACCTTTAAAAACACCAGAGTCTGAACGTATTTTTTATCTCCTCTCTTGCTATAACTGAAGGCTGAGGTAAAGTAAAGATTATTCACTCACTGCCCCCCACATAGTAGGATGATCATAATCTTTGGATACAAAGACATATTAGAAAGGGGGAGAGAGAGTATGTGTAAATGTGTGTGTGTGTGTGTATATATATATAGGCATATATATATGGACACAACTGCTTTTTCACTGTTAAAACTATTTGCTTTGAGCCTGGAACATTCTGATCCTGGTAAAATGACGCAACTTATTAGTGGCAAGAAGTGACTCAGTGCCTTGCACTATTTTAGAAAGCCAGATGAGACGATCATTAACTCTGCTACTTCAAATTCACACACATTTCCAAATTCAAACTTTTTTATGGGAAAAAGGAAAAAAAAAAAAAATAGAAGTACAATGGAAAAAGCCTTCAAAATAAACCCATAAGAAAGTGCAAAGAACATCACAGAGCTTTCAACTTGTTCTTTCTGAAGTGACCAGGAATGAGAAAATACAAGTACTTGGTCAACTATATATTCTAATTAGTTCTTTAAAAAAAATGGATTGTTAGATGTTAAAAATAAAAAACAGAGTTTACTGAAAATCTCAAGATTTTCTCCATCCGTAGCTCTTCTAATAAGCAAGAAAGAGATCAATTTAACCTAACTGTATCCCTATTTCAGACATCCAGCCATTTTCCTATGCCAGACATGCCATCTTAGCGCTAACTCTAGTGCACTAGTAAAAGTGAAGAGGTATCCTCAGAGGCCTCTCCTCTGGGATGCAGTTGTGTCTGAAATCCACGCTGTGTCACTGGCAGAGCACGTGCTGTACAGGGCCAAAAAGAACATCCTAATGGCTACCATAGATTTGCAAAAGTAAAGATGGAAAGCTTTGCCCAGTCTTCAGTTTGCTTTATTGTTAATCTCATTTCTCTGTACCCATAAACAGCAATAGTTTTTTCTGGTTAAGCAAATCTTCAGAGGAAGCATTTTACATATTTTATGTATATATATGTTTATATAAGAAGGCTGTGTGATACAGTGGTCATAGTATTAGACAGAAGACCCAGCTTCCCTTTTGAGCAATATCATTTACATACACTGAAATATGAATCATAGAATGGCGTGAGTTGGAAGGGACCTTAATTTGGTTCCAACCCCCCTGCCCTGGGCAGGGACACCTCCCACTAGACCAGGTTGCTCAAAGCCGCATCCAGCTTGGTCTTAAGCACTTCCAGGGATGAGGCATCCACAAATTCTCTGGGCAACCCGTTCGGTGTCTCACCACCCTCATAGTAAAGAGCTTCTTCCCAATGTCTAATCTAAATCTATCCTGCTCTAGTTTAAAACCATTGCCCCTTGTCCTATCAACACACACCCTTACAAAAAGTCCCTCTCCAGCTTTCCTGTAGGCCCCCATTCAGATACTGGAGTATCTGAATAAATTATCTCCTCCCTCAGTTTGTGCATCCCAAAGCGGAACTCCCCACGCCTACCCACTTTGAAAATAAGGCTTGCAAAGTGCTATGAGAGATCAAGTGGGATCTGGTGCTCCAATTGGACCAGTAAAGTCTTTTAGTGCTTCAGTTCATGCTGTGTGTGACCAGTTTGTGCAGTGAAACAGCATATGTTAAATAAAAGCAGTTTTAGTTGTAGCAGCTAGATGTATACAGAGGTTTGTAAGCAGTAATAAAGGATAAAATAAGAGTTCCATCCCTAAATTCTTAATGTTTGTAGCACAGATTTAGCCTAAGATCTATTAAAATGGTTTGTCTTGTTTATTTGTTTTTTTAAAAAAGGGACATCTTAACTTTTCACATTTATTAAAGAACACAATAATGTCATCTGTGTAATACTGAGTCTCTCTGCCCTTATGTACACATTTGACCCAGAGATGTGGGCGTAACACTCAGAGAGATCAGACACTCCTTTCCACCTGAACCTTTCCAGCAGTAATTAAGAAATTCAGCAAAGCATTTCTTTGACAGCTATTTCCCAAATTGTCACTTCTAAGTGGATTTTAGTATCCAGTATAGATGGTTTGCATTCTGAAGCCAGAGCAGACTACATAAGCCTAAAATTGCATGTAGTGAAGCTTCAGAGCTCATAATTGTGTCGATGTTATGTGCAAATTGTACTACACCAAAGCTGCTAGTAATCATGTTTGATGACTGTTTATGAAGAGATAGAAACTGAAGTTTACCTAGAGAGCAGGAAAATTAAGAGTAGGGGGATGAAGACAGAAGGAAAAAAAAAAAAATCCAAATCCAAGGTTTGAAAAAAAACAAACCAACCAAAACCAAATCAAACAAAAAAACAAAAAAATCCCAGAGAAAGAATTATTGTCTTGCTTAAATCTTCTGTATCGTCAGATTACAATCAGAAACCTGCCACTTACCCAACAAATTAGCCCGACTTTCAAAGGCATCCTTTAGCAGATGTGCACCATGGAGTAACCAGTGCACCTCTTACATGAAAAGCCATCTATTACAGGAAGTAGGATTAGACTGAATCAGGGAAACAAAACCAACTCTCCCCCAAAAATATTAAAATTAAATAGTGTTATTTCAGGCAATATTATTTTCAGCCTGAAGCATCACCACGTACGAAATGCTGAGATTAACTGGAAGACTAGAATTCAGAGATATTTACACCTTTTTTCTCCCAGTTTCAGCCAGACGGTTTGGGACTAAGCTGACACACTCCCTAGAAGAGACAAAGAGTGTGCTTTATGCCACCTTCAAGATCAGCCTCCCACTTCAGGGAGTTTCCTGTATAAACACACAAATTCATTACACTGTAAAAACTTGGTTTCTCAGCAACCAGGGAGGATGAAGGGTTTGTTCCCCAGATCTCCAATCAGCTTGGGTGTATCACACCCCTTTCTGCTCTTTACATCTTCCCAGGGAAGGTCACAGAGCTGAGGGCTGCCTGGGGCCTTCAAATGTGCTCGGTGAGCCACATACTCACAATGCACACCCCAGAACAAAATCGAACAGCAGCAGGGAAAAGGACTGAAATGTGGCCACAGGCTCTATAAGTACAGACCGTATCCTGGCCATCGACCACAAATTCTTCACTCTAGCTTTTCTGGACTGCAACCACCAACAAAGCTTTCCAGCACATACCACTTACCCTCAATGAGATGATTAGCTCAAGTGCAAGATCACACATATGAGGGAAAACATTACCATTACCCAGTATTAAAATAGGAAAGGTTTTCACCTCATGCTCTAAGGCACTCCGGGCCCACACAGTAGTGTCCAGGAGGTTGTTAGCCTTTTGCCACCCTCTTGCCTTTCATTATCCACCTCTGCTGCCCAGCCTGGCAGCACAGCTTCTCTTTACCTTTGTAAAACTCATCTGGGGACTAAGAAGCCACAGGCTAGCAATGCAGAAGCACCTATCATTACAGGCTGAGAGGAAAAACAAAAACAAACCAAAAATATCAGAGAGACACTTTTGATTGTAGTGTCTCCTTCTATAGCTCATCATTAGCCTAATGGTTAAAACAAATGTATGGAAAATGCTCCTCTCTCCTTCCCAGTTGCAGCAGTGATTCACTGCATAACCTTAACCTCTCCCTTTGTTTTAATCAACTATAATGGAAGGATGAAGATCTGTATCACTTGAGATATGAAGGAGCTTCTTCAAAAGCTAGAAGATGCTTTGAAGAGTAAGAAAGAAAAAGAAAAAAAACAAACATAAATGCATGATAGTGAAACAGCTGCTACAAAATAAAATATTTCTCTTTATGAACAAAACAAAGATAAGATTTGAAAGTTAGCTTCCTAAGAGGCTAAAAAGAAGTGAACTCAGATTCTACCACATCACGTCGCTGGGATGCTCTGAAAATTAAGTTCACATCCCATTGTTCCAAAAATAAAAAGTTTTATAACAAATCTATGTTTATAACAGTGTTCAAATCTTCCAGATTCATTAAGTTTTTAGCTCTGTCTTCACTAATACATGTGTGGTTTTTGGCCATTCCGACTAATTCTTTGCGATTATTTGCTCAAGCATTCACCAAATACAGGTACTGAACATGGGAATCCCTCTCCTGCACACCAAATATGCCCTAAAAACCCCTAAGTGGTTTAGCACAGACAAGCAAATACATAATACTGTGTAATATGAGCTTTTGTACATTTGACCTGGTTTGGAAAAGAACACCTCTTTTTCCAGCTGGTTTCTGTTCTTTCCATTTACACAGACAATGCCCTGCCCTCCCAGCTTTTAGCTTCTCCGGTTAGAGAACAAATACCAGTCATTCTTTGCTCCAGAAACGTACACACGTTTTAGCAATACATTTGAATGGAAGGATGAGCATCAATGGATGAACATCTCATCTATGCCACAATGTCATTTTGGTGCTTCTAAAAACATGAAAGAACAGAGCCGTGGTCTTAGCAGTCACTGTTACAGATGGCTTTTTCATGACTCTCACGAAAAAACAGGTGAAATGTATCTGTAATCAACATGTTTCACTCTTTGCACTGCTGCCATTTTCTTGTGATTTACAATGCTAGTCATTCAACTGCTGGCCACAGGTATTCCCAGATACCCAGCATTTGAAACAAAGCATGGAACAGCTCCATTTACCTTAAACTCTATTAAATCTATTACACTAAACAAGACTGGAAGCAAAGGAAAGCTTGTAGAAATGCAAGTAACAGCACTTAACTTTATTGTCAATTCACGGATTCATTCCAAAAGTCACTAAACCTGGAGCGTACCCCTAGAATCAACTTCACCCCACATGTGTGACAAAACAGTGCTCGCCCAAAAGCCTCGCTCGAGAGCATTTTGCTTACTCACACATGGACTGCACCAGGACTCCTCGTCTTTAAAGTATACACATTGCAACGTGAGCTCTTGACAGGAGTCAGTTTTGCAACTACGCTGATTGATTATACAGAAATTTTAACAGCTGAATTTCTCAGTCCCAGTCGAGAGACATTTCATTATCTCGAGTGTTTTCTTGCACTGGCCTCTGCAAACAAGTGTCTAAAGTATCATCTAGTACTCTTACAAATTATGACACTCCAACCTCTGTCCCTAAACTATATGTCTCTCCTGACGGTGAGGCAACAATCAGTCTGGACAAGAGCCCATCTAATTTGCTAGCACCAAGCCCTGTGTCAGGAGCAAAAATTGATTTTTTTTTTATTTTTTTTTCTGCTGTTCACTCCCTTAATGGTTCTCATTAATTGCCAGGGTCCACCTTTCAAGTAAGCAGCTCTGGTGTTTAACAACATGCACAATTAGCTGGCCCTGTTACTGTTTATCTCGGAGGCAGGCACGGAAATTTCCAAGCGCGCGGTGTCTGCCGTGCCCATTAGAAGGAAGAGCGAGGACATTAGTCTTTGTGACATATGGTATTCAGATGCACCCCACTGACACAGAACATAAATGGCCTCGGGGCACTGATGGCGAACACGTAACTCCTGAAGCCATCATGGTCCAACTGTCCACCAATTTATCACTGTGTTACAAAAGCCATGTGTATTCACTCCTTTCTGTTAACTATCAATTCAAAGGGGGCCGGCATGTTCACTACCACAGGGACAGTCAATAAAACGCTCAGTGCGCTCCAAAGCTTTTTCCATGCCGAGCGCTTTGTTGCGCACCAGGTTTTCTCATCAGGTGGAAATCGCCAGAAGAAATGGTGCACGCCCGCCTTGCTCTCCCCACTCGCAAACGGACATCTGGGAGCAAACACTAAAATAACTTTATTGGAGGCAATGGAAAACGAGGGCCAAACAAAATTCTCACCGCTCATTTTACTCTCATGCTTTGCGAGTCCTCTCAAATTTCTTGCATCTATTTTCACTTGCGGTATTACAAATGCAAGCAGAGCAACAAGTAAATCATCGACTGTCTGATTACCATTGTCTGCTCCTATGCAGAGCTCATTTGATAAGTATGAAGAACTGCAAATAAAATGTATGGCTCTATGAATTCATTTTCAATCAACACATTTAGGGGGAAAAAATTAAAATACACCGGATCACATTTTTTACACCATTGTCCCTTTTAACTCTCTCTCTTATTTTGAGCTTAATATATCTACTGCTTCACTTATTTTGAGCATAATAGAGACATCCAAGTCAGAGATGAATGTTTTGGCTTCTAAATTTAAGAAACACAAAAATCTTGCAGCAATATCCTAGCATGGCTCATAAAACACAGGTCTTCTTTGTTTGTTTGTTTTTTTTTTTATCTTAATCTATACCTTTATAAGACCAATTTCCTTTCAGCTACGTACAAATACAAGTGGCGTGGCTGACACCAGAAAATAGCATAAGTCCCGCTGCAAAATAACTTAAAAGATGCCTTTGACACTGCCCCTAAACCAAAATAATCTCCCTTGTTACTGACAACAATTGACAGCAAAAAAGAGAAATCAAATGATGGAGGAGGAGAAGATCACAAGGTAAACGCTGAAGATGATGTTATGCTTGCTAAAACATACAAATATTTCTCTCTGTAGAGATATGGGACCCTACTGGAAGGTTCATGGCATCTGCTCTCGTAAGTATCATGTAAGTCAACAGAAACTAAACATGGGCTTTAACTAAGGCTCCTCATGCAGGTGATGGACTGCAACACCAACTCAAGGTGTGCCTGTACCTCTAGATCCATTGGCCTGGATCTTCTAAAGTCACCAAACTCATATAAAGCAACTGAAGAAACATTTCCAAGAGCTACTTCCTGAATACACTCGGGTATTTTTAATACTAGGTTGAAAGGACAAAAGACAACTCCATTAATACGAAACAGAATAACGGTATCTTTTAAACCACTTTAGGCCAATAAAGGGCTATCTATCACTAGTAGAGAGGGAAAAAAATATTTCAGCTGAAACATCTTACCTCTCGTATTCAGTGTTTGTGCAAGATGTAATACATTAATAATTAAAAACTACTACAGTAGTTATGATTCCTGCCTGTTTTCTTTCCTTTCCGGCCACCCCAAAATTCACTCTCACATAAGCATGTAAGAATTCGCGAATGATTCAGTAACCAGTCCATCAAGTCATTTTGATAGAGAGGCTGAAGGGCCAAGAATCCTAAGTTTTAACTGGTCAAATAGCAAGTATGGGAAAAAAAAACAACACTGGTTACTTCTATGACAGTATTTTAACATTCTACATTGGATAAAAAGAACGGAGCTCTTGCCCATGAGTTCGTCTAAGAAGGAAAAGCAAACAAACAAACAACTAAAAAAACCCCAGAAAGTTAAATACCAAGCATTGAAAGTAATGGAAAAAACAAGTTTAATCACAGTTCATATAAAAACAGGGAAAAAGAAAAGCAACGCAATTTTGAAAACATACACAAACATTTATATTTAGAAAAGGGAGCATTTTAGCATTCAAATCCTTCCTGCTTCTATTAGAGTGAACCTGAAGAAATGCTGAGTATTTAAATGCCTGAATTTGCAAAACTACTATGCAAATGCCCATGACACAACCACATGAGTAATCATTCGTGCTGGCTAATGCAACTGCTTGAATTTCCAAATAGAGGATATGACAGCCAGGGTTAAGACCAATTGCTTTTGCTGCAAGGCGCAAAGAGTGTCCCAAATCGCCCTTACAATTAGCAATGTCACGCACAACCATGCCCTTGGTGATGAAAACATAACACAACAGAGGTCACATTGCTTATAATATGTAAGATGTGCCCAGTTATCACATATAAACCTGAACAATAAAGCATCCGATACCTAAATAAAATATCTTTGCAGATCGATTTGGTTTATATTTCCAGTACTTCCCTGTTAACTCTCCTCCACTCAGCGCCCCAATCTACAACTGAACAGAAACACTGACATTTATCACTCACTAAGAATAGGACTTAACTACTCTCTACTTTCCTAGATTTATTTTTGAGGAGGTGGATCTGCATGGAATTCTTCTTCCCTCTCTCACATCCTCTTCTTTGGTACCAAATGTATAAACCTTAAAGTGATTCTCAGGGCATCCCATAAAAAGCAAATCTGGGTACCAGTGCTATTTTCCTAATGTCAGATTATGGGGGCACAAACACAGAGAACTGGGACAGCCTTAAACCAAGTCTCCTGAAAGGCTAACAGCAAAGCTGAGCTAAGACTGTAAGAAAATAACCTGCCAGCTAACTGGGAGGGCTGCAATGACAGCTTCTGCAGCATTTTCTTTTCACAAGAATGGCATCTTACAAGCAGCTTCTGTCATTCAGCAGCGTTGGATGCAGTTGTCTAATTGCCATGCCGCAAAGCTGATCACAACTCTACTGCCAAAAGGTAATACTGATGACAATGATCCCTGCATTTGACAGTTTAATGAATACAAATTTCAGTGATGTTGGAAGTCAGAAGAGGACTCTTCCTTGGAAGTTACTTGAACAATTTTATTGTAGTTCCTATTTACAAGCACTATTCAGACAGAGCCGGGAACCTGTCGGAGCAGGAGGAGGCAAGGGCAGGGAGGAGGGGAAGGTAAGAAACTTCTCCCTTCAGTAGGCTACTGGAATTTATTTAAAACCTCATAAAATTAAAACAGATTTTATTATACATTTAAAACTCATAATGTCTCAAAAAATAATTTAGTTTTTTTTTACATTTGTCTAGAGCAAGTCTCGGCTGCAAGCATGGGACCAAATCTAAGATGTCCTCTTCTCCAGTAGGTGACCCAGAGGACCAGACGTAAAGCAAACATTTTCATAACTGCTGGACAAATCTTGGTTTGTTCAAGGCTTTACTCATTCATCGGAAAAGGCTTTGGAGCAGCATTTCAAAGCTGCTTAGAAGACAAGGTTTTACCTTCAATAAATGGGTAAATCACAAACTAAAAATGTAATTATGTAGGTTTGTAGAATGAGGATATCTACTCTAAATATGGTTGCAGAACTGGGTAAAAGAAAAGTATTTATACTTTTAAGATTAACAAAATCATAAAGCTGAATATAAAGTAAGAGGACTACAAATCCCTTAGACTAGACAATTTATGAAACCACTTATTTTTCCTGAGCTTTAGCATACCTGATTTTTTCCCTTAAGCACTTCTCAAGGTTTTGAATTAATTTAATCCACTCACTTTACTGAGCTGGCCTGAGTAGTTTTACCAAGTTCTATTAATTTTCCATAGAGCAGCTTCACAGACAACAAACCTGTCACAGCCCAGTTAGGTGCTGTTGTTGCACATGGTGCTCACACGGCTAGAAGACATGGCTCTGTACTTCAGTGGCACTCCAGACACACTGCAAATAGCTTAAAAATGTATACGAATAAATAACTAAATACAGACATCTCCCACCAAGCAAGATGCAGATCCTGATAGCAGTCTATTATTTGTGTAGCCCTAGAGGATCACAAAGGTGAAGCAGAAAGATGCACATGGACAGCACTACCAGAGAAAAGTAGGATTGTGACTGACACAGCAACAACCTAGTCTTCACAGAGAAATGGAAAGCATATGTGTCCTCTCAGTCACATTTAACAATGCCAACTCCAAAAAATAACAACCACAAACAGTTTGCTCGCTGACAAACCGGTACCAAAGTCCTGGAAAATTCTACAAATAATGGCAAGGTCTCTTCGTGCTAAATAATCTGTCTGTTGCAGGGATGAATCTAGTTCAAGGGTGACTAGAAGCAGGAAGTAATAAAGGAGAGTCAGCATTAGACTCAGTAGAAAGTCTTTAACACCCAATTATCATAACTATAAACAGCAGGAAGAAGTTTTAAAATTTATTGAAATCAGGCTAGCAGTGAATGCATCCCATCTAGGTTGTTTTTTTTTTCTATGAATACTCCCTAGCATATCAATCAGCTTTAAGGAATGAATAATAAATTTTAATATTGCTTTTGAAATTCATATTAAAGCATTTTACAGCAGGAACTATTAGGCTTGACATTGATTTGCCATAATACAGTTAATGAGTATTCATTACTTTTACTAACATGAAGATGGCAGAACTGACGGGAAACAAATATTAGAAAATGTCATTAATAGATATTCAGTATACAGTAGATTTTGAAGCTTCACCTTCTCCTCACAAAGGGAGGAAGTCCTAAAAACGTTGGAACTCCAACTCTAACTCTGCTTGCCATCACGACCACAACTGAATCAAGCAGAAAGGAATGTTCCCTTATCACCCTAAACTACACGTGAGTATAAAAACTACATTAAAAGACAAGACTTGGGAAAATATGCTTTTATGGCAACACAAATCAAAAATCAAAATGAGAAACTAAAGAATTCAGAAAGCCTTTTTGCATCAGCCTGAGGAAATCACATTTACACAGAAGGGATCCCACGGATAAAAACTTACAATGCTTTAGGACTGAAGAATAACTACAAGTGTGGGTAGGTCATTTGCAGGCTACCCAGTAACATTCAAATGACAGAAAAGTTCCCAAGTACTTTTGTGGATCTTGCCCAAAAAGGTACCATTATAAAGTACTTGTGTGCCCCTAGCCTCCAGTGATGAAAACCAAGGTATAAATCCAGGTTCCAGCAAAGAAGTCAACAAGTCTCTTTATTACCAATAAAATTGTTAGTAGTAAACATATAAACATATTTCTAAACTATTTCCTTATGTAAGTCAAGCACTGCAAACTAGTTAGATGGATGGCAATCATTTAATCCTAACATCTATTTTTGCCTTGGCTGAAAAAAATAAAGCTGGAGCTCAAAGAAAAATATCTTAAATCCCAGCCGTGCAATAAAAGTAGATTTGTTTGCTATTACAGCGTGTGGGTTTTGCTGATGCAAGTACCACTGGAAGGAAAAGCCTTGACTCAATTCTGTACTTGACTCAGAGGCAACTGTAGCACAGGCAGGGCTAGAGGCGTCAGCTTTAAAGTGGCCCAACACTTTCCACTAGACAGCTCATTCTAAGTTGCCTTTGCAACATTTGGTATTTCACTATCTGGCCTGAAGTTCTGTATACAGGTGGCCGAGTGCTCAATGTGCAGGATGACAGGGAAACACATTATTTTATCCATGTGACAAATAGAATCTACTCTCTCTTAAGTCGTTTCAGATCATGAAAGTAAAGTACTTGAACATTACTACTAGAGAGACCCGCTAAAACATTCAACACCGCTGCTAAGATCTCGCTCACATCTGACTTGCTCCAGAGCATGGAATTAAACTACATCAAGTGCCCCAAAAGATTAAAGCTTTGGTGGGCAAAGTAAATCTTGAACTATACATTAAAACAGGGTTTGCTTCCCTCTCAATCCTGAAGATTTACCACAGTCAGTTACGGAAAGCAATAAAGGTACAACTGTTTTCTTTACCTGGGAGAAATAGTGGGGAAAGCTTAAAGAGAAGGACCCAGAAACAAAGACAGGAGAACCACTGCAAGGCAAAAAGGGGATGGATACTGGCAGTATGAGATACAACAGCAAAAGAGGAACAGGACTGAGAGCACAGGAGATAAGAAACAAAATAAATTGGGAGGGAACACAGATGCGGTGGGGAGCTTCAGGAGGAGTATGATGGCCAGGGAGAGGAAACCAGATTTCTGTCCCCACTTGCTCATGGTGAGGGAGCAGAAATGAGAGGCAGTGGAGGCTAGCAGTGAAGTGGAGACGGACAGAGTTCATGCGAGACATGAGCAAAGGAGATCCTGAGCAGAGCCTTGGATACCTTAGTCCTGCAACTCCTCAGCTCCCACAAAGCTACCTGCTGTCAGGGCTGGGGCACCCAAGAAGCAACAACCAGAACACTAAGCTCACCTGGCAGGAGTCTGCATTCACTGTTTAGGCAACTTTGATGCCTGAACAAAGCTCTAGCCTCATTTTAGTTCCTTATCAAACCTGCAAAATTTATCTTTAATGAAACATCTACGAAGTTCAACTTCTGTGACAGAAACAAAAAAATCCACAAACTTGAGATGGCCACAAAATTACAACCACAGATCGATTTAGAAGTTAGCAGAGAAAGCAATAAATCAGTTGTGATGCAAGACATGAGGATATCCGAACTCTCTCCTCTGCTTGCTGCATCACCTCAGACAAGTTAACACCACTCATGCTCTCAGTGTCTCTGTTTCCTTACGATTTCCTCCCGTGGAGGACATTTTGAGAGCTATGCATGAGAGAAGTGCACAAGAATGCTGAATAGGATCTCATTGTTCAGGCTGATGTTAAAAGGCATGTGAAAAGAGGATTCACATGAGAAAGTGAGAGAATTAAGGTTCGTAAGGTTGAAGTCACTAGGTAAAAATTAGTCATGTTTAAAATGGGGCTGACTGTAATGTATCCGATAATATAAAGACTCCAACTACTGTACATGTCAGAATTCCTTCGAGCGACTAAAAATTTACAGGCCTACGTATTTTCCTTTGGGCAGCTGATTATTTCTTCTGTCATTCACACAGCTTTATTTCCCTTCTGCGCTGAAGAAGAGGCACCTGCATTTCTTCAGTCATTTATAATATTCGGATTCTGCTTTTGAACTTTCCTTTGCCCCAGTTTCTTGTCATCACTGCTTAGTTATCAGCATGGGGAAGCAAGCAAGTAGCTCTCTCTCTTCCCTCAGGCAGTACCATTGCTGCACTTTGATTTGCGTCACAGAGACAAAAAAAAAAGTAGAACAGCTGCAGACCTTAATTGCAGAAACCACGTATGCGAAGCTGCAGCTCCATTTCACTGTTGCTCTTCCAGCTAGAAAAATTATTAAAGGCCCAATCTTGTTTGCCCAAAACCACATGTACTGGGCCATGCACTAGAACAATAAACAACTTTCAAAGACAGCGAAATACGGAGAGAAAAAAAACAAACAAAACAACAAAGTATAATTTTAAGCAGAATAAAGGCAAGTTTAAGAAATATAGACTCCCATCCCAGGTTCATCACCCAAGAGCTTCCCACAAGTAGTAAGGTAGTAAAACCATCAGTGCTTCTTCCTGTTCTCCAGCCCTCTCCTCAGAAGGGAACGGGCACAGGCAATTTATTCTATTTGCTGAAGTGGGTTAATGTAGTGGCAAGGGGTGAGCATCTCAGTTGTTGATTAGGTAGCACATTTATGTTAATACATACAAGATGAAAAAGTCACACCTGGCATTTGCAGTGAGGAGGAGACCAGCAGGTTTGGTAATATACCCGAAGTTCCTAGAGACATCTATCTCCAGATTTGAGCCATAGGTCTCTCCCACACATACATATCCTTTCTTATGCATCCTTAGGTGCATTTCCACAAGAAAAACAAGACTGGTTTCCATTACATGGGCATGGGACTGAAGCACTTGTCTTGTTGGGAATTCCCAAACAGCTATCAGTGTGATCCAGCCTCAGCCAGGAACACAATGACTACGGCAGAACAATACTGATTTGGACCGGAAAATACACAAGTTTATCATCTTAAACTTCAGCATGTAATCCTTTTTTTCTCAATGAAACATTTTCTTTCAGATATATATCCCCTCTGGTTCTGAATGGCTGGTTTTGAGGTTTTCATGAAGATGTTCATCTGTTTATATACTGTTCAAGTTAACAGATGGTCCCACACAGTGTTTTAAGATGTAGTTTGTTTATTATGTAGTGTGTTATAAATACAATTTTAAATTGAAAAGCATCGTTATCTAATGATGATGATCTTCTGCTCCTAAAGAAAAGAACAATGCAATTCTGAAATGGATAATGCACCAATACATTATCATTTGAGGAAAAGGAGTGAGGATAAGGGGCAGGGAGGCTTTTTCTTTAAGCAACACTGGATGCTCATTTGATGAAACCTAAAAGCATGTTTAAAAATATTTTTCCATATAGAAGCAAACATAAAGCATAGAATCACCCCACACACTTAGAAAGACAGGACTATCAACTAGAAACTAAATAACATATTGATTTATTACATTAGGAAGAAAGCTTGCAGCACCTCAAGCCCTCAGCAAATCCCTAGACAAATTCAGGTGCAAAACCCGTTCAGCCTGTGTACTCAAGAGGAAGTTATACCTGCATTAGCCATATGCTGGTGATGCAACAGCTGAATAAATCAACTCCCCCTTCCAGCCTCCACCAGATGACTCAAGAACAGCAAGGCGCATGAGAAATTTTTCATTATACTGTAATCACATGCATGCTACTGATGCTTACACAGCCCTGCTTTCATGAGGAAAAAAGCCAACAATAAAAGTGTCCTAACTTAAGAGTACCCTGTTCTGGTCTTTTTTTTTTTTTTTTTACAGTGCTGCAGAAGTGTAAGGTTTGGATTATTAACGTTGATTATTCATGACAAAATTCCCAGGAAAATGCAAACATAGAAAGTTTTGCTTGCTTCAACTTCCTGAGTAAAAGGCTAATCTCTTCTAGATAACTTTGTAGTCTCGTTTAAAAATGTTTGGATGCTGCTGACATTTGCATTTTACAAAAACCCACACTTGCTACCTTAAAAAAACATAATTAAAAAAATCCCCCTTGAAGCAGTGTTTCATTTGTTCAAAGAACAAACATCCAGTAATATAAAAATGAGTCACTAAGGTATGGTTTTTTTGCTGGAATTTCCATAATTATTTTCTCTACATTACTTGTTTGTACTGGATGAATATGCTGCATGTTCTCGTCTTTACTGTCTCGTTTTAAGCAAGTCCAGCCCTCTTTTGGGGAGAGCTCAGTTTTGCCATCAGTGCACGATGATCAGTCAGAAATGCTTTTTTTCCATATCCAAGGGCATTGTTTAAATATACCAAATAGCTTCGGCTTAAAGTACAGATCTGTCCATTCTTATGAGTACTCATTTTTGTGCCTCATGATCAAGCTATTTGGTCTAAGGGGTTACTATGACTTCTGCCCCTGGGCATGCTTTGTTCCTGAATCTCCTTCCAGAAAATACGAAGCAACAGCCCGACAGCAGAAAGGGACAGATGACGGCAGAAACCTCTGTATGTGCCAGGGAAGGTTTAGATTAGACACTAAGAAAAATTTCTATACTGAAAGAGTGGTGAGGCATTGGAACAGGCTGCCCAGGGAAGCGGTGGAGTCACCATGGCTGGAGGTGTTCAAAAAACATGTAGATTTCAGGACACGCTCTAGTGGTCATGATAATGTTAAGTAGACAGTTGGACTTTATAATCTTGGAGGTCTTTTCCAACCTTAATGATTCTGTGGTTCTGTATCACAACTATCGTCACACATTTGCTGCCAAGTCTGGAATGTACTTTTGGGCTCATGCTTGCTGACTCATTCTAATCAAGTTTATCATGGAAAATTTGGACAATCGTGGCGGATAATGTTTTCCACCTACAGTGAAGTGATCCAAAAGGCAAAATGGCTGGTGTTTTAATTTTCCCCTTTCGGTAAGTATATAAGTTTTTGACTCAGATGATATTTAAAGTATTTTTAGAGACAACCACCCACTAGATCAAACATTCTCTCCTTCCTGAAATAGTAGCTCTATTTTATGGTTTCTGAAGCATCCTTACTTTCCCTGTCTACCTGCCAAATGCAACTCAGTTCTGCTCACCTGCTTGATCAGAGCTCTTCCCCACAACTTCAGGGGCACTCATAATTCTACACAGCCCATCTCAGCCTTTGACTACCAAAGGAATATTTCAGTGACTAGCATCACCTAGACACTCCACCTTCTGGTCTTATCTGGATAGAAGGAAAAACAATATGACAGTATCTCTACTCATCACAGATTTATGGACAAGAGACGCAGCCCAAGATCAATGGACGTGCGGAAAAATGGGCCCGTTCTCAAACACAAATAGCAAGAAGAGATATATAAGAAGTTCATTCCTCCATGGGCAGTGAAAATCTCACACCAAGGATGAACCTGACTAAGAAGAGTGCTGGCTGAATTCCATGTCTATCTTTCAGATGAGTACCTAATGTACCTTGATTTCATTCAAGTTTAACAAAAGCATCACAGAAGAACAAGGCGTGCATGCTGGAAAGGCACCAAATGGTGACATGTTTGTACTGCTGTTTGGCTAGAACAATACAGCATTTATCAAAAGTTAAACATTTACTCAAAACAGGGCTTCTGAACACTTTCTGTCACAGTGTAAATTGCTGTAATACAGCATGAAGTTCCATATAGAGGGACACACACAATGGAAGATGAAAAACAATCCTGCTAACTTGACCCTAACCTCTTTATTCTACTTTTTCTACTTTTTGTGAGTGTGAGGGGAGTGAGAGAGGACTACTCCACATTTGTCTTCAAGAAGATAATAAATTACAACAGCATCTTTTCCTCTTTGATTTCACCTTGATCTAACTTAGTTAAGGAGAAAAAAAAAACACCACCACAATGATGGTGGTACAACAAAGCAAGCAATTGACTTGGGCTTTGTTAACCCTGAGGCCTTGTTCCAGTTTCAGCTTTTGTGTCTCGCTGCCTAAACAGAAAGGAAGAGCCAGAAAAAAATTAACACAGTCAAAAAAAAAAAAAATGTTTGTACAGCACGTATCAGTAGAGCTTCAATCAAATTATCCTGCTTCTGGATGACAAGAAATTTGCCCTAGGGCAGCATACTGTGACTTGGGCACCAACAGCTTAAGGTCCTGGAATAAAAATCACTCTACTCCCACTTCTCAGAAGGGCAACAGCCTGCTCCAAGGAGGGTCATAAAGTAGCTCTGCCACATAAAAATCTTACCTTCTTTCTAGCATGTAAACTGGTATTGCTTTAATGTTGCATTATCAGCTGCATGATACTCATTTTCAAGAGTGGTATAGCAAACACTCAAGGAATTTAGTCTTAGTTTTACTTGAATCAGTTCTTGAGACATATATGCTTCCAGCCTCCAGCGGCAAGGGGTTGGCCTGAAGTCTCTGAAAAGAAACAACCAATCAAGGCTGTAACTTGCATACTCCTCCTTACCACCACTGCTCTGGAGTTTATATATTTCTAGATAAAAACAATACATATATCCACCGAGAAAAATGACAAGAAAGCCTCTCTGACTCCCCAAATAGTACAACTTGGCAGCAAGACAACCATAACCAAGACGACCATAAAGCTGAAGAGTTTTTCCAAACATACTGGCTGTCCTGCCCTATTGCTAGTGGTGTGTTTCTCCCTTTGAAATGTCATCTGATGAAGACTAGAATGAATCAGTCCATCCACAGAACTCAAACAGCACAGAAACACATTTAAACAGGCGCCACAGAGGCATTTACATAATTACCTAATGTGCAAGGTCACAACGTGCTGTACTAAATCTTCCATGTATTGTAAACAAGCAATTTCTGCAGGACAAAAGCACCAGCAACGTTGTTTTGCTCACCTATTACAGTGGCCTCATCAAGAGCATCATTACAAGAACAGGATATGCGATTAAAGAAGAAAATAATATAAATTTCATCCTCCCTCAGCATAACTGGAGGCATGGTGGTGGTCCTGCTTTTCATTACATTCAAAAGATCTGTGATGGTTTTGGTCAAAGTTTCTGTCACAATTAGCTGCTTTCAGAAAATGTTAAAAATGTTACACCCTCCCCCATCCTTTGCGGTACGCTTGAGGACGCCAGGCTTTTGCTGCCCTTCAGCGAGCCATTCCTCCTCACAGGCCATCAGCTCTTCATCCCTCAACCCTTCTCACAGCAAGCACCGTGGTTTCATTTACACAGGGCTCATGTTTCTGCCATCTGCCCACCATATTGGTGGTAAGGTTTGCAAAAGCACAGAACAAAGCAGAGCTTGTCTCTCTCCACCAGCCAATATGAAGCCTGTACTGGCACCCAGCAGGCAGTCTCTACATCAACAACTAGTCGGTAGTCTGTGAAGGCTAAAAACAGCAAAAGATCTTCTAGTTTCTAAGAAAGAATTTAAACAGAGTCGAAACTATATCAAGAGCTGGAAAAGGGCCTATTGAAAAAGAAGGGGAAAAAAAAAAAGCCCCCATCAACTACCTGTGCGATAAAACTGAGGCAGCATAAAAATCCAGCTGACATGCAGGAACCAAAGATTTATTCATCCTCCTTCTGCAAAGCTCCTTGACTTACAGCTACTCTAGAAGCCTGTCCAAACTCCAGGTATTGACTGGATGTGCTGGTACCACTCCTTGAAGCAGATGATAAATTTACTGGTGCCCATGTTTCTGGGTTGGTTGCTGTGCGTATTGCTACAACCAGCCTCAACGTTCAGATAGCAGCTCCCAGTTCCCAACCACGCTGCTGCAGCTGCTGGAACAGCTGGGGTCTTCAGCCTGTGCTTGGGAGGGCATGGGCCCATGCAGTCTGTGGGTCCAGGTTTGCAGTGCTTTAATAAATGTGCTGTCTGATCAACTGTTTGCTCTTCACCGGTGCAATTGCATCATAGACATGCTAACGGCATCACGATGGAACTTTTGTCACAGTCATACGTTCCTGTTACAGCAGTCAGGAAGAAAAGGCAGCTACTGGGAAGAAATCATAATTAAAAAGCAAATATGTTCGTGTGAACTGAGTTAATAGAGGCAAAAACCACCCAAGAGGAGGATGCAGAACTTCCATATGGTCATAAGCTTTTTCAGAAATGGAAATTCTTTACAGGGAGCTTGAGGGAGGCACTCAGAGAATCATCATCTCCCATTTAGTTCGAGACTGTGCAAGCATCTAGGACTGAAGACACCATTTTCAGTCAGTGAAGTCAGTAGTTCCACGCTAGAAGTAGATATTGCCTCAATAATAGCTGATGTCTATAGCATGAGGGTAAAATAAAAATCTTTCAACAGACAAAAAGGAAATTTCCAAAACTAGACCTTATGTTGATGAAAATTAAAAACACCACAGGATGCTCCGTCACTCCGTCAGCTTGGAGTCTACCTTCTTTTTCCAGCAAGGTGGGCCATAAAACAGTACAAACAACCAAAAATCAGATCCCACAGAACAGGGCATTTCTGAATAGGTGCTAACAATCTGGAGATGAGCCCCAGCTGGATGTTCAGTAAACAGCTGCTAGAATAAAAATCCTGTGTGACACAAATTAACTACAACACACGCATTGATCCTGCCACCTCAAGGGGATTCACAGTCTACTGCATTACATAGTTCCTTCATCAGTTATCAAAGATAGGAAAAAGAGGTGTAACTGCAGACTGGAAAGAGTTAATTGTTAAAAAAAAAGCAAATAAGAAGTATTAAAAGACGCAATAAATTGGAGAACTGAAACGAATCTTGTAATTTTCAGATTAAAATAAATTAACATGGTCTGAAAATTAAAAACATCCCAGATTAAAACTCAGTCAGCCACACCATTAGTACATTCCTCCCAGACCAAGTGGTCTGAGGAATTTATGCATTTGGCATCGTATAAAATGTGCTATTCCTGGCAGGACTTCGAAACGGGGGAAGTGAAAGGGCCAGCAAGACAGGCAGAGCAACAGGGCCAGCCTCAAAGGAGATGGGGGAAGGAGTCGTAGGACTGCCCTGCCAGATTTTAATCACAGGCTGGCCGTTGTCTTTCACTCCTAAATAAAAGGACATTACGCTTCAACGCAGTATTCACCTTTCCAAGTCAGCCCCCTCGCTGCTCACCTCGCTCTTGCCTCCTACAGAAATAGCTCATCAGCTTTCGGTCATTTTCTAATATGTTCATTAAGGACCCCATGACATGATCCTCAGCAGTACAGGTGCTAATCAACTACCTGCACCATGCAGCCCTCTACTCCACGTGCTGGCTGCAATTGCCATTTCAGCCATCTGCTGTTGGGTAACTGGGTCGGCGGTTGGTTACGATTTCTGAGCACCGCTATGGGCCATTTGCTGCCGTTAAGTATTTTACGTCCCTAACCCAGAGCACCAAAGAGGGTTAACAAGATGTGCTAATCGGCCTGCTCTTTGACTAACCTACAGCTCTGATACGTGTTGCGATTTGTAGGAAATCCACAGCAAGTTGAGGCATGTAAATATTTCCAGGTGACAACATGCAGACTTTTTTTGCTCGTTTAAATACAAAAGCTATGAGTAGGCAGAGATACCCCTTTCATGAGGTTTAACACAGAGCAATTCTGAACTACAAAACAGTAAATCTTTTCCTTTTTCCATGCTAAGGTGGTGTGTTAATTTTCTGAAAAAAGCAAAGTGAAACACCAAAAAAAAAATAGAAAATCCTTTTCCCACAAGAAAAAAACATCTTTATGCACAAGATTATCTTCCACTGACTAAGCAGCTAGTCCTCCTCAGAGGGACGGAAAGACTTGGAAAGTGTGTCACACACACCAGCAAAAAGGTAGATGGCAAAGAGAAACTCCAAAAACAATAGAAACTCTCGCACAACCTGGTGGGATTGGATACGACTCCTGCAAATGACCGTGAGCTCCCACAACAGCAGCATCTACATAGGAAACACAAAGCATTTTTTGGTTGGGCTTGGGTTTTTTTGATGTTCTGAGCATTCGCTGCAAGCATACTGCTCCTTTGAACTTTTAGGAAGGACTCCCACGTCTTAGAAATACAGGCAACTCACATCAAGTATATATAAAGTAAGTCCTTTACTGAGTTCCTGGGTGAAAGAAAGACTATGAAGTTACTGGCGTCTGTTCAAATAAGCTACGTAGCAGGGAATATCAGATGTACCAACTCCATCACACAACTCCAATAATTCAGTTCAGTGCCATAGATCAATCTCCATCAACCAAGTGCTTATGTCAGCCTTCAAGAGTTAACTGTCAGACGTTGATCCATGACTCCTTAAGGACTACAGAAGTAAGAGTATGACTGCACACAATCATTCTCTCCAGCAAAAGTGGAAGAATGCACTACGCTGCTTGGGAAAACGTTTGCTCTTCTTCTCTACAATTAAACAAATTATTGTTCAAAATAACATGGGCCTAAAGTCTGTTTTTACTGAAAAGCATGTTCTACCTAAGGCGCTTGAACCTAGTCCAAACCATACTCAAGAATGCTGAGCCACCTAATGGTGGTGGCTCATGGTGGTCCAGGGTGTCAGGAGGGAGGGAGGAGAGCTGTGGTTTATGAATCAAGCGAAAATTCAGCTGCAGAACCATGGTCATCAGAAGATATTTTGGAACCAGATCTTCAGTTGCTCCTAATACAGACCACAAATACAAACACACACAAACAAAACAAACTACCTGCCTCAGAAGACAAGGGAACTGGCACCACTGCAATAAGAAATGATTCTCCAATTTCTTTCTGCATCCCAGCCATGTTAAGACCTGGCACATCTGGCATCATGTCCCACCCCACACCCTCATTTCCCTGAACATCATAAGAACCAGCTTAATTTGCAGAAGACAGAACAGATGTAGGAAAAAAAACAAACCACAAAACCAAAACAAGACGCTTTAGGTTTAGAAGCTAGGGAATCGACACACTTTTCCATTCCTAACAGCAAGGAAAGACAAATGCAACATGATGAGTCAGAGGTGCAATGCTGATGTAAGAGCAAAGACACTAAGAAGGAAGGAAGCAAAGAAAGAATTTCTCCAAACTTCACACATCCCAATACTGCCCACTTCCTTTGCACTCCCTTAACTGAATTTTTATCCGTCTGAATAAGCATGTGTAATGGGAACTCAGCTCATGACCTTGCTCCCATTACCGTATCTTGCATTCAAATGAAATGTGCAATCCCATGGAAGTCCAGATGTTAACCCATTTGGGTGGGGTGACTCTTGTTACAAGCTTCATACTTTTCCTGAAGCTCTGGCTGCTGGAACCGTAAGACTCCATGAGAATCCAAGGGTCTCAGTTGCAGGATTTTTCTTTTGTTTATTTTATAAGATATCTTAAGTTCTCATGCTTGTGGAGAAAAAAAAAAATCAACAACAAAGAAGGCTCATGATCCTTTTAAGGTAGTTTCCTGCTAACTCTTTGGTGGTTTTTATTCTGCAGTATTTTTTCCCCAAGAGAAACTTTTTGTAGATTCAAACTATTCCTGATGAAAGTGATAGATTATAGGGTCCGTTTTTTCTGTAGCTTTACGGAAGGTGATCATCCATTTCATTAGCCTAAAGTCATTTCCCTTCCATGCATATAAGGAGATGTAAAACTGTGTCGTGGGTTAGTTTAGACTACAGTGCAGGAGATGAGGGGAAGAGACGTGGATCTGCTATCCCAAGACTTTCTAGATACAATATAAAATGGTAATAAAACATTTATACAACATTTATGTAGCTTCAGAACAGAGGAACAGGTTGCAATTCATCTTTAGGTTTGTACCTGTCACCTGATCAATGCAAACAATAAACAAATATCTGGGCAGGGACAGAATTAAGCTACTTCACTCTCCATAGGCATCTCTGTGGGAATTCACTAGATGCCTTATTGGCAATACTAACACCATGCATTTCAGGAAAGAAAACCCAACACCCTGGCTTAAAAATTGCTTCATTACTTTTTAATGGTGATTTCAAATTATTTTCTGACTTTAAGCCTCATCACCTGGTTCATGGGGCTTACGCGGTTTTGAAAATACTCTTTAGAACTAGAATAGTAGCTTAATGATGCAATGGGGTTTATGTGGTAGCACTAGATGACAATACAAGCACCACACCATGCAACATGCTAGCAAGACAGCCAGCTGTATCTCCTCCACCATAAGAGTAAAATTAGTTGTCAGAACTCATTTTCCTCCAAGTTGTTATGAAAGAAGTTCAGATATACTTTGTCCAGCTCTATATGTGTTTATGTTTTCATTGACAAAGAGAAAAAAAACATTTTTTTCTAAGCAGTTTTCAGCTTCAGGAGTCTCAAGTTACAGAACTGAAGGCCAATAAGCAACACGGGATCATTGGTAATAAAGATGAGAGAGATGGAACAAAGCACAAGAGAGAACATGTGTGTATGTATCATTATACTAAGCAATGAATAAGCACAGCTTAGCCAAATTAATTTCTGAGTTAAACTCCTGTTACTGAAACACAGATTACATGCAGTTAATCAAAAAATACCTTCTAATTGTGCTCGCTGAGTAAAGCCTACTACAGCTCTGGAGTACTGATGGAAACATTTCCCAAAATTCACTCAGACCACTGTACTACTTAAATAGGTTAACCATTAGAGTAGAGGGTGCGGGGTGCACTGATATGTCTCCGTTATGCTACAGTCCCAGGAAGTCTGACTGGCTGAAATGCCTCTATCCAGTTCACAGAACTGCTTCAAAAAAAGATCCAGCCATTTTCAAATGTGCTGCTAGGTTACCTCTCGCTTCTCTGCGGCATCAAATACTACTGACCGCAGCGATAACAGAATGGGATGGAGCCCTGGCATCTAACAGTACAAACCTTCTTATGAGAAGTTATTAGAAAATATCTTCTCCGTTTCACCCGCAAAACCATTTAGCAACTTCCCCCAAAAATTTGTCAACTTAGATTTTAGCCTGAATGATAACGTCAGTGATTAAGCCCAGCCTTTTCTACATAATCTGCGATATCACAGCATAATGTAAGAATCAGTATAGAAAAAAAGAAGCACCTACTCCTCAAGCATCCTCAATTATTTGGTATTTTCTTTAGCACACCTAAGGAACTAATGATCAATTGCTTTCCTCTTCAGTGACTTCTCGACCCAAAGGAAGGAAGGAATTGTTTCATTTGGCATTCTCTTGTATCAGAACATTTACCAAACACCTCTTAGGTAGAGCTTGTTAGTGTGATTCATTTTAGTGCCTCACATACTGTCCCAGTAGATACTCCAACTACAAATGAGTTATGAAACCCCTGAATATGGTGTTGCATAGGGAATGCTGAAATTCCCATCAAAGCGGAAAAAAAACCAAAAAAAAAAAATAAAAGTATGCCACCATTACATGCAGAGGCTGGAAAAAAAAAAAAAAGAATACATGAATAAATAATGTGCAAGAAAACAAAGTCCTTGCTGTGTTGAGCACAGCTGTTCTACAACATTTATAAGGTCTCTAGTTACATAGCTAGGGCCATTTTCCCAAGGAAAAAAATGCACTGTATTGCACAATATGGGAATATGCACACATAGGGAATATGCATTTACTTATTATCAGCAAAAAAACCCAAACAAACAAACAAAAAAACAAACAACTAAAAAAAAAAAATCAGCAACCTACAACAATTCTAGGGAAACAACCAACCTGCCACTGTCAGCGAGTTTGCATGGAGATGACTACGCCGGAGTCAGGATTCTTGCAATGTCAATATTCCACTTACCATGTCAGAAATCTACCTATGCACAACAAATTTTACCTCTTTGAAGCAGTTATGTGGATTAGAGAACAGTCTACTATAAACTGCAGAGACAGAATAAATCATTGCCCTTGCTCAATTCCGAAATAGAGAACAAGCTGTTCTGCTTTGCTCTGGATTTCTCATCCATGTTCAGCATGTGCATTGACTTTGTGCATGTGTAATCTCTTGACCTACGCATTCCTGGATGTGAAGACAAGAAGCTAAATAACAATTATGCTAGCATTAAAATATGTCCAACAAAGCTACTATGTAGGAACTGAATGAGGTATAGCATATTGATGGAGCAGAGTCTTTAGATGGTCAAAGGGTCGCTCAGGTTAAACTACTTTAAGCCAGAGAGCACAATTTTCCACTGAACTCAGAAAAATCCATAGGCAGTACAGCTCTCTGTTTTCTCAGGGCAACAATAAACAATCAAAACAGCAGCAAACTAAGTAAGAAGTCATCTTTTCCAGCAAGCATGACCGCATGAGATGTTGGCATCCATTTGCCACTTCTGAAGATGGGCATATATAAACATGTAGCTAAAGGCACGTTTTAAGATCCAAGACTACATCTTATCAACTTGATGCAGTACAACACAGAGCTAGTTCAAAAATTGAAAACAATACAGCTGAAGAGTAAGCCAGAGTTCATTTACTCAAAGACATGTTGCTTCTGCTAAGGAAACCACCTTAGATTTACCCATGTCTCAGTGTATACATATATTTCTTTGGCACTACAGAAGTACCACAAAAAACTATCTTACTCCTGCGTTTAGCTCCTTCAGATTTATCCATACGAGTCATCCCATATGTTGCAAGACCAGGTTACTGCCTCAAGTTTACAGCTGATTCCGGTGTGACAGCTTCATTCTGAAAACAAAAAAAATCCCTGCTTTTGAGTTCAAGAAAGCAAACCATTAGTCAGAGCAATCTCCTGGCGGTAAGAAACCACTGATTGAGTCTTTACTCCACCCAATTCAAAGGTCAGAGAGTAGTTTTCCATCCTACACGACTCTGTAGCATGCAGACTAGGAAGCTGAACCAAGTCTTCCACATCTCAAGCCAGTCCCTTAACTGCTTACCACACATCTGCACGTTTATGTGCACACACTTTCTCCCTGAATTTGTTCAGAACTCTCTCTTCCAAATGTATTCCTCCCAAAAAAACATTATCAAAACTGATGAGTCTTGCAAAAGACTCTGGCTCCAAAAAGAAAAAACATTTCAACAAAATTTCAAATCCAAGTTTTCTGAGTAATGCTAGTATCGTCAGCAATTGCCAAGATAACAAAACCAAAGTGCATTGGCAGAGTAAAACCAATCATACGAAACCATGAGCTAATTAGGATGGCAAACGGACTTCTGTGGTAGTAAGTTTGTGTTGCTCAATGCTTCTGAGGTTTCAGGTGGTGTTAGATCTGTAGTTTTCACTGTTACACTGGCACGTGTCTAGAGCAAATGCTATGCATGCAATGAAGTTGCTCTAAGATTTTCAGGAGCACAAAGATGAGTTAATCAAAACCAGACATAAAATAAATTTCAACATAGTCTATTCTTTTAACTGTTGGGAGAAAAAGCATTCAGTTTAGAAAGTTATTTTATTCCCATTGACTGCAGGGAGAAAAAAAGGAAAAAGAAAGGGGAAGAAAAAAAAAATAAAAATCAAAAGCCACATTCCTACTCCTTTGCCTTCCTGAATGAATCCATTATGAGGCCGAAAAGGAGTTTTAATTAAATCTGTTCCACTTACCAACCAAACCCTACCTGTTTCTTTGCCAGAGACACCATTCCTTCTTGTTCCCAACAGGGTGTTGGGAGGAGGGAGAGAAGAACAAAACTGGATTTTAAGAGCAGGAAAGCAGAGGGTGCTTTTACTTTCTCTTACCCAGCGAAGACAAAAAAAAAAGTGAGGGAAAAAAACCAAGCAGGGATATCAAGGCTTTCATTAGTGCCAAGGCACCACTGCTATGACTCTTCTCACGAGGATGCAGAATACCACATGCAGAACTCTTGGATACTAAAAATAAATAAATATTCTAAAAGGGCTTCTGCTGAATTGTACTTTCACAGCAAAAGCTGGACTAGCTCCAAAAAGAACCATGAAACTGAGGCTTTCTGTATATTGCAGCCATTAAAATATGCAGTAAGTTAAATGACTGCAAGGAAACCCTGTGCTGTGGTAGACCCTGCTAAACCTCATAACCATCTCTTTCTCCTCAACTGTTGTATAAGGGGAAAAAAAAATTATTACCCACTGAAAATTAAGAATCAACTTCTTTAAACAGATGAGTCAGCAGATGTAAACTTCAGCAAGGCTAATTCCCCAAGCTGCTGACATCACCACACACATACAGAGACCACCTAGGAATTACTGCAAGTACGCTACCGTCCTGAAAAAGAGGGAATAAAGCAGAATGAGCTCCATGATAGTAGGTGGTGTTTTACCGTGATTTACCCAGAGTTAATCTGATTACCTCAGATCTTTTGAGTGCTACGGATTTTGTTTCTCAAAAGTTTTCACGTAGCATCAGCTCATGCTTAGTTTCTTTTGACAACATGCTTGGCCTTGCTCCCGTACTCGGAGCAGATGATACGGATCCAGGCACTGTCTGGGGCTCTGCAGAAGAAAAGGGGAATCCACTTCTGCAGAGGCACAAGTCACCGCAGCCCAGCAGGCTGCCGCTGCTCAGAGGCACGGAAGTCCGCAACTGCCTTCACTGACTGCTCTGAGGTGACTCCTGTACTGCCAGTGATTGGCAGCTGAGGAACCTTAACTGTCAAATCATATCACCCTCCGTTCGGATTTTTGCACTGAACTAAATCAGCACCGCACTCAAGCAGCTGGATTAGGAAAAGAAGAAAAACACAGTGCTCTCAATCCGCTCGCTGCAGATAATATTAAAAACATGCAGCTGTGTCCTTCCCCCAAAAGAAAAATATCATTATTAAGATAATTTGCTGATAAAACACCTATGGTGCAAGTTGGGCTTGATGGAGCCGCCCACATCAGCCTGCTGCCAGGCCCGGAGGGAGCTGTGAGGCCGTGCGCACCGCGTCGTGCCAGACCCCCGGAGCGGCCCGGGACAGCATTAGGCCCTGATAGCCCCCCAGTAACCTGGCTCTGCCCCAAGTTTCACTTCTGCAGGCAGAAAGGGAAACCCAAGGTCACCCATCCCTGAACCTCTGTGGGCTGCCTGAGCTTCACAAAGCTCAACAGTTGCCCAGTCCAATATAATAAATCACGCTGCCGACTCTGCCCTGACATTACAATGTAGGTTCACATTCACTACTGGATGTGTACCACCGTGCCACAGCAGGATGCCAATTCTCACGAACAAAAGAACCAGCGAGTTAAATAGAAAAATAAATCTCAGAAGTTAATAGAAGAAAAGCGGATTTTCAGTCTAAATAGTTGTAACATTTCTTAGGAAATTTTTTGTTTAAAGTTGGAATAATTCAGACCTAGAGAATTCCTCTTATGCCAAGCACAGTAAGTTAAATCCACAGCCACATTTGAAATAGGCATCTGGCTTAGTAATAAACGACTGCATTTTGCACTCCACCTAAATGTCAGTATAGAGGAACATTTCATCATGGCAATGCCTACAGCTTTAACAAACTCCTCTGACGGTAAAAATTTAATAGACACAGAAAATAACACTTGTAATATGGACAATACGGATAAACTCAGAAAAGTTCTCAAAGTGTTCTTCTTTTTTTCCTCTATTTATTGAAACACAGAAGAAAAAGTAGATGAAGGAGCTGTTCAGTGTTTTGTAGATTGAGGTGACACTGACAAATGAACAGTCAATTTGCCAAAAATTCAAAGAATCAACTTTTTAAGAGGAAACAGAGATACTGAACGTATCACAGTTTGCTTCTGACTTTATTAACAGAAAGCACTGTGCTTAACCATGAAAATCAGAAAGCCAATCTGACTTGAAAATAGATCAGTCTGCATTTTATTCTAAGCGATAAACAGGAGAAAAGTTGGTTTGTTTGGATATTAAAAAGTATAATATTTAAGTATAACAGACAAAAAGCTTTTTTTTTTCCCCACCTGCCATCAAATTAACCATCTGCCTTTTAATATTTGTGCCTTTTACAGCAAACATCCCATTACTCATTTTCCTAATAAGCATTCAGTGCCTCCTCAGTAATCGTGGAGCCAGTTCATGAAGTGCCAGTGCAACACATGCACTACCAGCCTGAGACAAAAGCTCATCCCCTAGTTAAACAGCGCACAAATTAGAGTTTGACTAAGTAACTCCATAGGCAAAAGAAACAGTAAGGAGATTCAGCACAGATATCTAGACATTCTTAACGCAAGTTTAGAACAATTTCAAGCCCCACAGTATTTTAGGACAGGACGCTGATCTTCATGGTTATATGGGAATCTGCAAACAGAATAAAAACGAACGACGAGATGATAGTACTCAGCTACTCCATCAGGGCTGTGCTGAAAGACCTATGCTGTATTTACCCCCATGACACATTAACAGGTGGTACTGGTCCTTTCATTTTTCAAATAAATATGTACGAGCTTTCACAAGATCTCCACTAAACCGATGTGGTCAAAATGCAGAACATTAGTTCCAATTTTCACTAACATACATAAAACCCTAGCCTCCTCTTCCTGATGCACTTTTGCATACTGCACTACCAGGGGATGAAGAAGGCTAAGGAAACACGAAGTTACCTAATGTGACTTCGAACAGAGAGCCTCTGTTAGGATTTAAAAACCAGGGAGTGTTTTTAAAATGTTGCAGGACACCTGATGGGAGGAACAGCAAAATCCACACTGAATGTCGGTGTCACATCGGAGCTGTCACATGGCATATCATGAAGATAAACACAGCTCATGTGAAGTAATTGTCAGTTACTTCAGGCTGTCAAACATTTCAATGGAACATTGTCATCTCGGTGGCAGACAAGCAAAATAACGATGTTTATGCAAGTCTACATTCGTTCAAAACACACCTCATGAAATACCAGCCTCTCAAGAGAGGGTGGAGGGAGGACAGACAGAAAGCACCCTTCATTTGCCCTTACCACACACTTAAAGCTTGTGACGAAGCCCTTTACGTCACCTTTTGTGCCCATTTGTGCAGCGTACCTAACACAGCTAAAGTAATACAAATCCCTAAACCGCAGTAGCACAACACGGCCGCGTCTTGAAAGCCTCGTTATTTCAGCTGGCAAAGATAAAATGAAACTAAAAAAGAAATACGCCAGAGCATACAGAGCTTCAGCCCTGCAGGCCGGCTAGGCAGGGCCCACGTTTTAGTTCTAGGATGGAGAAGATTCAAAGCCTACCATGGAAACAGAGCTGTTGCTAACTCACTAGGAAACCAATTCATTTGTTTGTAACATGGACATCTTGGGCACTTAAGTGGGTCTACATACACCCTGGGGATGCTAGCCAGTTTTAGCCCCCAGGGCAACAGCAGAAGTGTACCTGCATGCCTGAAGCACGCCTGAAGCTGCCACAGGGTCTCCCACTATCCCTGAAGAGGACCATGACTGGTCCCTTCAGGACACCTCCCTTGCTCTCCTCACCACAGAAAGGAGTGTGTTTACAGAGGCTTTGTTAATTCTACTCAAGACTGTAGGAAAGCAAGCTCTGAGGATTCATCAAGTTCATCGGGAATGGGTGTCTTGTGACTATTCGATGCTCCCCACAAGAGTGAGACATCAGTGAGTCCTCCTCCTGATACTTACAGAAACACTCAAATTTCACCACATTACACCAGCCACTGCAACCCAGCCCATGACGTTCAATCACCACCCCCATCCATTTTATTAGCTACTTTATCTGTAGCATCAAGACTATATAGCCTTAGAGAGAAAAATAAATACGGGCCTTACACATTTCCCCCAGAGGTACAATTCTTCTCTTCAAACAGTTAAATCATGACACACCTGAGATCAGCTCCTTTGGTGTAAAAGATGCTTACCACAAATACACTTACCTTGCACAAGAGCAGCTTAGTCACTACTGATTTTATTACATCTACATTAAGTAAATGCATTGGTAAGAGGTGTGTTGTTTATCTATAAAGAGAGAACTAAAGTAGTAAGACATATGTGCGTAGTCATTAGCTAAGCCCCTTCTGCTCTAAACCAGAATTTATTCACCTCTAAAAGGACGTAATTTCCTCTTCCCACCATCTGCTTGCAGTGCACTGCACAGTCCTCAAGGCAGGGACTACTGACCGCTACAAGTAGTGCAAACCCTGACAGATCTTGTCTTCACCTGAGCTGGTGCCTCCAGATTTTTTCTGGTTATGCCAGTACCTTGTGAGCACCATGACTGAACAGGCTAAGGAAGAGCTGATAAACATGGTGTGCTGCAGAAACTGAGGGGGAAATCTGAGGTTGAGAGCAATGAAATCAGTCACATGAAAACTTTTGGAAGGGCTCTCCAGCTCTGGAAAAGCTAAGAGATGTGCAACATGACCACAAACGGCCAAAAGCTTCCTCCTCCCAATAGTTAACATCTAAACCGCTAGCACGATTAAAAAAAGAAATATTTTCGTGAACTAGAACATGGAAAATAAAATTATTTATTTTCAAAAAATAATCTAGTCTCTGTTTCTGGAGGCCTGATTTTCATTAATGTAATATTTCTGTTAACAGTCTTGTCTACGTAAGGCATCTGTAGAAAGTTTTTATTGTTAACTTAATAGTGAAAATCTAATACAGGTTCTATTTGAATTTTCCTATTAAACTGACGTCAATGGCAGTCTGAGAATCAGATTGTTACAACCCAGACTATGAAACAAACATTCAAGTCAGATGCTATAAATGTAGCCATTGCACTATGGTAAGTGTATTTTAACATTTTTAATCAGGTCTCTGGGTAGAGCCAAGATACACTTGGCACAGAGATGAGGGGAAAAAATATAAAAATGTAGACATTTTTACTTGGAAAGTCGATTAGAATTTATTTCCAGGAAGACTTAAAAAAATCTGCAATACACACACAGAATTCCACTTGTGCAAGCCTATATACAAATACTGGAGCATGGTTGAGTCACAAGAGCTTTATGTCTTAATCAGCACTTGCCACACAACAAACTAAAAGTGAGACCTTACAGGGAAGATAACGTTACCTTCCCAGGAACGTACGTGTGGCATAAGGAATCCAAAAAGGAAGCAGGAATGCGGGGATCCTATGGCAGTGTTGAAGAAGCAGAAGGGACTGGTTAGTGGTACAAAAGTAAGAAAAGGAAGAAGTGTGCATTGGGAGAGGAGATTTTGGTTGGAGACAAGAGTTTCCCAAGAACAAGATTACAGGAAATTTGAAAATTCCACCTCAGATTTCCATCAAAGGGAAAACAGGGCCCTAATATTTCATCAGAATCTTCACACGCTTTGGAAGAAACTCACTCTGCTCAAAGTTTCAGATTTTTATAGAGACCAGTAGAAAAACAGATAAAATAAACAAATTACCAAGTGGTAAGAAAGCTGTGCTGGAAAAGAGACAGTTGGGATGCCCTTCTTGGCCTCTCCCATGACAGTAGTTGGAAATCTGCTGGTATCAGCACAGAGTCCCTGAACCAAGGATGCTGCAGAGCTTCCCGCCAAAGCGGGCATGACAGAGAGCACCAAAAATCACAGCACTCTAGTAAGTGCTGATTGCTTCTCTTACCAGAAGCTCTGATAAGATCAAAGAGAGTTTAAAAGAGTTAGCAAAAAGTCAACACACATACACATGGCTGTATTACGTGCAATTACTTACTGCTAGCGAAGAGGGCCTGAACCCTTAGCAGATTTCAAAACCTTTTAGGCCTGTGTGAAAGAAGGATAAATCAGAGCAGAAAACTCAAAGTTTTATGTCATTTTTCCTGTAGAGGTGGATTACGTGGTCGCATTTTCAACTCAAAGAGAAAGGAAAATCACTGGAGCTTTGTGCCAATTATGAAATTAATTTGAACATTATCCGAATCACAGATTCTTTTATTAGCTAGAAAACCAGTTGAGCAAAAGTTCTCTCCTCTTCCAGCCCACAAGGAATTTCTAGGGCCTACAATAATGAGGTTTGAAATCAAACAAGTTTTTAAATTAAAAACAAACAAACAAAACTAAACTGCTTTTAAAACAGAAGATAAATTACAGTTCATAAACCTTCAGGCGGTTTCTTATTTGATGCTAAAGAGGCTGTAAGTTACACATGGATGTTAGAAAACAGAATTCTGTTCTCAGAAATACTAATCAGCTTGGACTGTACATTAGATTAAGGAGAGACGCAACACTGAAGGAAAAGGAGCTCTGTGGTCCATATTGTATGCCAGAGTAAGATCAAAGAATGGCAAGGCCAGTGCAGGCACAGGCTACCTGCTGCAGACTTGATCTCTGTCTGGAAATCAGGCACACGCTGTAAAACTGCACTGAAAAATGGAGCGACGCCAGTACTGTGGTAGAGGATGAAGTTGCTGAGGTCCCCAACTTGTCCCTCTCCCTTATAAATCCACAGCTGTAAAACGCAAAGTCCCAACATTCAGAAAGAAGTTATTTAATTGATGTAAAAATAAAAATGTTCAATTTCTTGCTAAGCAATAACCTGCCAAGATCCTGTAGGTGCTGAACTCCTCACTCATCACAGCACATGGGAACGAAGTCTTGTTGTGATTATGCCTATGGACATTTGCTTTGGGTAGTGCACCAGGTTTCCTGTGCAAGGCTGGAAAGATCGCTAGCATGATTTATGGTATATTGTTATACCACCGTCTAGACATGATTAGCTAGCTCAGGAACCGATAACAGCAACTCCATGACAATACAAGCTCAACAGAGGCTAACACAGCCTGCCAACACTGCGGCGGCGCTGTACTTCTCAGGAACAAAAAAATCTCTCGCATAAAACCTCCTCAGAAGACTGGTCTCCTATTCCCAACCTGCTCAGGGTGAGGGAAATGCAAACTGAACTTTTGGAAGCTGTGACACAGCTTCCACAATCTTCCCAATATCGTCCATGAGGATTTTACAGTCCCTTCATGACACTTTGCCCAGGTGCAATGGGGAAGGGCTGTTCAAGTAATGGCTCCAGCCAACAAACTCAATGCAGGCTGAAGCTCACTCTGCAGTCATCTCATCAGCACACCAGGAAAGTGCTGGGTGCCTGCTTCAGGGTCTTGGAAAGGATCTGATGGCTTACTTTTGCCATACCAGTAAATACCATCGCCTAGCCAAGACACAGCTTTCTTTGGCAGAAGACTTGGCAGGAGGGTTAGCAACAGCACCAAGAGGACTTTCGTGCTTGGAATAAGTGCAGCTACACCTGGGCTTTCGTTGACAAAATTATGCTGGTAAGAGTGGAGGGGGGTAAATGGCTTCCTGACCAACCCCAACAGACCAGCAAAATCAGTAAGCATAGGGTCAGACTTCGGAAGAAACCACACTGCAGTTCCTGGCAGCTGTTGTTATAGTGGAAATTTCAATCACAATAACCTGCAATAATTAAATGGACCACGGAAGAACTTCTGCCCTCAGGGAAAGGATAAAAAAAATAATATTTCCTTCAACGATCTGGAGTACATCCAGCACCAGCACAACTGTTCAGGAGTGGGTGTAGTGGTATCAACATCTCACATGACAGTCCCTGGCAAGGAAATCTGATACAGAAAGTGTGGGAAACCTGAGCGGTTTTTATTTTCTTTTCAGTCACGTAGCTTTTCCTTGACATCTGAAGCTCCTAGTCCAAGGCAAAAAAAAAGTGAGTCAGTACAGCTGAACTGGAAGTCAGCCGGTGTGCACTGCTGCATGGAGAGCTAGGTGTGAAGCCCAACGGCAAGTCTGGAGTGTTCCAAGAGGAGCATTCATCCATTCTTCCTTCCTTCCTTCCTGCAGCAAGCTCATTTTAAACTTCACTTCTTCAATTGCAGGTCCTGAAGCAAGTTTGGTTGGCCAAGGACAGCCCTTAGAGGAAATAAAGGATGGAAAATAAAAGGCGAACAAGCTAGGTAGGTTCCCTAGAAGGTTCCCGCCAACTATACATGGCTAAGAAAAAAAATTTCTCACACTTTAAAATACTAAGGTTTAAGGCTTTCTTCTCTGCAATTATTATCCCTTCATTTTGCAACCAGCAAAGATACTGACAGTTACATCTCCAACGCATATCAAAGATGCTCCAATGGGACCATACGAGCCCTTTGAAAGCAAAGTCTCACCACCCAACTGAGCGTGAGAGCAGCTGGCTCAGGAGAGCTGCTGGCATGCAGCTCTGGGGCTGGAGCCCAAAGCCTGGCTCAACACCCAGATGTGCAGGGGAGGAGAGCACAGGAACACTGGAGCAAGAACGAGGTGTCTTCCATCTTTCTATCATACAGATGGAGAATAGAGCAATCTGAGGAACAGATATATAAAAGCTCAGTATTTTAAAATCCACTTCAGGAAGCTGAAAAGGGCTTCATCATTCAATCTAGCACAGCATTCATTTTTTCAGCCAGACTCCCTTATTATCTAACATGAAAGCTCCTAAAGCTGACAGGATGCATCCTTTCCCTATTCCACCATTATACCAGCTGTTAGTGAAACTATGTCTCTGAAAAGACAGTTACCAATTCTCCTCACAGTCCTATTCTCCTCACAGTCCTATCTATCCTACTTTCTGTCATTCACTTGCACCCTTGTTTAAAGACATGTGCAATTATACATTTGATTTACTTCCTTCTGGTTGACTGAGCAAATCTTCCCCAAATCAAATGTTAGCCGCACACACATTCTCTACAACATAATGCTTAGTAACATCCAAAACAATAAACTCTACAGTGTTTTTGTGAGTCAATTTGTCTATACTCCTGCCTACTAACACTATGGCTAACTCTAGTCACACTCATGTATTAAGGAGATCTACTTCTACTTGAATTTCTTACCTAATGCATTTTGAAAATTTTTAAGGGGGGAAAAAAAATCTGCATATGTAAACTTTTTTTTTTTTTTAATTTTTTTAAATGTCAGCAATGGTTCTTTCTTCTGGACAGTAAAATTGTAATTAAGTCTTGACCCGTGTTAGACTGATTCTTAAACAAAGAAGTAAATAAATATCAAGCCACAGTTATATTTCACAGATGGAAACCAAAACAGAGGATGACAAATAGAGTCACATCAGGAATCAGTTACACGCAGACCTCCTGATTGGCCAGAACATGCATGAACACATTATAGCCTTCTACTCAAAAACAAAACCAAACAAACAAAAACTCATAACCATGGGCGTGCTACAGAGCCAGAATTGCCACCATGGGTTCACAAAGACACTCTACAATGCCCTACCCAGAAATTCCTTAATATACATTGCCAGGCTTTATAGAATCCTGGACAGATTAATGAACTAGCCCGAATGCATAGTCAGCAAAATAGGGATGCCCTACAGCCCAACAAGAGACAAAACCCATCTGCTTATATTTCATAAAAAGACACAGAACAGAGCAGACCTGCGTGGGGGAACATGCTTTAAGAATTGGGTGAGTGTCTTTCCCAGCATTATTCTTGCATGTGAGCCCGCAGGCACAGAGACCACTCGACATCCTGAACTAGCATCCACTTTCTCTGCTAATAACAGGTGAGAACAGAATGTTTTTAAACTAGTAAGAACTGCAAGAGCTAATTAAATCTTCCACCACACTGCAGTGCACAAAAAATTGGTGTGGTGTTGTCAAATACGTCAGATACTGAAAAATAAAGCAGTCCATAGTAGCAGGAGCAGAGCTGGAAACCTGCGTGTTGTCTTTGCTATTACACTTTATCTAACACTACGATTTCAATACCTCAACGGCATCTTGTTTCTCAAATATACAAGTCAGAATTTGCAGGTCAAACAGTAAAGGAAGAAGGGTAAAAACAAAGGCATTTCTTTACAACTTTGCATTTTACAAACCCTATTTATTCCTAACACAGCTATTCGCATTTGGACAGCTATTTTACGTGCGTGGGAAACTCTTCTGAAAACAGTAATTTGGCACAGGCAGCAAAAATGCCCAGCCAGGACATTTGCTCAACAGAAATACGTGTAAGCTCCACGAGGTGGGTTAACACAAAGACAGCAGGGGCAATGTTCTAAATAGTAGTAGTAGCAGCAGTAGCATAAAACTGAAGCAAGCAATCTGGGCAATCAGTAGCACGTTCTCTCGTCCCTAGGAGTCTGCAACATACCTTTCCCCTACAGAGAGGAAAACGGTGGCAGATCTTTAAGGAGAAAAAAGCTGCTCTGTTGCTATTCTCTTCTTCTCACTTGTCAAAAGCATCAAAAGTATGTTGAACAGTCAGAGACAGCAGGACCTTTCACGGCACTAAGTTCATAGATATCTATGAGCAATAGGATTTAGCGTATCTGAAGCGTGCTAAGGAACTACTGAAATACAGAATGGATGTAAGGACCTGTAATACGGTTGTCATTAAGGGAACAAGACCACTACAGCAAGCTCAACTCTGACCAAGAGCTTTTCTTCACGTGGGACAACCTGTAGCAGCATGGGGGGAAGGGGGAACAGGGGGAAGAGAGAAAAAAATAGAGGGAGAAAAAATATGCACAAAGCAAACTAATAAAGCATGTTGACTCCAAATGGCTTTTGCCACTCTCCTGGGGAAAAACTGCTTTGGGGCTCAGTCTATGAGCTCACAAATGCCACTGCCACCAGAGACGTGGATATACAATCTGGGATCTCGGAAAACCTCCTACAATGCCAGTGCATATTTTCTTCCTCCTTTTGTGTATAGACTCCTGAGACAGTTCCTGAAAAATACCCAACTGTTCTTCCAGGTTTGCTTGTAAATATCTCTGTGCTTTCACTCTTTGTAAATAGATATCTATGTAAATATCTCTGTGCTTTCACTCTTTGCTTCAAGAAGCACAACAGCAATGAACATAAATTTCAGTCCTAGCTGAAATGCCAGTTGCGACACACAAGTCAAAGTTCCAGGAGTGACCTTAGTTCCTGTGGCCTCAGAACAGGCTCAGGGTCACATACGAGCCTCCTCTGCCCACCTACTCCAGTAGAAGGGAAGCAAGCAATGGTGTCCATCTGGAAAGAGAACATCACTGTGCCAACAACACAACCAACCTCCAGAAATGCAAATCTTAATCACCAAAGAGTACATTAAAAGCACCCTGAAAAAAGTACCAGTGAGCACAAGTCCTGCTGAACTACAAAACTAAATTTAACTAAGTGCAAATGTATGCTTGACAGGGACATAAACACCATTCACATTTACAATACCTCTGCCTCTCCAGCTGCTAGACCATGCAAGTCTGGCAGCTGCGATCAGCTTAGCTCTCAGGACCAAAAAACCCAAAATTTCTCTTTTCATCAGCATATTTGTCTGTCCTGAGAAAGATTATTGCAGGTGTGTAAGAACTGTAGAAAACGAGGACCTCACATTATGAAGTTGGGAGTAGAAATAAGCTTTTTACTGAAAACCTCTATCACATAAATCAAAGTAACAGCAGGAAAAGTAGATGAAAAGAACATGTGGTAGCCTGTGTTTTCAAATCCCTCTACCCATCCTAATTTTTTATGTATCTAAAAGGTCCTATTTTTCCTTTTATTGAAAACAGAGTGCAGAAATCACACATACAGAGAAGTGAAAATGTTCACTAAACCCAAAAATCAAGTCTGCATTGATATACAGGTGGCTAGTAAGAGAAAAATGAAATTCTGCCGCAAACAAAGGCTTACAATAGGTTCACCATTGTACTGATACCAGAGGACATCCTTTGGCAGAGCAACACAATGCAAACTCCCACGGGCTGGTGAGAGCAAATGGTTTCGGCATGTAAGCACGGCACCTGAGGAGCGACACCAAAGCCCACTTCAGCTGCCTCTGCAGAAGCAGAGAGGAGGGGACCTAGGTAAACAGTATCACAAACAGAAACATTTCTAAGACAAAGAATATGAAAAACAACTTCTCTGATCAGAGAGAAAGAGGAAATTATACACACCTATGAAGTTAAAGCTGGACCAGTTTAACAATCTGTAACTCCTGTCGAGCAGGAAGGATCACACGGTTTTTTCTTAGCAAGAAGAGCAGGAAAGGAAGCACACCAGAAAGGACACCAATGATAGAGACCGCTCCAGCAGGCCCTGCTGTCACCCTCTACTTGGCTCTCCTAGCTTGAGTCACCCACAGACAACGCCGCAGGAAGAGAAGTGGCCAGAGAAGATGGGGTGGACTCCCCTTCAAAACATATGAGACCCTATTCCCCCAGCTGCCAGTATTGGAGGTATGCATATCTCTAGGTTAAAGATTGGAGGCAATAATCACATTAGGAAGTTCGACTTTGCCCCATTCTATCACCGTTTATTTACGTACATAGAATAAATCAGAATAGGAAACCATCTCTTAAGTACACGTATATACACCGTCACGTACAAGGTGATCTGTATCTGCTTGCAGCTTCTAAATATCACTGTAATACCCAGTGGTATTACAGTGAGGGAAGTTTTACTCCTGATCTTAATCGAGTTTCTTCACCAGAAAACAAAGCAGTAACTAAAATCAAATATAAAAAAAAATAAAAAATCATTGTCTTAATTGTATGCAAATACTTCTAAGCTTCAAAAAAACCCAACATATGAACCCACAAATCCTCCTTCCATCCAAGTACATTTATATACTGGCATCTTCCAGTTACAGAATGAAATCTGACACTTGTTAAATCAGACAAGACACCAATCTGCTTCAAAATCCATGCCACAGAATGCCTTAACGTAAGGACCTACAAACTTGCACTACAGAAGCAACAAAAATCAACACATCCCATTACCAGTCAGTGCTTTCAAACACCCATGCGTTCTTAGCAGTCAAAAAACCGTCCATAGGGATAACAAGCCAGTAGTAAAACCTGGAGATGCTTAAATAGGTGTTCTGGGGTCACCATTTCACGTTTCTCACCAGACAAGTCCATCCTCTCATAACACAGCTTGTGCAAAGGATCCAACCTCAGTCTGTTCTGCCTCTCAAAGTCCTCGGCCAACGTCACTACAAAAAGAATTACTGTTGTAACTTGCAATCAAACTCAAGCAAAGAGGAAAAGACAACAACCAAATATCAAAGTACCCAAGTATGAAAGACCTTTGTTTCTGGACGCGCACCAATGCAATTGAATATCATTACATGTAAAGTCTAAAATGTATGTCCACACATTGTGTATATACACAGATATCGAAAACCCAAAGCATTTCCAGCTTCATAGGTTTCTACACGTTGCCTAAATTCTCTACATTGAGAAAAGTACCACCACAAAACCTCCCTCCACAAAGAAGGAAAAAACAAAACCAGAAACCCTAGCAAACAAGAGTTACAGCAAACGTTTAGGAGGATAAAAACTGTTCAAGAAACGGGTGATGTGAAACCAGTAAGCAGGGCAGCACACATACTTCTGCTTTCTGCAGAAAGTCTACCCATCCAGAATATGGCTTTTGCAAAGGCCAAACTCAGCTTGCAGTCGGGTATCACTTTTTGAATAGATTTTTGAGATGTCACATAAGGGAGTTAGTTACGCACAACAAACCTCACGAAGAAAAATGAACTTGAAGGCTACAGGATTCTTTTGATGTCGACGTACACGTAACTACCAAAAAGCTGTAGACAGGAAAGGCAGAAACAATCCCGCACTCGTGATCCCTTCAAGCAGTTTGCTGTTGCCATCAAACTTAAAACACGCAATCAATAAATAAAGCTTACCAAAGGATTCAAAAGCTTTCACACATGCATTTAATTCAGATCTTTTTTTCACTGAGAATCATGAAGGATACACATCCCATTTCTGTTAACACTGATGTTATTTCATTATACTCAGTTCGCTGGAAACACCACAAACCAGGACATCTTCATTTTGATTAGCAGACCATCACAATTTAAGCTCTTCTTATTACTGATGAGGTTTCTTAAGATAAAAAAGACTGTAGTCCCTTAAAGCCAGTTAATGCCTGTTTTAATGGAAAAAATAACTTTTTCCAGCTGTGAAGCAACCCTAAACTCCTAGAGGCCTAAACTCCCACAGCCAGATTTGACTCGAGAGCACTTTCAGGATTAAAAAAAAAATTGGTTTGAGCTCAGGGTGTACTGTCAGACCACAATAAAAGGAAAATGAATACAATATGCTGGAAATAAAACACCAGTCACATTAAAAAAAACCACTTTCTGACAGCGTTAATTATGACACTGTGCCTCCCACTCTTATCACGCACAGCCCTTTCACAGCAGCTCTACAGACCTCCACCCTCAGCCATCCCAGGCATGAAACAACAAAACAGCAAGCCTTCTGGAGGACAGAAAAAGAGTTACTGCTAGTTCAAGCTCACAGAAAGCACTCGCTTTCACATGTTTTTTTTCATCTGTTTTTCAGTTCCCTCTGTTTCACAGAAAACTCTGCATCTGTCTTTGTGGAAAAAGGTGAAGGCGATAAGGAAGGAAGAGACAAACATTGGGAAAACCAAGGAAATGTCACTGTTTTCCTGTCTAGAATAAAACAGGAAAGATTTAGATTTAACATATTTCCATTGATAAAGTTTTTCCAATCAGGGGAAAAAAAAAATAAAAAAGGCAAGAAAAAAGAAAAAGTATTTAAAAAAAAATTTTGGAACATTGTATCAGCGACTAAAGGTTCCAAAATAACCCCTGCCAGAGCATCCTTGGACTCGCGGCCTGAACAGCCAAGCCATCTTTTCTTTTGTGCTGCAAATCCACAAATGAGAAACTGATACCAAGACACACTATTTACATGACAACCTTCTGGACCACTGTAGAAAAACAGCCCCTGAGTGATGTGCCAGCCCAGGTATGTGGGGGCCACGGGGTCTGAGTGCCAGGAGGACCCAACCTGCTCAGCGAACAGAGTCACACCGGGCTCTGTCATCTCCACTGCCGGAGTGGCAGCAACCGAGACGGGCAAAGAGGTGGAAAAGCCACCGAGATGAATAAAAAGGCGGCAATGCACGCTGGACTGGTGCAGGTTGAGAATGCGGTTACAAAGTCCCCTTTACCTGGAGCTCTCTACCGATACAACCCTACACAATCCCCTGCCTTACAAAGACTCTGCTGTAATCTTTGGACAGATTGGACCTACCACTTCCAGACCTGCCCACATGGATTGCTCTGCACAAGAGAAAGCACAGAATAAACACAAACAGCTGTAAGGCAGAGCTGCCTTGTAGGAAGCAGCAGCAAAGGCCTCCCCAGTAGTAAGTTAAGTGTGAACAACTGGGTCCCAGGTTTTTTTTGCACTAATTTAGGCAGTGGTAAAACCAGCACTTACCGCCATGGCGGCAAGACCAAGCAGAACAACAACAGCCACACGCTCAAAGACAGAATGAACAGCCGTACTGCCCGCGTGTAGAAAGCAATGTGTGACTCCTTATCACAGAGCAGTTCAAGAAACAAGGTATGTCCTATACATACCTCTCCTACCTGGGAGAAACAAAGTATAGGAAAATGTAAAGCTGCAGAGTCAATGACCAGCAAAAGCTGGGCAGCAACCACTGTATGTTGCTGGTTTGCTCTCTGAGTTGGGCACACAAACTGTTATTTATGGCTTCTGTCATTTTCCTTGGGGCTGTCAGACAAGGATGGCAGAGTACTTTAAAATGCAGAGTATTTAAGTCACGTACAACTATTACAAGAACCAGTTTTGAGACAAAAGAGATGGAATTTCCTTATTCCTACAAAATTTTGACCAAACTGAATGGTGGATCAAGGCCAATCATTCTTCCTTGATAGTAAACACATCCTAGTTGCACAACAACTCACTGTCCTACACAGTAACACTCCCTATTAGCAGAATCCACATATAAGATATTCCTTTAAAAAACACTCATTTTAAAGAAACAGCTGCCAGGTACACACAAACCTCCCAAAAAACCCACTCAAGTTATAAAATCAGGAAGCAAATTTAAAAATTAGCCTTGCTCAAGGAAACAATATATGTATCAGCATCTTTATTCCAACTGCACTGAAGAGATTAAACAATCATACAGTCGCCTGTCTCAGATCATTGCAGTTTTATTATAAAAATATCCAGTGACTCTGAGTATCTAGAAACAACCTGCCACCCTGAGAATGATGCAGATGATGTCCATTCGTTTTCTGGCAGTCGCAGTACTTGCTTCTGTCCGAATGTCCATTTGCTGGACTCTTCATGATCCCCTTGCAATGCCTAGTCCTGACGAAATGCATTTTTTTTCCCCTTTTAAATTTTAAAAATATAGTTGATCTCCCACTGTCAGTAATTACATTAATTTCTTAGACCTTTTCCCATTTCATTGTAGGAACTGGTCCAGTTTGTGATTACAGAATTTGACATGTTCAGTGTGCTACTCAATAGTCAAGACAGTATTTCAGAAGATGCAGACACTGAAACTACACAAGAGTTCCTTTTTAAATCAGTACATTAATCTCTTTTTAAAATTTAAAATATGAGATGGAAAGACCAGGGATAATGAATTTCTGATGGGAGATAAGAAGTTAGCAATCTCTTGCTAACTCCCAGCAGGAAAAAAAAGAAGCTGCTTCATTTCTGCATGACAAATAAACTGAATTAAGTAAGTACCATCCAAATTGCTATACCCAGGCACTACAAATCACTTGTTCTTTGAGCAACATGATATCAGGAAATTGCGTGAAAAGCCTAGAAATTTATCACATAAAAGAACAGCTAATGGGGGTGGAGGGGAAGTTTCTTAGGCTGTAAGAATTCATGACAATTTTAGTCTCTACAAAACTGGTAAAGTGCCTAAGTGCTTCTTTGCGGTTATTTGGGAAGGAAACATGGTATCTGTCATAAACTGAAAGATTACCAAAAGTAGGGTTGAGAGAGCAAAAGGCTGAAGAAACCTTAAGAGAAAGTGTAGCTGTGCTTGATTTCAGACCTGTTACAGCACAAGTCATTGCAAACATTTCCCTGGTTTCTTGCACTTTGATTTAATAGCACTGCACAGAACAAAAAGCAGCACGCTGCATCAAACATGCTACAGGGAAGAACTGAAAAAAAAACTTTACCTCTGTCTCTGGTACACGGCTCTGTCTCTAAAAACTAACTTCCTGTAAAATTTCACACATCAGTCTTTTGGTGGTCAAAAGATTAGAAAAAATGAATCAAATTGACATTTAACATGAGAGAAAGATGTATGGCACATCATTGCTCTTCAACAGCAAATGAAATCAGATCTGCTCACCTGTCTACGACAGCAGTGCCTATCATTAAGAAAAAAAAAAAAATCTTCATAAGAGAAGAAAAAAAACCAAAACACATCTCAGCCAAAAATCAATACATGACCGTTATTTTATTAGTCGAGGCAGAAGTCAGGTTCACAGGCTCCTGTCCTGACCCTTCTACAGCACCTTCTCACACTTCAGCTCTTGAGATGGCCAGAGGACTCCTTACACACACACGGATGCACACCACCTTGCCACTGTCCTGCAACCCGACCGATTCCCCAGTTGCTCGGACTCAGCAAGTGCAGCGTGGACAGGATTTCATCAGTCTCCACGGCACCCTCTGCTTCGCCAGGAAGTGACAGCAGAACAATCAGTGTGACAGATAATGCAGTCATTAACAGCTTACAGAATTATAAGGCTTACAGAATAGCCTTCCTTATGGAGTTATACCTTTTTGTTGACCTCCTTATTCCTTCCCATTCCTGGGGGGCAAGGCAGGTGAAGACCAACTCTGTACCTCTTACCAGGCAGACAAGCTGATCTCACCCCCCTCAATTGCTTCTCACTGTGAAGGATGTCAGTCAAGTCCAAATGCTGTAGAGACAGTTGGTGCGGATCTGTCACTGATTTAAAAGGAAGAACTAGAGCACTTAAAAACCAGAACTCCATTCCCTGAATAAAACTCCTCACCCTATTTTTATTGCCCACATCAAGAGCAAACCATACAAGGAATTTCTTTCCCTTCAGTAAGACAGAATTATATTTTTGTAGCTTGACTGCACAAACTCCTTTTTATTTAGAAGGAAAGTCACCGGGAACCTCAGCAACACCCCATGGTTTCATATGGGGACCTTTAAATGCTTATGATGTATATGTCTCCTACCTGAGCCTACAGCACAATTCCCCATGTCAGTTAAAATAGTTATTCTCCATGTAGACAAGCTACTTTTCCCCACCACGACTACTCCAAGATATCTCCTCTCCTTTTCCCTACATTTCAACTCTGTAAAAATCAAGCAATGTGCTTACAAAGTGTTCTTGAAATAAATAATTTGTACCAAGCAGAATGAAGTTTTACTAGCATATTCCCCAACACAAACATTCCAAAGAAATTTCAGTTTTGGTCAAAAATCTATTCAGAGTTACTTTGATTAAGTATCACTTTTATAAATACAGAGGCAATTTAAAACATCTGGAATATAAAATACCTCTTTGTATGCAATGTTTTGAGTGCAAGTCCCTTAATTTCACAAAATTTACCATGTGCTTCAAAGTTAACTGAGGTGACTGAACTAGGTGTTACCTCTGACCAGCTGAGCCACAGTTAACTGCTTGTGTGCAGAGCCTTGCATCCACCCACACCAGCAGACCAGAGAATCCACACGCCCGGCTGCTAATGCCTTTGGGAGCAATCTGAATACCACCAGCTCAGTCCCACAGTTCAGGGAACAGCAATGTAAGCTGCACTGGTAACAGCCCCGAGCACAACTGCAGCACCACCACCTTAAGCAATCGCACAAGCATGTATTTCACGTTGGAAAACGCAAGCGAGAGCATCACCAGGATAATCCACTACCATAAAAGAAAAAAAGTTTTGTGCTTGACCTGATAAGGTGAGACAGAGAGACAGAGCATTTTAGGGTTTAAAATCTAAAGGAGAAAATGGAACATCACAGAACAGCTATTTGTGCATCAGCAGTGAAACCCACAGCTTGAAGCTCAGCAAGTACACCTAACAGTTGTAATTCATCTTCAACTGGCTGCTCCTGCAGTCCCAAGAAAGCCACCAGCACCACGCAGCTCATAGATGACCTTTAAGAATTGTCCCACATCTCCAACAAAGCATTCAGCAGCACCTCTGGAGGCAGGAGAGAGGGAGAGTGCTCACTAGTCAAACAACATAATTCAGACCTCTGTGCTAGTAAAAAGAAAAATGGGCCTGGAGAGGGAAAAAAAAAAAGTTAAAAAAAAAGGGGGGGGGGGGGGGATTTAAATGTTACCTGCAAGGTTACTGCCAGGCCTCCAAGCTATTTTAATGGACTTACCTACACTAATAAAGACCAAAAGTGATGGCTTTGCTGTTGTTTAACAACCAGTAGAGGAAGTGAGAAAGTCGAAAAGCAATGTGAGCGAAGTAGGGCAAAGCAGAGGGGCATCACACCAACAGCATCCTCAGGGAAGATGCTGCCTGCAGGCAGCAGCGAAGCAGGGTAAGCTCCCTCCTGCCGAGGATGCACTGGGTGGGTGTGCCAGCCACAACTGCGGAGACACACGAAGTGCTGATGGAGGCTGGTTTCACCCCAGTGAGCCTGTCCAGCAGATCTTTCATTTCCTCAAGGTTACAGATATATTTGGGTTCAAGACAACTGAAGGGACAGCATTCTGGCTGGTCTCTGTAAAAATACACAGCACTGCAGAACTAAAAAAAAAAACCACCATTCTTCTATCTTCCTGTAAATAAATGCACCCCTGAAATCCCTCCTAGGTTATAGCCAGTTTCTTTAGGAAGTGTATTCACCACACATCTTGGTAGTATGGACAGTAGCCTATCAAGGGAGGTAATAGTACTTGCTATCTATCCATCTAAATAGCTACAGATCAACAGATGCTTAATTCTAGGACAAACTAGTCCCTTAGTCAACAAAACATTCTTCTGCGTCTTCTGCAGTTTGCCCAGTTACTGTTCAAAAAGAGTAAAAGGCAGGAGTTACTGATGTCACCCATGCTGGAAACCTCACCCAGCTGAAGTTTCCCTGTACATGATCTGGAGCAGATTTAGTAGTCTCAGGTGAGTCTAGCACAATGTGAGGTTTCCAGGTCTCTCTCCAGGGCCACACAACACGCAAGGGAACACTGTGTTAGAGATCTCTATACATTGTCCTGAGTGAACTGGCTCATGGGCTAGGATATTGCAGTATTATGCAACGATAATTAATCAGGCCCTGCAAACCTGGTGGTCTGTTAAGACTGCACTATGTCTGGGGTTAAATCCCTCCCCCCCTTTTCATCTCACTAAAGTTCTGTAAAGTAATGGCATTCTCCAAAGATATTTTCCAGCAATTACAAACTCCTTGTGAGACCAGAGACCCACAGGTCAGCTATTATCATGTGCGCACCCCTCTAGCATAGTCCTCCAACACGTCTCTTACACCACGGCTGACGTAAGATCTAAATTAAAAAAGCAAAAGATGGGGCAAATGACACGGTATTTCCATTTATAACGGAAGTCACAAATACTTCGACATAAACCACCAAAAGCAACGGAGCAGCAGGCAAGAACCAATGTCAAATCTCAGTCCCAAACTCAAGTTTAGTTACAAGACCACGCAGGACACTGAATAAAAGCACCCTCCTGATGCAGCTCTCCAAAGGTAGTCCATCTCTGCCTGCAATTTCCTGACCTGTTCTCACATCAAGAGTAATTTCTTTTACCTTCGCACTGACTCCCAGTCCTACACAAATGATTGAGCTCTTTTCCTTCCCTGTCCTTCCTCCACTCGGCCTCAGTAATCAACGTGGTCCAAACAAACTGCTTCCATCGTGCTTTCCCTAGGGCTCTGCCTGCGCTGCGATACGTGCGGCTCACCAGCCACACACAGCGGTGTGCTGGCAGAAGCAGGGTCTGCTGTATCCTGGGAATAAGGGCTAGGGGCCAAAGAGGCCCATGCTCCCCTGCAGTGTGCTTTCAATTATCAGGGAAGAATCCACAGAAATGTCTTGAGCTCTCCATGAGACCAGATCACCTGTGACACGGTAGAAAATGTCCATTAACCACAGACTCCCACAAAAGCCTCCAAACCCTTTAAATGCTGGAGCCAAAGCTGCATTTCAACCCTACAGAAATAGCTGTCACTCATCCTTTCCCCTCTCTCAAAATTTTTGCCTTTTACAATGTATTTAGAAGATAAATTGACATTTGAAAACATCAATCTCATTATTAAATGTGAAGATCACAGGATAAAAACATAAAAAGCCCCAATGTGAAGTCATTTGATTAGCCCCCACCTATCATTCTTTTCCCAATCTACACGGAGTACAGGCTAGAAAGAAACTCAAGGTTATGCTTCTTGCAAATATTTTTCTGTCTTGCATTATCAGCCACTATTACTCTGTACATTTTCATTTAGAAACAGCATTTGAATAGTTTTTCAAGGGGAAAATTCTTTTTAGTCAAGTCAGGTCATGAATGATGTTAAGCAGATTTGTTTTTATTTCTAGTCACTCTTCCAATTATTAATATCATTCCCTGCAGATAAATGGTGTGTCTGTGGTTTGTGATACACATTGAGAGGAAAGGCTTATTAGCACAAGGCATTCAAAGTCTTTCTACCAATGAGAAATGGGAAATTTCTCTGGGCAGCAGAAAGTAGAGCATCCACTTCAGTAGTATTTTCCTTTTTTCCTCTCTCCTCGTTTTTTCCCTTTTTCACCCAATGCAGCCTTTGGCTGCATTTCCTTAACTTCCATTTTTGTCGAACAACTGAATCTTGAATGTTGTTAAACAGAAAAATCCTTTCTAGTAACAAAGATAAAAATAACTGAACACGAGAAAGGTTTAGGTACTCACAAAGTCCTAAGCAAAGTGTCACCCTTAGGCAGCTGAAGTTCAACAAGACGGACCTGCAACCTTTTAAGAGCCAGATTCAACCCTTTGGTCCACCAGGCATTTTCCAGGTGACTTCAGTAAATCACTTACCTCCATTTCTCTAGTTAGGTAGGGCACCTGACGTTTTTACTCTTAAAGCATTGTTAGGAGTTCAGATGTGTACGACTCACAGAATAACAGAAGGGTAGGGGTTGGAAGTGACCTCTGGAGATTATCTCTACAACCCCCCCCTGCTACAACAGGTTACCCTAGATCAGGTTGCACAGGATCACGTCCAAGCAGCTTTAAAAGTCTCCAGAGAAGGAGACTCCACAATCTCTCTGAGCAGCCTGTTCCAGCACTCCATCACCATCCCAGTAAAGAAGTTTTCCCTTACACTCAGACAGAACTTCCTGAGTCCCGTTTTGTTCCAGTGCCACTTGTCCTGTCGCTGGGCACCACTGCAAAGAGACTGGCCTCATCCTCTTCACCCCCATCCTTTAGATATTTATCAGCATTGGTAAGATCCCCTCTCAGCCTTCTCTTCTCCAGGCTAAACAGATGCAGGCCTCTTGGCCTTTCCTTGTAAAAGAGCTGCTTCAGTCCCCTCATCATCTTCACAGCCTTCTGTTGGACTCTCTCTAGTAGTTCCCTGTCTCTCTTGAACTGGGGAGACCAGAACTGGACACAACACTCCAGATGTGGCCTCACCAGGGCTGAGTAGAGAGGGAGAAGAACCTCCTTCTCCTTGATGGCACGCTCTTCTCAGTGCACCCCAGGAGACCATTTGCCTTCTTGGCCACAAGGGCACATTGCTGGCTCACGGTTAACATGTTATCCACCAGGACTCCAGGGTCGTTATTCATAGAGCGGCTTTCCAGCAGGTCAACCTTTAACCTATACTGGTGCAAGGGGTTAATCCTCCCCAGGTGCGGGTCTCTGCACTTGCTCTTCATTAAGTTCCTCTTTGTCAGCTCTCCAGCCTGTCCAGGTGTCGCTGAATGGCAGCACAGCCTTCTGGTGTGTCAGCCACTCACCAACATCATCATAACAAACTTGCTGAGGGTCCACTCCATCCCTTCATCCAGTTCACTGATAAATATGTTAAACAAGACTGGACCCGGTATTGACCCCTGGGGAGCACCACTAGCTGCAGGCCTTCAACTGGGCTGTGCATCAAGTTGGAAACTGTTACGACGTAGAGAGAGTGAAGTTATTCTTTTCACATCCTTTGACCAGCTGTACAAAAAGCTGGTGCTCTACCCAAAGAGCTGCAGTAGAGTCAACAGTGACTGACTAGACCAGACTAAGGCACACCACCTCCTGCAACACTAAATGCAGCACACCGGGCAAGTACACCAAGTTTGCCCAGCCTTACAGCCCTCAGTAGAGGCAGTATCGATATCCTTCAGCTTCAATATGTCTTAAACATCAAATCAAATACTTTCCTCACTCCCTAGCTACATGTTTTAGATGCAGTTTTATACACCAGGTCAAAAATAAGTTAAGGAGCATTTGACAAGAGAAAAGAAAAACATCTAAAGCAAACAAAATCCCAACGTCAAGAGAAACGGAGGAGGGGAGAAACAGTAATTTAAAAGTGACCCTTGGTGGGGGGACTGGGGGAGAAGTTTGTCTGATTTTCTTTGGATATAGTTGGGCAGGAAATCGTTGAGGTGGGCTAAAATACCTTTCTTGTACATACTTTACAAAGAATTTCCTCTGATTACTAGAATAATATTTGTTTTCATGTCAATCTTGATAAATCACAGCTGTGGTGCTTTACTTCCTTTCTACCCTCTCCTTAATTCCATCTATTAATAGGCCTGCATGTCCACACACATCAATTAAAAATACACATGTATACTTATTCTATATATAAACACTTCAATTTCGCACTCAAATTCCCTATATAACATCATCCTGGGCCTGAAATCTGTCAGTTGCACTTGTACTATTGAGCTCGCAGCACAACTCTGCTCTCTCCCTTGCGAGTCCCGGATCCCGAGGACGTCCGAGACCGCACAGAGCCCCAGGCACCCCGGAGAGCCAGAGGTGTCAAGAAGGTAATTCAATCAACAGCCCTGCACCCACTGCAGCCTCACAAGTGGAAGTGCCAGAACAAGAGAAGCATAAGCCTGAGCAATACTGCCTGTTTGGTTCAGGTTTTTTTTTTCCTTCTGCCTCCCCAGTTCAGGAAGAGGATGAGGAGACATCTGAAGAAGCTTTAGGATAATTCAGAGTTACACAATTTTGCAACTTCAAAGCTATGGAAGTCTCAGGAAGTAATTTTAACAAGGTATTTTAAGCCACCAATATGGTCAGCATCACTTCCAAATGACATTCTGCAGTATTTCCACTGCTGAATTTTGGACTCGAGGCATAGGAAGGAAGGGATTTACTCTTCAAGCTCAACACACCAAAACTCATTTTTTTTATCATTTGACTTACAGGAGAATTGCAAAAATCTTCGCTCTTGTCACAGCTTATCTCCCTCAGGTGTCACCTACCCACTTAAAATACAACTCTGAACTAGTTTTTAGGCCAAAACTCAACACGCTTTCCAGACTCCAAGGAGAAACTGGAGACCAGATTGCACTGCTGCAGTCCACTGGCTTTCATCAACTGATCAAGCTGAGAAACTCTTTCCAATTTTAAGTTTTTCTTAAAGCCTCTGACAGTCACAACAGCTGCTTTATTTCTGTGCTGAGCAGTATTAATGAGAGTTATTTGCTTTCATTAAGAGGATTTAGCATAAATGTAAAAGAAGACTTTTATTACAGGTCTCACTAACCAGTTACTTAGTTCTTAACAAAGCAGGTAGATACAGTTTTGAAAACAAGGCTCCTTTCCCAGAAAGTTACCTGGAGGCACCTGACCTATTCCTACTGACAGTCAACGCATTCAAAGGTCTCCTCCGGGAAAGATTATCTCCTGGAGTTGATTAGGCAATTTTACAGCCGGCATGCTGAGATTTTAACAGCCTTTAAGAACCATCTAGTTAGTTCAGCCTGAAATTACTTGAAAAGGGAAAAACAAAGAAAAAAAAAAAACAAACACAAACAACCAAAAACCCATGAACTAGCAACAAGCATATTAAAATCCAAGCAGACAAGAACTACTGGGCTGGGCAGCAGGACGTAACGCACAGAACACGCTGTACCCTACACACACCCATCCCCGGGCTCTTCCTCCTGTGGGAGCTCTCTCCCAAGGCCTATGCTGCTAACTCACGTGAGCAAGGGTTGGGAGGTCTGGCCCTCCGGTATTCTGTTGTGTCCTTCAAACCACTGTCTCTTATCTGGCTGCTAAGAAACTACCCTACACACAAAGCCTAACAACTCCCGGCCACTTCATCTCACTTACATCACGTAGCGCTCTCTTGGCAACTATAAAAGCATTAAGCTAACAAGTGGACTTGATAACTCCACTTGTAGCTTGGCCAAAAATAAGAAGCCTATCTGGAACTCAAACACTATCATTAAAGGAGAAGAAAATGGAAAAAAAAAAAAAAAAAAAAGA